>JAMPIV010020325.1:0-28065 GCA_024509875.1 Oreohelix idahoensis
TGGGTGTATATATCCTTCTGCGTGTCATACAGCGTGGATATAGTACGAGAACCGTGTTGTTGAGCGACGCACGAGGGTTTTGCAAGGCAGGTGTTAGTATTGGCGTTAAGTGTTACTGCCGTGGCGTTCTACAATACTGGAAAATGTCCGAATTACTACTAGTAGGAGCGTTAAATTTAAAATCTTCTTACGTTAATTCAGACGGAAGCAGTTTGGTGTCACAGTTCTGGCAGATCGTTAATTGTTAGTCTCAAGGACGAAAGAAAAAAAAGCGTGTAATATTTAACGGCGGATCTTGTCTACGCGTTACTACGGATATAAAAAATACAGCGCTCTACTGAGTAGGGGAAGCAGATAGGCAAACAACCACGGGCGGGTTTATTTATTATCATAGGAGTAAAATCTTACTGCATTTTGCGATTGTTTCACAGATTTAGCTACACACCTCCCATCCTAAAACATCCATTCATTGCAGGTTAAAATCTGTGAGACAACTATGCAAATGAAATCCTATGTCTTAAGCGTTTTCTGAATTTTCCTCATAAGGATGCCTACTCAAGAAATCCGCTCCTACATTCTGCTATCCCGGTATATATTCTATCGTAAATGAATAAGGTTGGATAAGTAATGACCACCTTTAATAGACGTGCAATTTTCATGCTTGGCCTGTGATAAGAATACGAGAGGCTGGTGATCTGTTTGCAACCACAAATGTCCTACCATAGAGATAGATCTGGAACTTTTTTTTTATGGCCCAGATTAGTGCTAAACATTTTTTTCACTTGTTGAATAGTTTTGCTCCGCATTATTCAACTTGCGGCTAGCATAAGCAACTGGGTTTAATTCCCCATCAAGTGAAGTGGACCTGTGCAACAATGTGGCCCCTAATCCGATGTTGCTTGCATCCGTTCTCACCACACATTCTTGACTTAAATCAGGCAATTTCAATATCGGCTTGCTGGTGAGTTTTTCTTTTAACTCTTGGTATGCTAATTCGCACTGTGCTGACCAATAATCTTATCAGGTTGTCCCTTACGAGTTAAATCTGTCAGAGGAGCACATATAGAGTTAAAGTTCTTTATATATTTCTGATAAAACCCACACAATGAGACAAAAAATCTCCCATCTTTTTTTGTTTGTGGCCTCGGCGCTCTCTGCAGTTTCTCCACGTTCTTGGGGTCAGGGGTCATGTTTCCCTGATATACGGTGTGTCCCAAGAATTCCAACTCTTTACAACCCACACAACATTTGGTTGGTCTAGCAGTCAACTTTGCTTCTCTGAGCCTATCGAATAGCATATTCAGAGAGTTAATGTGTTCTTCGAATGTTTCAGTAGCAATAAGAATGTCATCCATCAAATTCGTTATACATGGATTATTCAGTGGATCCTACAATTTCCGCATCATTCTGGAAAACACACTCGGGGCATTTTTCAACCCAAACGGCAACATGTTGAACTCATAATGACCTTCCGAGGTGCTAAAGGCTAAATAAAGTCGAACCTCAGGCTTTACTGGAATTTGATAATAGCTTTTGCTAAGATCCACCTTAGAAAAATATTTTGCCTTGTTCAGCCTGCCAAACAGCTGATTTGTATCAGGTAATGGATCCACCTGACTTTCAGTGACAGCATTCAGTTTCCTGTAATCTATACACAGACGATGTTCCCCAGAGGGTTTTCTCAGCAAAACCACACTAGAGCTGTAAGGAGATTCACTGTGAGAAATAATTCCTTCCATCAACAAATAATCGATCTCCTCTTTCAATGCTTTCTCCTTAGCTAACGGAATCGTATAGCTCTCATACCTAGATGGGTGTTGGTCTATCAACTTCATATCATTTTCTAACAAGTTTGTGTGCCCGGCTTATCCATTAACACGTCTGTATGTTCAATCAGAACCTTTTGAACCTGCTCTCTCTGAGCTTTAGTCAGATGCTTACTGATTTTCACCTGTGCAAACGTGTCACATGATTTTAATGGGTACTCGTGAGAGTTGAGTCGTTCATTTTTCATACCCGTTGCTATCAGGTCAGTAGATGTGTTCCATCCTGGATTTCTCTGTCCAGGTACTTCTTTAAGAGGTTCACATGATAAAATTTTCTCTTTCCCTTTTTGTCTATTTTATAATTAGTTCTAGACACCTTCTCTAGAACCGTATGTGGACCTTGCCATCCAATTTGCAACTTGTTATTGCTGCCGGGTAGTAGAAGGAGCACCTTCCTCTTCCCACAGCTAATTCTCTATCCTTCGCTTTCTTGTTAAAATAAGCAGCATGCTTTTTCCTGGCTTGTCTGAGATTATCATTAGCAAGTTTCCAGCCAGTTTTGAGACGAGTGGTCAGCTCATTCACATACTGATACGATGAGGTAACAGTCTCTTCTGCCTTCTCATCTGTCCACGTCCTCAACAAGGCTTCCAGTGGACCTTTTATTGGCCTCCCAAATAACAGTGTTGCCAACATATGTTTCATGGCACCGGCGATTTTCATGTAATTGGAAGTGTGGTGGTGGTGACTTTTCTTCATTTTGTCATCAAATAAGAACCTTCCACTACCAATTCTTTTCCTGGGGTTGTCTCCCCTCAGGTTCAAATTCAAGGTGAGAGAACTTCGCTCTCTTTTATTTTCACCCAGTTCACATAATTCCGACAGAAGAATTGTCGGCTTAGTCTGGGGTAAAACCAATCTTTGTACTCGCTGTCAATCGTGGCACATTCAATTAAAGACTGTGTGTGAAAAGGGGGTTCCCATTCCACTGTGTCTACTTTATTATATTTATTTTTATTTTCAGGCCTAAGTTTGCCCCGTGGCGTTTCTAGGTCCTGATTATTATATTTCCCAGTTGTGGGTGTTCCCTCATGAAATATGCCGCAGGCTTCTACAAAATTCTCAATAACTATCTTTACATCTGGCCAATAATATTTTTGTGAAACCTTTTGACAGATGGTACCCACTTTCTCGTGGTCCCCATCTTTTCCAACATGTAAACTCCTTATTACATCTGCCCTATATGCCTTGGGAAGTACCAGTTGTCCGTGACCATTTGAACCAGTTCCGGCCTTCCTATATAACAATTTATCCTTCATATAAAAATTCTCCTTTGTTTGGAGGTGTATGGCATTTAGGCAATTTTTTAAAGCACGGCTTGAGTGACCTATCGTCCTCCTGTGCCTTCCTCATCTCCTCTGGATGAGTATTTATAGGTTCATCCTCCTCCTTCCTTGACTGTGACCTGGTCTGCACTCTTGCCATGATCACAGGTTTCTTGGGATTCCCCAAGAAGACATATCTACACCCCAATATTAGAGGGTAGATTGGTTCATTTATCACTGCTGCTCTAATCACTCCTTCCACATAGCGAGTTTTTACAGTTATCCTTGCAATAGGAAGTGTCATGGTTGCTACGTCCTTGGTTGCGGCTTAGATCTCCACTGTTTCTGTGGTGTATTGATCTGCTCGCACCAGGTGAGAGCTCACGACTGAGTCATAATCTAAACCTGTATCATAGAGACACCTAATGGTGACCCCATTACATACAACATTCTCACAAACTGGGGGGTGATAAGGTTCCTGCTGTCCAGTAGGTTTCACCTTTAATCCCTTGCTCCCCGTTTTTATTGCAGCGAAGGAAGAAGGTTTCTTAGTACACACTTTGGAGTCATGAGTGTTCCCCTTGCACCATTTACACCATTTATTTCCCTCAGGGAAAGTTTTTCTTTCACTGAATTGCGGGTTTCTATCGCGTTGGTCAAAACTAGGCTTATCATAATAGGCTTTCATCATCTCATCTCAACACGTAACCCGTCATGGGTCGTAGGGGTGCCATGGTGTAAGCATCAGCAAACAGGGTCCTCCACTGCTCTCTATCCTCAGCAATGCGTACAAGTGTGGAAAAACCGTGTCCTGCCCATTCTTTGATGTTATCAGCCCAGGAATTTCTTTGCCTTCCCCTTCTCCATTTACCTTCGACTGTTCCCTGGAAGATCATTTTCGAAAGGGTTATGTTCCTTGCCGATGCGGTGTCAGTTCTGCAAGCCCTCAACAGTGATAAACTGCCAGAATTAAACAAAGTCCTATGCGAAGTAGATATCAAAAGAGGGGTAGTGCTACGGTGGATACCATCACACTGTGGCATACCGGGAAATGAGAGGGCAGATATGTTGGCAGGGGAGGGGGCAGCGCGGGAACAAGGGGAACAAACGATCACATTCCAGGGGAGGAGGACCCTTGTCAGGGCCATCGGGGGAGTTGATCAACAGGGAGACGGCTGTCGATATCTTGGTCGGGCAAAGCGGGTGATCCTGTTCCGTATGAGAGCAGGACACGGCAGACTGAACGGTCACTTATGCAGGCTGAGATTGGTCCCATCACCCCTATGTACGTGTGGACAGGCAGCACAGACAGCCGAACACATCCTGCAGGACTGCCACGTGCTTAGTCAATTGCGAACTGAGCATTGGCCCACAGAGACGCACATCCACACAAAGCTGTTTGGGAGTCTTGAAGAACTTTCAACCACAGCAACATACATCCAGAAAACCGGACTTCTTGTGTAGACATTTCTAAACAACAGCGAACGAGAAGAAGAAGAAGAAGAAGAAGAAGAAGAAGAAGACTACTGACAAAAGTGATTCTTGGTGGCCTGCATAGGTGTTTATCTTCTCTCTAACATAGACATTTGTTTTGTGCTCTTTATAGCAAATGCGCAAAATTCTTCTATAACATTTATGCTCGAAAGCCTGAATCCTTCGCTCCGTATCTGCAGTGAGTGTCCAGCTCTCACACCCATATAAGAGAATAGATAATACAAGTGATTTGTATAATTTGATCTTCACAGGAAAACTGATGTTACTTTTCCAGATCACATTCAGTCTTGTCATGGCAGCTAAGGCCATCTCAAGTCTTGTCTTGATTTCTTTACTTGATCTCCCATCACTACATATAGTGGACCCGAGATATTTAAAGGTGTTAACTTCTTCTAACGTTTGCCCATTAAACGTAATGTTGGTCGGAACATGTTTCTTATGGCTATTCACCAATATCTTGCTTTTTTCTATATTAATTTCCATCCCATATGCTCTTCTTACTTTCTCCAGTCTAGAGGTACGGTCTTGAAGTTCTGATTCTGTTCCAGCTATCAGATCGATATCATCAGCAAAACATAGATTGCAAAGAGGTTGGCCTCCAATTGATATGGTTGTTTTATAATCATAAAGAGCCTCCTGCATAATATGTTCTAGATATATATTAAAGAGCATTGGGGACAATAATAGGCTTTACCTTTATAAAATTTGTCCCTATGTTCAAATTTAGGTTAGTTGTGGTTTAGAGAGGCTTTATTATGGTCAATAGGCTTTTTCTTTATGCCTGCCATCTCAGACTGGGCTGCCTGATATCTTTCAGCCACATTTAACATCTCCTCCAGTCTCTCAGCACCCTGTTCCGTGAGAAATTTTCTCAGGTCTGGAGCCATGGACTCTCTTAACTGCTCAGTCATAATCATTTCCCTTATATCTTGGGTTTTCCCCAGAGCAGTCCATTTCTCCAGGTATGTCTCCAGGCGTGCAGGGAACTGGTGATAAGTCTCCCCAGTCAGCAGTTTGGCATTTCTAAACTTTTACCTATAAAATTCACTGTTTTTCTCATACCTAACTAGAAGAGCTTGCTTAAGAATGTCATAGTCGTCTTGGTCGTCTTTGCTTAGCTTGGCAAATACCTCATAAGAGGTTCCCCTAAGCCCCTGTGATACCTTCATACACCATCTTTCTTTCTCTAGCCCATACATGGTAGCTAGTCTTTCAAATCTAGACAAGAATGATTCAATATCATCATCTTTCTCCACAAATGGGTCCAGATGAAACCGCATGGCTGAGTTGGAGGCAACCTGTCTTGCAGCAGAGTCGGAGGTAGATGGGCTAGTTCCATTTTCAGGAGCATGGCCTTGTAATTCTAAGTTCCTTAGTCGTAGCTCATTTTTCCTTTGGAGTCTTTTATCTTCTCTCTCAGCCTCCAGTCTCTTAGCTTCAGCCTCAAATTTCTTCTCCTCTAACTGCAGCCTCTTAATCTCAGCCTCCCTCTCAGCCTCTAATTTCTTAGTCTCCCTAGCATCTTCTAATAAAATTCTTTTCTCCTCCGCTAATCTATCAGCCTCCAATTTTCTTCCGGCTTCTAATTTCATCTCCTCCCTCTCAATAAACTCATCACATTCAGCTGTTACATAAGCAATTAGACCTTGACCGTCCATCCCATTTCCTTTGCAGCCTGCACTGCAGCAGATCTGAACTTGGCCAAATCTGCCATTTTATTGTTAATAATGTTAAATGTTATCAAACTAACTTAAACTAGTTAACCAACCTAAACACAAAACACTAGGCCCTGATATCTCAAACCACTCTCAAATTATTTTAAATATTATATTTTAAAAGTTCTGGACAAACGACTCAATTTAATTACTAGGAAAAGTTTAAAATCCCGGGAGCGAGCTACCCAATATATGTGGTGGATTTTGCTGTTAAATAGCTAAAATGTTAATTTATGCAGATGTGAGGTCAAGCTGTGAAGGCCCCTGAGTCTAATAAATAATAGGGTATGTATTTTCAGAGAACCTTGCTGCTTTCACCCTACGACCTCAACCTGCGACGTATTATTCTCCTAAGTAAAATAATGGTGTATGCACAGTATGTTATCTGGCTAATGTCTAGGGTAATGTAAAATGTGATGTAATAAACTGACAATAAATACACCTAAGACTATAGGAAAAGTAATTAACAACACCCAGAGTAAAGTTTAAATGTGAATTAATTTTTTTACAATTTATTGTTCCAGTATCACAATTTTGTGTATACTGGAATATTGAACTTCAAAATGATCAATCAACATATTTACATCAAAATGGTTCAATTTATAACTGTATATACTATTATTCACAAATTTAATTACATGTGGCAATCTGGGACAGTTTCAATGTACTACTGATCCTATGAATGGGTAATGTTAATAAGAACGTCTGAGTTCATCACAATCTGAATAATTTATTAAACACTTGGGAAATGAGAGTAATTTGGTTTGATCTATCAAATGCCTGCAGACACTGGCTTAACTTTGTGGCTTCTGATGTGCAGGATGCAGTATAGTAACACCACCAGCTTCCAATAACAAGTCAATCTTTTGATCTTGACATAACAAGGAGGCACACAGTTGATACTGCCTCACTTCTTTAGGATGCAGAAATATACAGATCTCAGTTGACCTGGGCTTACTTCTAGTCATAGATGAAACCCTGGAACATTATAAATGCGGCCTACATCACCCTCTGATATACTCTCTCTTTCCCTAACTAAACATTTTCAATTCATTCAGATTCAGTATGGTAACTACACAATTACTTAACGTTCTTAATTGGTTTGTTACCCCATTCATGGTCAAATAAACTTCAAACTACAGTTTGACACTTTCCTTGACAAAGGAAACATTTAAGTTAATAATATCAAAGTGCACTGGCTTCCTAGCGCAGTGGTCTATGGTTCGATCCCCAGATGAGGCGGAAAATTTTTAGGCCACAAACGGCTCCTGGGTCGACCCAGCCCCAAATGGGTACCAGAGCTACTCTGGGAAGGTTAAGGCGGCCGGCGTGATGCCGACCACATCACCCCTCGTGTGCCGACGGTCAAGATAATATGGGCCTAACACCATATTCCCAATATGCCTCAATGGGCGTGTAACGGGTTCCTTTACCTTTACCTTTAATAATATCAAGTCATGTACAAAGACGGTGACTTGCTGAAGAAGACGGCCAGTTGTTTTCCTGGTCTTATGTCACAATACTGTACAACAATTTCCCCATTACTATTTAATTTTATTTTCTACCAAATTGTCAGAAATCCTGTCGGGCTTTTCTAAAACCTGTTACTATATTTCTTAACAACTCTGTGAAACAACACAAAGTTTGATGTTGGCTTCACTCTAGATAATCTTTTTCCCACATCATTTTCATACATATTCAAAAATACATACATCTTAATAATCATAATAATGATACAAAGGTTTTATTTCTTACCGCATCAAATGAAAATGTCCTACTAATAAGGTTAATTGCGATATATATGGTCAAATCCAGATCGCTTGCTGGTGCCGATCAGCAAAGCCAAGACAGTACTTTTATCTTACTTTTAACACAACTTTATTGTAGAAACAATTTTCTAAAGTGGCAACGAACGACTTTCCCAAATGATTTTTATCACCGTCATAGTATATTTGACTCCAGCCAATCAGGACCTGTTTGGCTTCTAGCGTCTTATTTTCAAACTGAACTCAAATTTTCAAATCTTGGACTACCCTACCCTTCCCCCACTATCTGTCAAGCTGATAAAGAAGTAGTCTGTTCGTCCATCTGTCTTCTGTCAATATATCCTTCATTTACTACTAGTTTATAATTCTGACAAGTAATTTGTGATCCTGTTGATGTCTGTCACACAGTGGTTACATTTTTATAAGTTTATTCATTATATTTACTATTATCGTTTTCCTACTATCTAACCTTGTATGCTTTGCTTTTGGTTCAAATTCAACTTTCTGTAAACAACGAACTAGTGACACGACCACCAATGCTTCATTCCCACTCTCTCTTACTATATATCTTTTTTTTTTTAAATGTCCACGTTACATCGTAATTTTTTTCTTTTTCTTAACTGCCGTTCTCATTCAGACGAAGCAGCGCTTTTTGTAGTACGTCACAAAGTTTCGACAACGCGTTTTCTTTACGTTACCTTATAGTTAATTGTTTAGCCTGAAATACACTGTGTGTGTATATATATCTTCTGGCGTGTCCAACAGCGTGGATATGTTACGAGAACCGCGTGTTGAGCGAAGAGGGGTTTTGTAAGGCGGTGTTAGTATTGGCGTTAATTATTACTGCCGTTTCGTTCTACACTACTGGAAAATGTCCGAATTACTACTATTAGTAGCGTTAAAGTTAAAATCTTACGTTAATTCAGACGGCAGTTTGGTGTCACAGTTCTGGCAGATCGTTAATTGTTAGTCTCAAGGACGAAAGTAAAAAAGCGTGTAATATTTAACGGCGGATTCTTGTCTACGTGTTACTACGTTATAAAATACAGCGCTCTACTGGAGTAGAGGAAGCAGATAGGCAAACAACCACGGGCGGGTTTATTTATTATCATAGGCGTAAAATCGTACTGAATCTAGTGATTGTTTCACAGATTTCGCTACACGGCTACATTTACCTGGGTGTTCTCGTGCTTGTATGGATGATAGTGACTCTGTAAATATCGTAACAGCTTCCGGTGGGTTATCTTCGATTATTTCTAAGCTTTTAAGAATTGCTACCATCTCTGCGGTAAAAATCGAAGTCCTTTCAGTTACACTGTAGCTCTTTTTTATTCCCCACTGTGGTATTACGACTCCGGCACCTCGTTGTCCACTATCACCCTTGAATCCATCAGTGTAGACGGCAAGACTTTGTTTAGTTAGTTGATCTATGAACTTTCTACTTATAGTTTTGGCTTCCTTATCTTCTATGTTTTGTTTGATCTTTTCAGTAAGCGAGTAGTCTATGATTGGTGTTTTTAGTTCCCAGGGTGGTATTTTGTTTCTATATTTATTACTATTTTTAATTGTGTTTGTTAGTTCTTTGAGCTGCGTTAGATCTTCTATGGTTCTCCACCCTGTTGGATATCTATCTTTGTTTAAAGGGATGTCCCTACACACTTGTTTGGTTATTGACAAATGCTTTATGTGCTGGGTGGGTCACTTCTTGTGCTACTTTACTCCAATAATTTAATCTCAGTTCTTTCCGTCTTAGACCAAGGGGTGGTATGCCAAGAGCTACTTCTAGCGCTTCTACTGGTGTTGATATAAATGCATCTGTAATGGTTCTCATGGCTGCATTTTGAATCCTGTCCAGTTTTGCTTTGTTGGAAGCTGCAGCTGAGTCATAGACTATGCTGGCATAATCCAGTTTCCCCCTGATGAAAGACTTGTAGAACATAAGCTTTATTTTATTGCTGGCCCCCCATCCATTACCTTTTACTATCCTTAGTATATTTAGGGGTACCCTACAGCTTTCTACTAAATTGTCTATATGTTTATTAAATTTAGTTGTTTATCTAAAGTTATGCCCAGAAATCTTGTTGTTGAGGATGTACATATTTTCTGACCTTTAATGGTTATATTGATTTTGTTATTTTTTTTTTTAAATTTCCTTTGCTGAATATCATACCTACTGTTTTGTTTACATTAATTTGGAAGCCTTAACTTTTCATCCACTCTGAAACTTTGTCTATTTGTTTTTGAAGTTTTTGGTAAACATGGTCGAAGTTTTTTCCAGATCGCCAAATGGCACAGTCATCTGCAAATTGTGATACTGCATTCTTTATGTCATTAAATTGATCTGCTAAATAATTTACAGCTATAGTGAAAATTGAAGGAGAAATTACTGATCCTTGAGGAATCCCATTCTGTTGTTCATATATTTCTGACCTATCATTATTCACATGTACAGCAAAATACCTGTCCTGTAAAAAGTTTTCTAGATACCTATAGGTTTTACCAGTAATGCCAATCTTTATCATTTTGTAAAGAGCTCCATCTCGCCAGCATTCATCATATGCTCTAGCTACACCTAGAAAGACTGCCACTGTTTTCTCTTTCCTCTTGAACCCTAGCTTTACATCATGTTCTAATCTTACAAGCTGGTCTACTGTACTTCTGTCTGCTCTAAACCCTGACTGGTTTGGGCTATATAACTGATTTTTTTCTAGGTAGAATTTAACTCTTTTATTCACTACAGTTTCCAGTATTTTACCTAGTTGTAATGTTAAGGAGATAGGCCTATATGAGCTTACACCATGGGCTTCCTTATTAGGTTTTAGGATGGGTACTATCATAGCTACTTTCCATGCTTTTGGTATCTTTCCTAAGCTCCAGATTTTGTTATAGACGGAAATTATTTTGTTTATAGTTTTCTTGGGTACTTTCTTAAGGATTTCATAACTAAGTATATCATGCCCTGAGGCAGTATTAGATTTCTCAATTTTTGCAATCGTTACTTCATCCTCTGTTATATCAGCAGCTAGATAGTTTGTTTCATCTACTTAGTCTGGTATTTCTTTTGAAAACTGTATCTTAAGTCTTTCTCTTCTCTGTCGCATGTTACGCATTGCCTAGTTAAATGTTTGAAGACCGAAAAGTGGGACATCAGTGTTCTGGCCTGACAGGGGTATTTTCCTGTGTGTATCTAGGGCAGCCAATCAGAGAAGGGGTTTCCCACGGTCAGATAGAATGACTTCGGCGAGTGTATAAGGAAGAATAAATCGTCCGAAATCATGGTTAGAATTAGACATCGGGAAGGAGAACGGAATGACAGACAAGGATGAGAATGGTCTCCTTTTGACGGGAATATCTTCATTTATGTATAGGTACAAGGAAATCAGAAGGGAGTAAGTAGTTGTGAAGAATTTTGCAAGAATAGTGTCCGTGCATTGAGAAATCCTGTGTTTTTCCTATTTATAATTCAATATAAAATCGTTAACACGACAGATATGGGAAAACAACATATGGATATAAAGGTCAACTCACGGAGAACGGAAATATATAACTCCAAAGGCTTGAACTGGGAAAGGTGAAATGCACGAGACCAAGGTTGGAAACTCATTTAGCACAACCCCCTCGAAGTTACAACTATTTTGGGAAGTTTGCTGGAGTTGCGAGCCTTGTTTCCTATACGTCCGTTAGCTCCCTATATAAGGGCGGTCGTAAATGATTTCAAATTCACTTGTACAGCGAAGCAAGACAGAAGGACAACGGCTGGAGAGAGAGAAACGTGTCACGGCCAATATCTTGTTATTTGCAGCCAGGCAGTTCTGTTACTCCACAAAAGCCAGTCTTTACTGATCTTAATTAGATCCTGCGAGGGTATGTAAAGTTACTATGTAAAATAATACAGTAATTACAACTTTATTTCAGGATTTGTTTAATCTATATGTTATGAAAGTATCATGTATATTAATTGATTACTTGGTATGATTGTTGAAGATTGGAACCCGAAATATAACCACCATGACTGAGTCCGTATCAGGGCTAGCAAAATCCTTTTCAGGACTAATAACAATTTTTTCAGGACTACCAACAATCATTATCAGGGCTTATTCAATCTGTCTTCAAGTTACTGCACTTTACAGAGCTAACGTGTCAGGCAGGGGGATACTATAACCTCATACCATATATGTGTGTACATATTATTTTGTATTATTTGATTTTATAAAATGTTCCACAGTAGACACCTGTCTTGTCACTGATCCATAATCATCCATTTTCACGCATACATCTGAAAACAGATTCATCTCACCTACAATAGGAATGTGGTAATTATTATCCACAAATAGCCACATATCCTACAATTATCTGCAGGTTCATACTTGTCAACCAAAAGTCAGAGGTCAATGATCAAGAATTGCTCGATGATCAATGCTAATTGCCCCAGCAGTGTCTGGATTGGTAGAAGCACGACCTACTGAAGCTGTACATCTCATATGAACTGATTATCAAAACAGATGAGTGATATTTGTGACAATCGTGCACCCAAGAAGTGATAACTGTCAAGCAGAGTGTTGTGATGACAATTTGCGTGATGAACTAGTGAAAGTTATAAAGTGAATAAGACAGTGAAGAAGTCTATTACCCAACTAATTGGAAGAGTCTAAAGAAATGACATTTTAGTTTAACTTGCAAAAACTGTAATTGATTTCGCCAATTTGGTTTTGTATAAATATAACTTTTGTATCACCAGTCACACACAATCACCACAATTAGATAGATGTAAATAAAGAGGATATAAATTGTATTCACCAGCTTTATTCATTCAATATAGTTGATACTGAGTTTGGTTGAATTTTTATTAATATCACAGGTGGTCACATAGCGGAGGTGGCGCAGTAAGGTCTGACTGTTCTCTGAATATTTTCAGTCCAGATACTTTCACAGCCGTGACTATCGAGTGATACCAGTGTACTCTCTGTCACTGGGACCTCACACATTCTGGAGAGAATACTATTTCTACTCTAGCACTATCATCTCACACATATAAAACCTTCCGCTACATTCTCTCATTTTCTTCTTGTCCAAGACAACTTTTTGCACTGACTTTATAGAAATACTCAGCAAGGGCATTAGCTTTTTCATTATCTGTTTCTGCTCTCCTTGGTAGTTTGATTGTTGGCATTATTGTTTTCTTATTGTTCCCTTTGATTGCCTTAAGCTTTTTTTCCATACTTCTTTAATTTGAGTGCTAGGTTTAAGTGACTGACAAAACTCCTTCCAGTTAGTTTCTTTGGCTTTAAATATTATTCTGTTGGATTCATTCCTAATAAGTTTATACTCATCATAGTTTTCTTCTGTTCTGTTATTTCTATATTTTTTTGTAAGGCCTTTTTTTTTCTCTCATGAATTTCTGCACAGCTTTTATTCCACCAGGCAACTGGCTTTTTTATTCCACTGAGTTTTTCTTTTCTTGTTAATGTTATTTATTGGTTATTTATTGGTTTTAGGTGCTGTGGCATATTTTTATTTAGTATATATTTTATTGCTGTTTTCTGAATTTCATTGGTCAGTGTTTCTGCCCACAAGTCAGTATCATATGTTTCCATGTCTTTATATTCCATCACCTCCAGGTCTGATTGGAAGGCTTCCCAGTTTGCTTTTTTATAGTTAAAAGTCAGTTTCTCTGGTTCTGGGTTTGGAATGACTTTTTCATGCATGGTTATTACAATAGGCAGATGATCTGAGTTTGTGTCTTGTAACACTTCCCAATTTACATTCGCTAGGTTGTTAGTTGCTATACTTATGTCTATTGCTGAGTCTGCCCTGTTAGCTTGTGGATTAATTCTAGTTGCAGTTCCATCATTTAGTATTAGCAGGTCATTATTTTCTATGAAGTCAAGTAGGCACTTTCCTGCATTGTCTGCATGTTGTCCACCCCAAGCATAATTATGGGAATTAATATCTCCTACTATGACTGTTTTGGGGCCTAGTCTGGTGCTTATGGCTAGTATTTCTTACCCTTTAATTGTGCCATCTTTAGCGTATAAATTTAGGATTGTTAGATTGTTTGGTTCTGCTGCTATAGTTACCTGGATACCTTCTATGTTGGTTGTATCAAATACTTCCCAGTCTTTAATTTTTAATGTTTCGCTAACTAAGACTGCGACACCCCCTCCTCTACCTTCTTTCCTATCGTGCCTAAGTATCTTATAGCCCTTACAACTATATCTACTATTTGGGTTTAAATGCGTCTCTTGAACAGCATATATAACAGTAGTTCCTCCTGTCTCTGCAAGTAGGGGTGCAAAATTCTTTTTGATACCCCTACAATTCCACTGTATAATTTTATATCCTTTCTTATCCATTGTTTATATTAACTAGTATCCCTTTTGTTTTGTGTTAGAACTATTAGTTTGCTTCTTAGTTTTTATTGACCCTATCCGTTGCTTGAGGCATAAGGCCAACTCTACGTGGTGATTCTTTAATGTAATTAAAGACTTTTTTCAATACTTGGGTTTGTGACGATTCTTCTGTTTGTTCCTCTATCATAACTCTCTCTAAGTGCTTGACAGTTTTTGTTACCCATTCTTTCCATTTAGCTTCTTGCTTTTGTTTGCCCCTTTCCTTTTCTAATTCTTCTCTGTCTATGTTAATCTCCTGTCTCTGATTTTCTATCCTTTTTAGTGTAATTTCATTATCATCTTTCAGTTCAGATAGTTTAACTAGTATCATTTCATTTTCTTCTTTCAGTGCTGACAATTTAACTACATCCTGTGCAATTTGGTGTTGTATGGCTTTCATTTCTTGTAGCATTGCCTCTGCACTTTTCAGTGCATTTGTATCTTCCGAGGATGTAGTTGAATCATCCGACTGGTTTTGTGGTACTGTTTTATTACTTTCTAACTGGTTCTTACTTTCTTTTGCCCTGGAACCTGGCGCTGTGGTTCCCTTTGCAGTTAATACATTTTCTGTTTGCATTTTCCTTTTTATAATCGGCATCTGACATAGCCTTTTTGCACTGGGTAAAAGAGTGCGAACCGGCCAGAACCTACATATTGCCTTCCCCCTGCAACTGTGTCGACCATGACCAAACTTCATGCAGTTGGAGCACTGCAACACTGGGGGAATGAAGGCTTCTGTGTTTTTTTGTGCTTTTCCAAATAGTACTGTCTTGGGGGGGGGGGGGGGCCCCTTCCCTTTGTTGTTATCACTATCACTGGAGTTACTATACTCCCTTTCACTTTTATTCGTTCTACGTGCACCAGCTTTAAATCTGGGTTCTGTTTGGACAGATTCTTTAGCACTTCCTCACCTGACAGGGTTGGGTTTATACCTTTTACCACACTTTTCCTGGTTTCTTTCGATATCTCTATTTGGATTTTGATGTTGTGGGCCAGTTGGATAATTTTTGGTTTGTCCTGATGTTCTTGCAGTAGATTTTTTGTTTTTTCTGTTACATTTAGTGTTATCATTATTCCACTGTTGTGTTTTTGTATTTTAGCAATGGCTTTTTTGTCAACGACTTTTTCCAGGATCACCAGGATTTTGTCGTCCGGGAGAGATCTAAGCGTGGCTTCTGTTCCAGCTATTTGTGTTATTTTCACTTTTTGGGATGTTTCCTTTCGGTAGGAGTCTTCTTTGTTTTCTTTTTGTTCGCTGTGCTCGTTCCTGAGCTTTCGCCTTTATTGATTATGTTTTTTGTTGTTTGTACTACTGAGCCTCCTTCCAGTGTGTCCCTTATTATCTCTATCCTGTCCTTTATTTCTGTGTCTCTGACTTCAGGGTTCGTGGTCCTGTTTTTTCCTGCCAGGTTTGATGTTTTGACATTTTCAGAAGTTTAGGCCCACGCTTTTCCTTCCCCGGACTGTGCTCTGGTTATCGTTGGCATTTCCTGCCTTTTAATTTGCTACTACTCTTTTATTTTGATGGTTGAATATTTTTTTTTATTTATTTAATAATCTATGGTTTTTGGTTTATTTTATTTTATTTTCCGCACTACACTTCCTAAATTATACAAATATTTATAGCACTAGTTAAATAGTCCCCTAATACTTAATATTATCTGCAATAATCTAATACTTACAACTAAACTACAAAGGAAATCACCACTTAAATTATGTATATCAAGATGGCTGCCAGATCTCACACAAGCAAATGCCACGTGTCGATTGGATCTATTTATTTTCTATATTTTAATTTTTTTAATTCCAAACGATACTTAACTAGTCCCCAAATACTTGATATTTAAATGTTAAAAGCTAATAGTCCTACTTTAATCAGACTAAAAAGGAATCACCACTTATATTTAATATGTCGTCTATCAAGCCGCGTATTTAATAGAATTCCTAAGTTGTGAATATTCTTGCTTTCTCCTCTCTTTTTTTTAAAATGTTATAATATTATTTAAGAAACACTTTTAAACCTGTCTAGTAGACCCAGTTTAACAGTTATATCTAGTTCGAATTTTTACCAGGTAACTTTAATATATTTGTTGTCTTTAAAATATACTTTTGGCTTATTTTATTTTATTATTTTTTCCTCACTACAATTCCTAAATTATAGCCTACAAATATTTATAACAATAGTTAAATAGTCCAATAATACTTCACATTAACTGCACTAATCTAATTCTAACAACAAACTACAAAGGAAATCACCTCTTGAATTATGTCTATCAAGATGGCTGCCAGATCTCACCCAAGCAAATGCCACGTGGCGCTTGGAACTACTTAATTTCTCTTTCTTTTTTAGTTTATTTTGCCGTAAAATTTAGGGTTGAATTAAAATTCCAAGCGATACTTAACTAGTCACCAATTACTTGATATTTAAATGTACAAAGCTAATACTTAAATCTAACTCAAAAGGAATCGGCGTATTTAATAGAATTCCTAAGTTATATTAACGCTTCTAGCTACCAATTACCTAAAATTAACTGTAACAAACTAATACTGAAGATAGATAAAAAAAATTTGCATCTTATCTGTAAACTTGAGTAGTTAGATGAATGTCTACACTTTGTCTCGTCCTAAAAATGACGTATCAGGCTTGTGCACTTTGAGGTTATCAAAAATACGTCTTACCCCTTCAAGAAACGAAAGTCGTGTACTATCAACTTAAGGTCTGTCCTCCAGTCGTGTACTATCAACTTAAGGTCTGTCCTGGGGTTAACTGAAAATATAACATTCAAACCGCGGAGTGGGATGAGAAATGGTGGATATGATACTGACTGTCGTTTTCTGGTAAATGGAGAATTTTCTTTTCTTGTAGCTTTGGTTATCAAATTATGCCATTCTATTAGATTATTTTATTGTTGTTTGTTATTTTATTTTCTTCCTGCGTCATTTTATTCTTTTGTTAGTTTCCTTGGGTTGGTTTTTAATTCTTTCTTGTTCTATAATTTTACTTGCTTAGTTAGTGTTACTTTTACCTCGTGTTACACGGCTTCTACGTTTTCGTCTTTCCGCATCTCTCATCTTATCTTTAGTTTCATCAATGTTGTCCACGTTGTTGCCATGTTTTTTGTCTTATTCTCTTTATTTATCATCATCATTACCCTTTATCTCTGTCACATAATTATTTTGGGTCTCTGCCATGTGTCTGTGTGTGTGGTTTGGATATGACGTAAAAGTTACGTCATACAGTTTGATGTTGTTTGTTGGTGTTAGACCAAATGGAAAAGTCCGCTTTGTTCTTCCATTTGCCTATGCCCATTATTGTTAATTTTTAGCAAGTTTATTTTTAGATCTGCTGCTTTTACTTAAGTCTGTCAATGTGGTAATAATAATAATTATCGTCCCTTCAGTCCTAACTAACTATGGGAACGTCCTGTCCATTGCGCAAGATCACAGTTACATGGAGATCAAGCTGTTGCCCATGCAGCATTTTCCCCCGTCTCCACGCAGCCAGTAGATCCTATGGAATGGCAGTAGCCGGTATAGTTTTGTGCCAGCCACGTCGCAGGAGTTGCCAGAATAAAGTCGAATCAACATTAGACTGCCTTAAGGACTCAAACTTCCGATTTATCATCAGGGTTTTCTCCCGAAGCCTTTCCCGTAAACGGATATTCCCGCATCGGTGGTTTGAATTAAAGTTTTGTCTTCTCTCAGATTCTCTCAGATCTCAGTTGAAAATAGGGGTGCCGGCATCCACATAAAATTAAAGAATAGAATCCACTCAATGGCAATTGCCACTGGCAAATACTGCAATAACTTCAGTGCTGAAGCAGAAGCCCTGAAACAGGCAGCTGAAACTATTATTGAATGCAAAGCACATGCAGAAAAACAGATAGTAATCTTTACAGATGCCCTCTCAGTAATATCAGCACTGAAGAGCCACCAAACTAAAGGATTAAAAGATCTGATAATCTCCCTTGAAAGACTGGCCAAATGCTTCAACAAGTGCACTATCCAGTGGATACCAGCCCATTGCAACATACCAGGAAATGAGGAGGCAGACAGACTTGCTAAGGAAGGAGGCGCCTTACAACAAAATGATATAGAGACAACTTACGCAATGGCAAAGACTACTATAAAGGCTACATTCAAGTCCAAATGGGAAAGAGAGCACCCCGGCCATTTGAAAAATGATGCATATCATCAACTATCCAGGAAAGAACAGGTCATCATTTTTCGGCTACGCACTGGACACAACAGATTGAGATACTATCTATACCACAAATACAAAATTGGTGCAACAGATCTCTGCACCTGCGGTACCAGCCCGATGACGGTCGAACACCTCCTGCAGTACTGCCCAACTTACAGTAATGAACGGAGTAGCATATGGCAACAACCCACTTCTGTCAACGAAAAACTGTTTGGAGATGTCGTGAACCCTGAGTTGACTACTGCCTTTATTAGAGTCATAAATGTGGAAGTCTGAAGACAAGCGAGGAAGAAGAAGAAGAAGATACGCTACCAACCAAGGATCACGAGCCCTTTTTGCCAGAAAGCTGCTAGGTTTAAGGCGCCAGTGACTCGCCTTCGCCTCTTCTCCCGTCAGTGGAAATAGTTCCGCCGGGCTCAAATTGAGCCACACGTGAAGGCCGTAAGCTGGGCTTGGTTCTCAGGGGATATTTCTGACGCTTGCCATAGAAGCATTTATCTGCAGGAAGGAATGTGGTCAGGATGTTTTCTATACATGTATCGTTTGGTGCGAAAAAGCCGGTGTCGTATTCATATTCAAGCAACGTCTGTTCATCTTTCCTTGTATGACAGTGACCTTAATCAAGTTATCTTGTATCTAAGGTTCTCTAATTATGGTTCTACTACAAGAACATAAAGTAAAGGGGAGAGAGGACTCTCTAGTCTGACAGATCGTGTTAACCTGCAGGTGTTAGTAAATGTACGGATTACCAAGACCTTTATCTCAGGCTTCATGTAGAGAATAGTAATTCATTTACTATATTAGTATTCTCCCATGTTACAATGTAATAACATTGTATGAAGGTATGACAGTGATACTTTACCGAAACCCTTTTTTCTTGGTCAAGGGAGATGATTGATGTGTGTTCATCTGGCCATACGGCAAATTAATTGATCAAAGTTTAAGTTTTCTTTCTTTGATCCTTAGCACTCTACTGTCAACGCAGTCTGTGGCCATCACGCCTGGTGGTGTCTTGTATGGCAGCAACAAACTACTTCCACTTTTTTCGGTCGGGGGCCATCCTTAGGACAGTGACCCAGCTCTGATTCATTCCTTGTATCTCGGCAGATCAGATATTATATATAAGTCAGTGCAGCAAGAGTTAACGCGGTTTTATAAATTATTGATTCTTGTAAAGAAAAAACTTTAATTTTCTAGTCAATTCGCACATATAGTTATAAACAAAGCAAAAGGTAGTAAACAAATTATAAGAGTGAAGTGGAAAAGCACTGTCAAGGAACTGTTTGCAAAATAATTTTGATTTATAAAAAATTTTAAGAAAGTATACATTTTTTAAAAATAATGTTGTACTTTCCCCGTGTACACGAAAAAAAATTACTTCCCTTAAGTATACTTGTGATCGTGAATTCTAGTTCACGAGTTGTTTCCCATACTTATCCATCTTCACTGACATATCTCATACATCTGGGAATGATGTCTACAATTATTTATCTGATGTGATATTAAGTAGTCTATGTAGTCTACACCTCACGGTAGAAGGGGAACGACTAAGTAAGTAAGTAAGATATTAAGTAGTATGTGCTGAAATTATGGTTAAGAGCTATACTGGTCTGTAGTTTGTGTTTAGAGGAGAGTTGCGTCAAAACATAGTTTAGGTATTAGTAAGACTTTCTCGCCTACGCCTTCAGCTTATTATTTGCAAACGCATAAGCCGAACAAAACGGTACCCTATTTTTCAAATTCGTCCCTGACATAAACGAACCACTTTTCCTAGTTCTAAGAAATATTTGCCTGACTGCATTTGGGGAAAGGAGGGGCAAGGCTAGATAACACACGCAAATCACGTCTCAAATTGGTTCTGACTCTACAACCGACTTGCACGCTTTGCCCTAGACGGGTTTCCTCAATACGATGAAAAAGTTAGAAATGTGGACACTACGGTCATGGAAACACGTTTAGCTCTTATTGCGAATGACATAAGCTCTCGTAGGTAGTTTAAAAATAAACACCTAACATAGAAAAAAAGATAGAATTTTGAACCAAGCCACATAGCCCCATAAAAATCGTATATTCGTGTGCCTGAAGGCTTGCTGACCAAGAATATGTTGTTAGTTATCTAAATAGTCCATTAAATAATCAAATATTGATAAAACAATACATAGAGAATCAGAGATACTGTTACTGTCAGGTCAAGTCATATCTGCTTAGATTGGATCGCATATTTTTTGGGAAAAAATTAGGTGAAAGCTAGGCTAAGATGGTACGAGGAAGGGGATTGGGTGGAATTTGAAGTGAGACGAAATATCATTGGCGACCTCGTACTAAACATATATCACCCGAGTAACGTAGTAGAAAATTGAATTGTATTTTGAACGACTTTGTTTACAAGTGAAATAAGGGTAATCATTGGCCAGAGTAGTTGATATTGAGGAAAAAGCATTAGTTGGGGACGCCATTTTCTAACAAAATTTTGGACACGTAGCGATGAGATCAGGCTTGTGCGGTGAAAAACCATATTTCTCAAAAGCCTGGACAGAACGGCAGATCGAAAGTGTGCCAGTCATCGTTCACTGTGTATTTTCATTAAAATAAATATGGTAAGATTGACTTTATTAACATGTATCTAAAATAAGATTGAATGTGAAATAATAATATATGTCTGTAAGTGAGTGGGTCTGTAGAAACCATTAGGCAAAGCCTAGAGATTGATCCACCATGTGATAGACTGTCAGAGAGGTGTAATACTACAAGAAGATATGTATGATTGTCATCAAGGAGCATAACAACTATCCTATTATATGGAAAAGATGACAGCTGGAATTGCAGTGGCGTTGCAACTATTAGGGGAGAGGAATACTGGTGTACATTGTCACATCAAAAGATAATGGTGGCATGGGTTGGTATAACGATATGACCCTTTTCGTTTGTTTGTAATGTACCTGTACTTAAATGTGGAATAGTACAGTATACTAGGTATAAAGAAGGATGCATAACCTTCACATTTCAGAGTCCTGGGTACTGACGTTAATGTAGTACCAAACGCCTGAGAACTGCTCGATTCAGGACTCTATCTGTGTACTTCGAGCCCATGCTCGTGGCCATTGCCTATCAAAAAGGTGGAAAAGATTGTCAAGCGAGCAGAGGAAACGTTCTACCTGTATTCTCCTGCCCAGATAAGTTCTTGTTCGGCACCTGGCAGCTCAACTTAAAAGACTAGAAAGTGATAGTAAAGAAAACTGTGCCTAGTATTAATATTTCCACAAGTGACACACGAAAACAGAATTAACTTAAAGGGAGTGATTATAACCAACAACCTAGAGTTAATACCAGTATTACCTCAAAGTAGAAGAATACAACTACACACTTATGGACAGAAGATCTACTGTGTTATTGGAATGTTGTAAATGATTCTTTTGATTTCACTTTTGATTGTCAGTCCTGGTTCAAAATAAATTAGAATCAGGATAATAAATTGTAAAAAATTATATTTACACAAATTTCAACCACTGTCTTAATTAAGATAGCCTTCTAAAGTGTCATTTGTATGTTATTGTTGTAATACTGTTGGTGGTTGTGGATAATCAACTATTTCTTTGTATATTTGTTGGTTATTCCACATTACACTCTATGAGGAGTTAATGTGATTGCATTTACAACAGGCCCCATATTTACGTTTTTCAGGGAAAGATTACGGTGGGATTTTTATCTTATTCGTTTTTTTTATTTCTCTTTGTATAATAATAGAGTTTGGACTTTTTGTGTAGATTAAGAATTACGGTTTCTAGCAAAGATGGTAGTTTTAACTTTTAGACTGGCACCAGCGCGCTGTTTCATTGAGATAATTCGTTCATGGAAGATTTTCCAGTGTAACATAATGGCAGAGCATTTTCGGTTCTTCTCAGTGAGCGCGCTATAATTTTTAGTAAGGGTGAAATCAGATGAGGGTAGAGGTGGAGTTTTAAGCACGTGTAAACAGGTCAGCAACGAAATTTTTCCGCTTGATCGTAATTTCTAAAATTAAATCATGACCGCAGGCGATTCCTGGCATGTTGGTTGGTTCATAAATGTACCCGCTTAAGAACAAAGCCTAGCTATGACTCACGCGGAGCGTGGTCTGGGGTAATAAATAAGCGGGGTTCCCTGGCAGAAGGCTGAGATTTTTTGAACTTCTACGCCTTGGGAAAGAACTGTCTGTATTTATATACAGAGCCGACTGCTCTTTCGAGAGAAATTCGTGCTGGTAAATATGAAGTTAATTAAGCTTTAATAGTTTACAATATGTTTGCAGAGTTGGTTTCTAGGAGTAAAAGTTAATTCATAGAAGTAGAGCCATCAATGCTAATCTTTTAAGTGAATATAACTGACAGCGCAATTAGGTATGTTGTGAAAAGGTAGTAGGGAATTTTGATAGTTTCCTCAGAGTAGCTGTTTAATAAAATTGGCACAATATTATTGTTATTTGTCAGAAGAAGGGATCTAATTTTTCCTGGATTTGTGATTTTAAATGGTGCAGCGAAAAACATCGCTCGCGGGAATTAAATTAATTTTAGTTTCGTAACGGACATGCCATGAGTTACCCTCTTATCTAAATTATTATCAGAGTGCATTCATTCTTCCAGACATTTATGAGATAATGAAAGCGAAAAAGAAGTGAGATGCTAAATACCATAATTTTGAGACACGGTAAAGCACGTAATTTCATTGTGATTTTCGAGGATTTGGAGAGGGGGTACCTAAGCACGTGCTGCGTGTCCTTTTTAGTGGGGTGAATCTGATAACGGAAGGAGAGGGAGATAACGAGGCATGCATTGTTAGAATAGGATTTCAGTTGCCCTTTAGAGATTTTAATGTCCATTGTTATCAGAATCGGGTGTAAATAATATTCCAGCAACACGTGGGTGAAGATTTCTCAGAATATTTGAGTTATAATATTAGCGAATAATACGCTAGGGTTTTGGTGTGTATTTAATTGTTCAAGTGTGTGTAAATTACCAGCGGACTAATTTGTGTAACGCTGTGGTAATAGAACGAGTGGCTTTACAAATGTTAGTGCATGGGAAAATTGTGTACATTTTTTCTCTGTGTGGGTAAAACCTACATTATGAAGTCAGCAGTTACGGGTCTAGTTGCGATTTTTATTAGTGCCACTTTATGTAATAGAGACATATGTTTATACTGATGAAATTCCGGGAGACGGGAGACCTTATTGTCGGGTGAAGTCTATTGTATTTTGGTAGCCAGGTAAACATATCGATCATGGTTAAATAGTAGGGCCAGGAATTTACCGGCAACAGGCTCCTTCAGTGGTCCGCATGTTGTAACGGCTAACCTAAGCCGCCTGCATGTAAGAGATTAAGCCATCTGCGTCCGGAGATTAGCGTGTCGATAGGACAGTCTTTGAGGGGAGGTGGGGGTAGGCATGTTTACTAATCGCTGAAGCGATACTAGAGCATGGGAGCTGTATGGGAGATTTGAAGACTTAAGTGGTTGAAGAGTTGGGATTTAAGTGTTGAAGAGTGAGAGTTAAGGGAGTTTGTTAAGGATATGGAGGAAAATTTGTTGTGCGATATATATTTGGTTATTGTTTTGTCCACAGCAGATATTTTCCAGCGTGGCAGCGAGGGCCTACAGTAGTCTTCAGCGGCTAGAAGTTCGCCGTTCTTCTCAGGGAGAAGAGTCGGCAGAGCCAGGAAAGAAAGTGGAGTAGTGACAAGGGGTTCACTGTGCAAACGTTTTTGTACCCAGAGAGCAAGGATGCTGGAAGCACAGACTTCTTCAGAGCAAGAACAAGAGGTTCTTAATAAAATTCGGAGCTATTCACGCTCAGATAAAACACACACTGAACCTAGGCGCAGGGGCCTAGAGGTGTCGTGATTGGTCGGTCATAATAACACCGACGGCCCAGACACAAGAGATGGGTAACGGGGCCTGTATGATTTTTCTGGCAGAATCGTTCATTTGGTAGTGCAGAAGAGTCCAAGTCGAGAAACCAGAATGCCAATTCAAGTTAGCAGCTATTGCTTATGGAACCCCCCCTGAAGTCAGAGGAAAAGAGGGTAAAAATACCTCTGAGCTGCAATAGAGGGAGTGAGAGGAAGAACCAGTAGTGGAGGAGTCGCTTTTCTGTAGGAACTAGGAGTGTCAGACTGACCACTGAACATAACATTAGAACTCAGCACGTCATCTGTAAGTTGTGTCAGAGATGATAAAAGGGTGTCTGGTCACTGACTTTGTCGATAGTCAGAGAATATTTAGAAGAGAGTGGAGCAGCAGCGGCGGAGGCACGTCATTTGTGTAGAAACACGTCTGCAGACAGACGGACAGTAGGAGTTAGGGTGTGTTTCTACACGATATCAGGTTGAATTAGGAGAAAGACGTGATCTGGTGTTAGAGATCCTCCTTCACATGTTGTTGTATTACTTAGATTTCGTTCCTTACAGTTGAGGGGGAGGGCGACTGTGGGGTTACCTTACCTAATCACTTGAAAAATTAATTGTTATGTTCTTTCCAGGTGTGTGAACACACATGTTTATTTCTATTTTGTAGTAGTGTTATATGAATTTTTCTGTGGTGTAAATAAAATTCATTGTAAATTTCTTCAGGCCGGATCAGTCACTTCCTTCAACCTATATGTTGTCTGTCCCTTGACGCCAATAGCCTCATCTCCCACAGTCACTGTCATTTTTCTTCTGAAATCTATCTTCTTAGACTTTCTTTCCACTAGGGTCTAGTCTATTTAGGTAGGCAGCCTCTAGTCAAAAATCCACTTCGTGACACACTCCACATTCATAACCCTAGACAGTACACAAAGTAATTTTATATAATAATATAGATTAATTTTGAATGAGATCAAAAGGGTGGTAGCGGAAAGGTACTCTGGAAAGTTTAAAATACTATTTGTTAAATTCAGGGACCTTCATAGCTGATCTCATTTAATACAATAATAATACATAACAACAATTCATAACATCAAAACCCACCACAGTTAACACCTCATCCAAATAGGCCTAAAAGTCTGATCACAAATTTCTTCTCTTCAAGATCATAACGAAATGTGGCATGTACACGAATGAACACAGTGCTATAGCGCACTGCCACACGTGGCTGCTCGGTCACTGCCCACCATTGCGAGCGGCAACATCGCTAGGCGCGCAAAGTTAATTGAAGTACGGCGTTTGTATTTTTTGTTTCATTCACAATTTCTCGCGTAACCCCTAGTGACTTCTCGCGTGTTCCAAAGTGTACCGCGGAACCCAAATTAAAAAGCCTGTGTCATAGTGATATATTTTTTTCTTCTTTGTTCATCCTGAAAAGGACGTTGGTTGCGTTGTGTCCGTTTACAGCAAAGCTGCGATGTTGAGCCTTTCGGCCGACACATCCGACTTCAGCACAGCATTTTTTGGGACCGGGCAAGCCTTTCCTCTTCGATCCCTACTCACTCAGCCAGACTGCAGTGTTTCCAGGACCACCACTTGGAGGTGGAGTAGGGTCTTGGTCAGCTCTGGTTCGCTGACCCTGACGCAAGCAGTCTAGCTATGGATCGATAACTGCATTCCTCACTGTTCGCGCGTCTTAGGTCCCATATGGTGAAATGGGGAAAGTCGGATGATAAGCAGAGCCCCCTGTGCCAGGGGAGGCAGACCCTTGAACACGTGCTCTCAGCGTGTAAGGTGTCATTATGGTAAGTGCGATACACTTGGCGCCATAGCAAAGTGCTAAATGAGCTTGCTGCGACAATAGACCTGGCAAGGATGAAGGTGAATAGCAAACCCAGGCCGAGCACCGCAAATACATACTTTCTGAGGGCAGGAAAGTCAGCACACCCCAAACCGAGTAAACCAGGTAGCAGTTACCATCTCTTCTTGACTGTGCAAACGACTGGGAGATGTCGGTAGACCTACCTGAACGAGGGGCATATCCAGAGAGTATCAGAAAATCGCGGAGACGACCGGATATAGTGCTTTATTCTTCAGCAGCGCTTCAGGTTATACTGATTGAACTGACCGTGCCATTTGAATCCAGATTGGACGAGCAACATTCGTTCAAAGCGGCCAAGTATAATGATCTGGCCGCGGATCTGAGACACGATGGATTCACTGCAAGAGTCATGGCAGTTGAAGTGGGCGCAAGAGGGCTTGTGGCTGCATCAGTGTATGATTTATTGAAACTGTTGGGGCTGAGGGGACAGTCGAGAACAAGGGCAATGAAGAGGCTTAGTGAAATTGCCGAAAAGGCATCAGGCTGGTTGTGGAACAACCGCAATGGGCAATGGAAATCGTGACAGTAAACGCTGCGGTACAGAAAACACCAGGAATTTTTCTAAGTCCACAGTACGTTGAGTTTTTTGGTGTACTAGTGAAAGGGCTGTGACTGAGGGGCAACAGGGGGCGTCTTTTATAAGAGGTGTTAGGCACAGAATTTCAGTTGCTAGCGCGCAGTGGCTAGCCTCGTCGGCTTCGCGCAGGTGTCTCAGTGTGTGTCCTTAGTTGTGATGTGCGACGGAACGAACGGAATAAATTGTCTTCTCTTTGTTACTTTCACAATTTCCTCCACGGCTGGCGGAGGGGTGGATTTTAAAGTTGCTACCATAAGTGAAATGGGTTCATTTTCGATACAAGACAACAGGAGGCTGAGACGCTTGGGAGTCATGACCCAAGTGGGCCCATCCCCCTTAGAGTGTAAGGGATTATACTGGGCCGAAACGCTTGTCGGATGGGGGTACTACTTCTGATGATAAGATTGCCTCCTGTTGTATCGCTCTGTAAAGAGTTTCCTATCATACATGACATGTTTAAACTAGGTGGGAGTTCTTTATTCTCCAAGGCTTCCCTGCATTCTCATAGTAAAGGGGAACCTAAGATAAGAAATAGGTGTTGGTAGAGTTCTGCAGTGAGTTGATCTGCCCATATACTAATGTATTTTCATAAAGTTTAGTTTTTTTGCGGTACTATGTATCTCATAGGAAATACTCAATATGTCAACGAAAAGGGATTGATACCACACAGTCCCTTAATTGATACATTAATTTTTTTTTTTCTACAAATAACTAATAGCTATCTAGAAAGTCCAGCCAAATAACTTTTCTTCTATTTAAAAATTTGTAAAAAAAAAAAAAATAGAAAATCCAACATTTATAACATTCTTTATATAAACTCATTTGCTTATATAGACGTCAAATACAAATTTGCAAAGCATTTTTGATCTACATATAAACAAAGAAACTAGAGAATTTAAATATAATAATTTTGTTGTAATTAAGTTGTGTCCCTTGTAACTAAAAATATTGCTTTCCTTAATTTCATTCATTTATTACAAATAACGGAGGAAACCTGAGAATACCAAATCTAACAAAACACTGTACACCAACACAACTAATCCTCCATGCCCATAACCATTCAACCCCAAA
>JAMPIV010020326.1:0-63397 GCA_024509875.1 Oreohelix idahoensis
TGTAGTGGTATTCTGTAGTGATAATTGCAGAGGCAATAATGGTCGCGGTAGATCGCAACAGAAGAGAAAAAGATATCAACAGACAAACTCTGTTCAACAAGAATCTCAGGGAGCAGATAAACAGGTTAATAATGATAAAGACCATAATGCTATCGGATGCTCATCTTTTGACTTTGGTAGGGCAAATAAATGTATCCAATGCAGTACTTTATTTGATCCGAAAACCATTAGTACTCTAAGCTGTGGTCATCCTTTGCCCGCTCTTCCTGCTAATGTTGCTCATGATGGGAGAGGTTCTCTTATATTACATAAGGGGCTTGTAAATAGTAATCCAGTCTCGGTGTTGTTTGATTCTGGATGTACTACTGTCGGGGTTAGGCAATCTCTTGTAGATCCATTCTGTGCTACAGGAAAGGTCATCAAATGTGTCACATTTGGTGGCACGTTGGAAAAATATCCTACTGCCATAATACATATTGCTACTCCTTTCTTCACGGGAGAGGTCCACGCGTGTCTACTTCCAAACCCTATTGCGGACCTTATTATTGGTCGTATTCACGGAGTTAGGGAATGTACCCCACAGCAGATTGCTGTTTGGGAAGAGCAAAACATTGAAGCTACCAATACGGTGGTCACAAGAGCACATGCTCTGGATCCACCTCAAACTTCATTAACTAATAATGATGAAGTAAATGAACAAAATAGTCACTTGACTATTACACGTGACTCATTTATCAAATTGCAAGAAGAAGATCCATCGTTACAAAAATTCTTCATTCTAGCAAAAAAAGGTGATCCTAATCAAAATACTAATAGAAAATCTTGGATTTCTATGAAGAACGGCGTACTTGTACGTATGGTACAAGACTCGACTACATCCACTCATTCACAAATTCTTGTGCCTAAGAGCATGAGGGTGCAAATATTGCAACATGCTCATGACTCGCAATGTGCTGGACATATGGGTTTTTCCCGTACAAAGTCGAGGGTTCTTGCGGCTTTCTTTTGGCCATTTGTGAGCAAGGACATACGAATGTACTGTCGCTCTTGCAAAGTATGTCAGGAGGTCAAATCTAAAGGACCACGACATGCTGCGCCTATTCAGGCTGCTGACATTCCAATTCGAAATTTTCAAAAAATGGCAATAGATATTATCGGTCCTTTTAGAATTAAGTCGGCTAGAGGGCATCAATTTATTCTTACATGTGTCGATATGTGCACACGTTGGCCAGAGGCAATACCTCTCAAGAGCATCTCAACTGCTGATATCGCAGACGCTCTTTGGCTGATATTTTCTCGCTTGGGTTTTCCCGGAGAAATATTGTCAGACCATGGCACTCAACTTATATCAGACACTATGTCACAGGTAATGTCTATGCTACATATAAAAAGGTCTCTCAGCAGTATCTATCACCCAATGTCTAATGGGTTGGTCGAACGTTTAAATAGGACTCTAAAAACTTTACTGGGTAAAATAACTGAGGATCATCCTCAGGATTGGGACAGGGTCTTACCCGCGGCTCTCTTTGCGTATAGAGAGGTCCCCAATGAACATACGGGGTTTTCCCCTTTTGAACTTGTCTTTGGCGCGCAACCGCGCGGCCCTATGTCTTTACTTCACGATCTAATCACTGCCGATAATATTAGCGATGAGACTCAGTCTTCTTATGAGTACGTCATTGCTCTTAGGAAAAAAATCATTGAGGCATGCAGACTAGCAACTTCGTCTTCCGAATTTGCTAAAGAAAAGGCAAGGCAGTTTGCGAATAAGAATAGATGTCTACGACAACTTTGTCCAGGTGACAAAGCTCTCGTCCTACTTCCTTCAAGGGAGAACAGACTTCTAATTGCATGGAAAGGTCCATATGCAATAGTCTCCAAAATTTCTGATGTCGACTATGTTGTCGATATTGATGGAAAGCATAAAACTTTCCACATAAATATGCTCACGGAATTTCATGAAAGACCAGACTATTTGCAGCCTATTTTCCAGGCAACGGACAATTCTCAAGTACCTCATGGTCAATACTCATCGCTGTCAGTTATACAGGATGAGGAAACTACTTTTTCTGATGTCAATCTTCCTCTTTCTATGGTCCCACTTTATTCTACGGAATCTTGGAAAAACGTGACCGTTTCTCCAAATCTTTCCGCTGAGGAACATCGACAAGTTTCTTCGATGTTGCAAACATTTCAGGATGTTCTTACAGACATCCCGGGACACACACATGTCATTGAACATGACATTGTGCTAACTGATCATAATCCTATCAGAGTCAGACCCTATCCAATACCTATCCATTTCCAGTCTCAAGTCGAAAAAGAATTGGATGAAATGATACGTTTGGAAATCATTGAACCATCCACTTCAGCATACTCTTCGTCTATGGTTATTGTTCGAAAGAAGGATAATAACATTCGCATTTGCGTAGATTATCGCAAATTGAACCAAGTTACGAAGTTCGACGCTGAACCTATGCCTTCATTAGAAGAACTACTCAATAAACTTTCTAATTCTAGATTCTTTACCAAACTAGATTTGTCTAAAGGTTATTGGCAAGTCCCGCTAACTGAACGTGCCAAACCTTTTACAGCTTTTTCTACACCTAGGGGTTTATTCCAATGGAATTTCATGCCTTTTGGTCTTATGAACGCCCCTGCTACATTCGTACGCATGATGCGCCGAATTCTCGCATATCGTACAGATGTCATAGCATATCTAGATGATATCTGTCTATTCAGTGATTCCTGGGAAGATCACTATTTGGGTTTATACGAATTACTGTCTACTCTTCGCGAGTATAACTTGACTGCAAAACCTTCTAAAGCCTTTATAGGATTTAGTGAGATTTCTTTCCTAGGTCATCGTGTTGGTCATGGTCTTTTAAAGACAGAAGACCACAATGTTTCAAAAATACTTAACATTTCGGTCCCTAAGACAAAGAAACAAGTAAGGAGTCTATTAGGTTTGATCCAATTCTACGGACGATTCATTCCGAATCTGTCCTCCATTATGGCACCGCTTTCTACTTTATTAAAGAAAGGGTCGCCTAATTTGATCCGCTGGTCAAAAGAATGTCAATCCTCATTGGACCAGGTTAAAGACCTATTTTCATCTCCACCTATTCTTAGGTTACCTACTATTGAGAAGACTTTTGTTCTTCGAAGTGACGCCTCGTCAACTGGGATTGGGGCAGCACTAATGCAGGAGTATTCTGATACTCTGCATCCGGTGATGTATATCTCTAGGAAATTAAATGCTGCAGAAAAGAATTACTCGGTTTTAGACCGTGAGTTATTGGCTATGGTATGGTCTATTCTGAAGTTACAAAGATTTCTTCTAGGCGCACATTTCATTGTGGAAACCGACCAGAAAGCGCTTACTGCTATTCAGAGCAAAAACTTGAAGAGCTCGAGGTCCACTCGTTATGCCATAGCTCTTCAACCATTTCATTTCTCGGTTCGAGCTATCCGGGGTTCGGATAATGTAATGGCGGACATTCTGTCCAGATGCCCACACGATTCCACATGATTCTTCTGTCATATATATATTTCCTGATATACAGTCCAATGTTATAATGACATGTTAGTAGTTTTTTTTGTTTCTCACTTTTTTGAGGGGGAATTTATAACATTGTACCATGTAATTATCTAAGAAGGCTTAGTTAGTGATATACGGGCCAAAAGATCACTCGGCCACATTTAAATAAATTATTTTCAGGATTGTATTGAGAGATTTACCAGTTGTCTTTAAGATTTGTGTTATTGATATTTTCGCAGCACATCATTGAAGATGCGAAATTGTGTCCATTGTGGAACTTTGAGTATATCAAGTCCTGTCCTAGATTGGGAGCGGATGATGTCCACATCTTCTTCTATTGAATGTTTTATGTCAACGAAGATCAACACATGTATTACTTATTAGTTACTGATGCATTACATAATGTAATAAAATAGTGCGGTATATTAATATATTACACCGCTATTTGCAACACATTGTATGATATCATAATAATATATTTGATTTCATATATTGGTATGAGAATAATTTGACTTTTATTATGATGTTGCCAGCATTGTGGTTTGTGTTGGTGGCACCTTCCTGGGATATATACGCGTATACTTAGATAAATTTTTCTCTAAGGACCTGGGATATGATCTCAGTTTCGCTCCAAGTGTTGAGCTATTTTGTTAGGTATATCCGCGCATCATACGTGCGTTAGGAGCCTAGATTTTTCCGGCTCCAGGATTTAAAAAAAAAAAATGTTTCATTTTTTTTTTCCGGGAGGGTGCGGTAATGTTACGCACAAATAATTATTTTTTTCCAAAGTCTTTGTATGATCGTTTTTCGTATGTATGATCATTATTTGACTGAAATGCATGTTATATATATTTTATGGTCAAAGGGACAGAACCCGATATATCGATACTGCTATTTTTTTATGAGTTTACCTCCTCTTGTATAGAGACACGTTCGGTCTATAATGTCTTGAACGAAGCGTGACCATATCTCCTTATTTGGTAGTATCAGTCAACTGTTGTAGATGTTTGAAACCTTTCTTAACGCTTCTGTTCATGTCCATAAAAGGCGCGACTGTGTAAGACTTTTATCTCGAATGTTCTTAGAATCGTCTTATTGTGAACAGCGACTCAGAGATTGTCACTCTGCGCATGTCTCGACTTGGTTGTCGTTTGTTGTTCCGCCCAGGTCGGGGAGTTGAGAAATGGACTGATTAGCGAGCGGACGCGACTGCGTCTTGTGATTCTCTGAGGGAAATACATTGTCTTTGTGAGTTAGTTAGCTAACTAGACTATTTCCCCGTATTATTCAAGCCTGCCTGGAGGCATATGTTCATGGTTGATTTTCCGAAATAAGGTAATTCCTCTTGTATCGAACTTTAGGCTATCATCTAGAGGTTCGTCATTTTGTCGCCTTTTTGCTCGCCTGTGTGATTCAAAATGGAGAGGTACTTTGACTAGGATTAAGTCACCGGTATCTTTATACCTGAACTAGTTATATATCTATGGGTCGCTCTAGACCAACAAGACTATTGTCTGTGTTCCAGGATTCGTTATATCAGAGATCACGTCCAAGTCAGATGGTTAGACTTAGGAAGGTTATAAAGGTCGAGCTGACCTGTAATCCATGTATGCTACTCACGTGCAGACAGTAAACGGACGTATTGTATACATCTGATCTGCTAGCATCAGGAAGGAATAATTATTATTGTCTATGAACATTAAGGATCTGCAGCTGACCACGGTTGCAGAAGTTATATGTATTATTTATCAAGCTTCGCTATGATATTTGTTTTCCATACAACTATTGAGTATTGACTTCTACATGACTGTCAGTTAACATGAGTTTGAATGCTGCATTCGTTGTGCTATGCCGATGATAACATAAGTATCATGACTGTTTTGTGGCGTGCAATAAATGGTATAAACCTAAAGCGAAGTTACCATTTTTATGACTCTACACGTCATGTTGCCTGTGGTGTACCCTGTGAACTGTTCTACTGCAACACACACAGCAACAATCTAAACCAGATAAGACACCCACATCTTGCATTGTAATACCTGGTGTCGATAGAGGTGGTAATTCGACGGCATCCTAATTCCACCCTTATCATATACCCTTTTATCCAACTTTACATAACAGAGTCTGTTGTTATTTTTCTTGTTAACTTTATTTGGGTTGTATTTTGTTTTAAATATAATCTACACCCTGGGGGCTCAGCCATAATTCAATTAACTTCTATTGGGTCGGGATATTTTAAATGTGGCTGGACACCAAATCTCTTTCTCAACCTTGTGTGCTTTACACAGTCCTTTCCTAGGATTCCTGAGGAAGAATTTATCGTCCAGAAAATATCCTGTTTAGTTACCAGAACTCTCTTTGTATTAAGGATTTCTAGTACACTATTTCCCGAGGAGAGGCAGTTTCTTCAAACTCGGAAGCTATCAGTAAGACATGATTATCTTTATTCTTCCATTCCATCCAAGCTGACCTATCTCCTCAAAATTGCCTCGTTACAATGATTCCACTTCATTCTAGTGAATCATGGAAAAATGTTACTGTCTCTCCTGATTTATGTCTAGGAGAACAGCGACAAGTTTCGGCTATGTTACAAATATTTCAGGATGTCCTTACTGACATCCCTGGACAAACTCATGTTATTGAACATGACATTATTCTAACTGACCATAATCCTATTAGGGTCAGACCTTATCCTATCCCTATACATTTTCAAGCAAAGGTTGAGAAGGAGTTGGATGAGATGATAGATTTAAAAATAATTGAACCATCCACTTCTGCATATTCTTCGCCGATGGTTATTGTTCGAAAAAAAGACAATAACATATGTCTTTGCGTTGACTATCGCAAATTCAATCAAGTTACGATGTTTGATGCTGAACCTATGCCTTTCCTAGAAGAGCTACTTACTAGGCTTTCTAATTCTCATTTTTTCACTAAACTAAATTTGTCTAAAGGATATTGGCAAGTTCCTTTATCTGAACGCGGCAAACCAATTACGGCTTTTTCTACACCTTGAGGCCTTTTTCAATAAAATGTCATGCTTTTCGGCCTTATGAACGCACCAGCTACATTCGTACGCATGATGCGTCGAATCCTATCTTATCGGTCAGATGTCATTGCGTACCTAGACGACATCTGTCTTTTCAGCGATACTTGGGAAGATCACTATTCGGGGTTAGTTGAATTACTATCAACTCTACGCGAGTATAACCTGACAGCGAAACCCTCTAAAGCCTGCATTGGTTTTAGCAAAATTTCTTTCCTAAGCCATCGAGTTGGTCATGGTTTCCTAAAGACAGAGGACCATAGTATCACTAAGATACTTAACATCTCTATTCCTAAGACTAAAAAGCAAGTGCGAAGTCTCCTAGGTCTTATTCAATTTTATGGAAGATTCATTCCGAATCTATCCTCTATCATGGCACCTCTTTCTACACTACTAAAGAAAGGGTCGCCTAATATGGTCCACTGGTCACAGGAATGCCAATCCTCTTTGGATAAGATCAAAACTTTGTTTTCAACACCACCTATTTTAGTTTTACCTACTGCAGATAAGACATTTGTTCTTCGTAGTGAAGCTTCATCCACTGGGATTGGAGCGGCACTAATGCAAGAGTACTCTGGAACTCTGCATCCTGTAATGTATGTCTCCAGAAAACGTAATGCTGCAGAAAGGAATTATTCGGTTTTAGACCGTGAACTATTGGCTATGGTTTGGTCAATACTCAAACTACAAAGATTCCTTCTAGGCGCACATTTCATAGTAGAAACCGATTAGAAAGCTCTTACGGCTATACAGAGTAAGAATTTGAAGAGCTCGAGGTCTACTCGATATGCAATTGCTCTTCAACCTTTTCATTTTTTGGTACGAGCTATCCGTGGAACAGATAATGTGATGGCAGACTTTTTGTCTAGATGCCCACATGATTCCACCTAACTGTTGGGTCTTGGACTTCTTAACACTTCCAACTCTACAACAGTTTTTCTTTTCTATATCAAGATAAATACACATTGTAATTTGTAATATAGTGATTGTATCACTACTATCACTACGTTCATTGATATATATATTCACCGATACTCGTTGATGATTTTTCTTTTTTGTCAATCATGTACTTATAGTGCTTAAATATGAAATTGTTATGTGCATTGTGTCATTGCCAGCATTGTAGTATACGTTGGTGGCACCTCCCTGGAAACATTTATGCTTAAGAGAAATACTTTCTCTGAGAGGTTGAGATGTATTCCCACCAGTCGATTTATATTTCGACTTTGCCTTAATTTGGCTTATAAATTTCAGATATTTCTCATCTGAGCAGTCTTTGTGCGTTGTGAGTCTATTGTATGTTGCTCTCAGATGGAAAAAAATGAATGATTTCATTTTATTCCCGGGGGGTGTGGTAGTCTGTTGCGCACATATTCTTTTGTGTGACGCACAGATTACGGTTGACACGCATACAAATGTAAAATGTATTTATTTGTCTGATAAAAATATATTTATCTTTGAATTCACGATTTTTAGTCTAAGGGACAGAACTCAGATTAGTCGATGTGTATTCATTCTGTGAGTTATCTGTTCTTGTATCTTTCCTGAATATCGAACTTGGCGTATGAATCTAGACTTATGTCATATTTTGTGTCTGGTATGGCCAGAAACAGATTGTTCTTGCTTAGGTTTATGCAGGAATGTTTATGGTCCGAGTCTAGGTTTATTCCTTGTCTATTTAAGGCGAGTTAGTCTTTGGTCTTTATATCTTTTCATGTCTAGGTCGGACTATATTCTTTAAGCTGAACACTGAGGTGAAGGGTTGTGTGTTCTGCGCATGCGTCGATTGAGACGAAAAGACGAAGCCGTGTGTCATGTCGTCCTGATGAATGGTATACCGGACTGAAGTCCGAAGATTTATCTATGTGTTAGTTGGGGAACAAGATAGTCTATTTGTACTTATCTTGTATTAGGATTCTCCCCAGTGTTTATTCTTATTGCCAAGGAATGGCAGGTGCTTGTGCTAGGGTGATTTTCGATGACAAGGTAAAGTCGCATTTCTTCTGAACTTTTCCTAAGCCATCGTGTTAGAGATGGACAGTCGTATTATCGTACGTCCAGATGATTATTAAACAAATGACGATGACATGTATACCTAGCAGCACTAAATGATATGGTGAAACCAGTATTATTGATGGAAGAATATATATACAGCTCTAAGAGGATATCTATGAACGATCAGCGCCTTGATTTCATAGTTTGCATCCTGGGTGAACGAAAGCTCACTGAAGAAGCCATTTTTTTGGAATCCTTTTTTTTGTCGATCATCAATCAGAGAACAAGTACCCCCTTTATTATCAGGTGATGATCAAGAGATTACTGCTGTAAAAGAGTACCCACTACTTGTGGTTTAACATTTGTTACCAGAGATATTTGTTGAACTTTGCCTAACGGAATCTTCGCTAGAAGAGGTTCGGTCTAGGAATCATTATTAAACATTATGTATTCACTGACGCGATTTGTCAGTAAGGCCTGAGAATTATATATGCACTGGAACTCTGAGTGCTGGTCTATTGACATTACATTGTACTTTTATTCAACATGAATGCCCACATGATTTTGTAGACCATTGATCAACTGTGTGATGATTTGTGCCAACTTGTTTACAGTAACTGTACCTGTGCTGTCCGAGTGTGTGTCAAATTAAACTGTACGAAAACGACCACAGTAGTTTAACAACGTCTCTGACTTCCAGCCATGTGTGAGTGAGAATGTTCCTTTGTCAACTCTACAGAACATTGCCATCATTCGCGAACCTTTATATCCTCACTCCAAACCTATACACCACTGCGTAGGTCGAGTTGACCTTTGTTTGTCTTCATTGAACAACAAACCTTACAGCAACAACGGCGAGACCATATATCCAGTCTTATCAACGTAATAAATGTCTTTATCAGTTAATATGTCTGTGGGTTGTGATATGTACATATTGATGTATGAAGGCAACAATCTGAAACTGTTGGTATGTCTGTGTGTAATGAGTTGTGCGTATTGGTGTGTCTGTGTGCGTTGTGCGTTGTGCGTATTTATCCGTACGTGTTCGTGAGATTTATAGGTAAGTATTTAGACGTGTTGGTGTGTCTGTGGGTAATGCTCTGTACGTACTGCTGTGTCGGTGGCTAATGCTCTTGTTACGTGTCTTTTATCTTGATAATGTTAATATTTAATGACAGGATGGTTCCTTCTAGGGTAGCAAACATCTAGACACCGAAACCAGCCAACATCAATCACCCTTATTTGAGCCACAAAGGACGAAGTGGACAGTATACATTTTTATTCAAACTTCACGATGCTCCAAATTGAATACGTTTCATTTCAACATACAAATGGCATATTATATGCAGTCGTCGATATAACTTTATGCAGTCCGTTCATGTCTGGAACGCTGTCCTTTTCATTTTCCACATTTTATTAATTATATTTTCACATTCGACATTGAGAAGCTATGCTCCCTTTAAATGAAGATAACTAGATACACCTTACAGAAGATCTTGATGTACTAGTGATGTAACATAGGGATGTACAATATATATATATATATATATATATATATATATATATATATATATATATATATATATATATATATATATATATATATATATATATATATATATATATATATTCAGGAGCTCAAACACATGCGTCCACTCGTCATGACATACAATGGTAGAAGGCTTGCAGACAATCTCCTCACTTCTGCAGTTTTAGTTTCACGTCTGCCAAATACACCATATCGGCATGACATCACTTCCTGTATTAATAAATGACTCCGTATAAAATAAACCAACATGGAGCCCTGTCGAGCTACCTAATTATACCGGCACAATCGTTATGAATTTTAATCATAACAGCTCTTTACATACTGGTGTGTCAAGGGGTAAAGCTCTGTACATATTGCTGTGTATGTGGGTAATGCTCTGTAAGTATTAGTATTTCTGTCTGTAATTATTTGTACATGTTGTGTTGTCTATACGTGTTCGTTTGTCTTTGAGTAGCGATTTTTTATTGGTGTATCTGTGGGTTATGATATCTACCTGTTGGTGTGTCTGTGGATCGTTGTCAGTGCCTGTTTATCTATCGACAGTGGTATGATCGTGTTTCTGTTCGTTCAAAGAGACCTGTTTATGATTATACGTTAGGACGCAGTTTTGAGGAAGCACGAAAATTTAAGCGTGTTTAGACGATTTAACTTCAACTCTGTAGAATTAATGCAACAATTGTAAAAACTGAAAATACTGTGTTTCTTTTTCTTTTGCAGTGAGTAAAGTTACATCATTCACTGCATCCTTCCATTAGTTTTATAAATATTGCGGTAAATTTGTATGCCCCGCGTAGTTTTCCAAGTCTCTGAGGAGGGAAAGAAAGAATCGGATTACTAATCCATTTGGTACAAAGCAGTTAATATTATTTTGTACATGAGGCAGCTATCTCTACCGTGTAAACAACTTGCTACAGAAACTACTGTTGTGACAGCATAAGAATGCTTGGTGCAAGCTACCTGGAAGAGCACCAGCTGCAGTGGGTAGCTTCATGTTGTAAGGATTTTAAAACTGGAAGTGAATGAATGAACGAATGACTGAAGGAATTAAATGTTGTGTATTCTTATGCACCTCTGGGTTCTTCAGAATAGTTTGAGAAGGTAGGTTACTTATTGGTTATTAAAGTCTTGTTTCTGTCTATTTACTTACTTACTTACTTAGTCGTTCCCCTTTTACCGTGAGGTGTAGAGGTTTGGAAGAGAGAGCGCCAGACTATCCTATCGGCTGTCTTCTTCCTGGCCTGGTTCCATTCTAGTCCTCGGTCCTTCAAAGGTTATCTGATGTTGTCCTCCCAGCGGACTCTGTGTCGTCCTGGTGGTCTGAATCCCTAGGCTCTTAGTTTCCCATACTTGTCGTGGTAGCCGATCGTCTCCCATTCTGCAGACATGGCCAAACCTTCTTAGTTGGGACTGTTCTACTTGGGTCTGCAGTATTTTTTAGTATTAACAGATTGCTTAAAAGGTAGTCCCATAGCAAATACAGCCGTAGCGGAGAGAAATGTTGGAGACTTCACTACACTAGGTCCAGCATCGAGAGGTGGGGGTGAAAAGTTCCCTACCCGGCTGCCTTTTTCTTCCTTAACTAAAGTGCAAAGTCAGGTACCGATTTACAGCTATTCTACATTGAAGCGTGTCAATACAGTGAATCGTATCCGGCACCGTTGCCGCGATAGATCAGCATTAAACATATTGCTAAGATTGTTAAACTCAAATGTTTTAGTTGGTTGTTACCAATATGGATATTTCTCTTCCAGAATGATTTCATAGGGGTTTTGTTTTCTTTGTCTGTTTCATTCTTGGCTTCATGATTTACGCATGGGGTTTTAATTGTTTTTAAATGCCAGTGCCGTCTTGCTGTTGCTGTAAGGGTTCACTGGTTATCGGGGAAGTGTAGAATGTATTTACGAGTACATAAAATGACTGTGCGTTCATGTCTTTGGTGACGTCATTAATACAGATTTAGTTGTAGTGTGTACGTTAGTTCTTGTTTTTTTAATTTGTTATTTTCTTCTTTTTCTCATTCTTCTATGACCGAAAGACGTTCTATGCGTTCTTCGTCTAATTTTTCTTTCTACATTCCTCTCCGTCAGTATTCATTCGGTCATTCCTTATTTTTTCTCCTATTCATCCGTGCACTGTCTTACTTTTACACCTTCATCTACCGATATTATCTTACCACCGGATGGTATATCTCGTCACCTCACAAGTTTTAAGCTTGACTGCACATGACATATTATCCTTTGATCAAGGACAGACAACGATTAACCAGGCGGGACAATACGGTCATGTTAACATTTAATTTGTCAATAGTCACAAGCTTATTGTCTTTCCAGACGGGCTATTGATAGATAAGCAAGTATTGCTTCATTCAAGGCTGCGGTGTGTGTTAGATAAATTCAAGACGATAGTCTTACTTACTTAGTCGTTCCCCTTCTACCGTGAGGTGTAGAGGTTTGGAAGAGAGAGCGCCAGACTATCCTATCGGCTGTCTTCCTTCTGTCCTGGTTCCATTCTAGTCCTTGGTCCTTCAAAGATTCCCTAATGTTGTCCTCCCAGCGGACTCTGGGTCGTCCTGGGGGTCTGGATCCCTGGCTCTCTGTTTCCCATGCTTGTCGTGGTAGCCGATCTTCTCCCATTCTGCAGACATGGCCAAACCATCTTAGTTGGGACGGTTCTACTTGGGTCTGCAGGGGGTGGGATTTTAGGCCTTGACGCATCGTCTGGTTGCGGACCATGTCTCTTCTTGTTACTTCAACCACCTTCCTCGGATACCTCATTTCTGAGGTTTGGATCTGGCGTTTGTGGGTTGTAGTCATTGCCCATGACTCGCATCCATATGTCAAGACTGGGACATAGGTGGAGCGGTATACGGCCATCTTCGTTTTCTTACCAACCTCTCTCTTGCTGAGGAATCCTCGATTTATGGCCTGAAAAAGTCTCCCAGCTGCTTCTTTACGAGTGGCCAACTCTTCTTTGATTATTTCAGTCAATAATAGCTCCGAGGTATTTAAAGTGGTCGACCTGCTCCAGGACCTGTTCTCCCAGCTTAATCTGATGGCTTCTTTCTTCTCGTGATATCAACATGGATTTTGTTTTAGAGCTGCTTATGACCATCCCTCTCTTCTCCAGCTCTTCCTTCCAGACTTGCAGGTTGGATTGGAGATGTGCCTCTGATTTAGCAATCAGGGCAATATCATAAGCAAATGCCAGCTCTGAAATACAGACCTGTCTCATCTTCTAGTACCCCATTGAATACTTTCTTGTTCTCTCCTTACATGCCTTGATGATATCGTCCATGAGGAGTATGAAAATATAAGGTGACAGGATATCATCTTCTCTTACACCAGTGGTGGTCCTGAACTCTTCTGACTTATGGTTTGCTGTCCTCACATAATTTCTGCACGACTTGTAGAAGCTCTGTATAGCATGAAACAGAGTTGCTGGAATGTTCTTCCTTGCCAAACTGTCCCAAAGTTTGCTCCAGGGGACCCTGTCAAACGCGTTTTCCAGATCTATGAAACAAAGATGGATCTCACTCTTATACTCAAGGGCCTTTTCACTCAGCTGTCTAAGTGTGAAGATTAGGTATTAAGTACTTCGGTTAGCTCGGAATCCGCACTGGACCTCATCCAATTGTGGCTCAGCAAGGCGTCGGAGTCTCTGCTCTAATATTCTAGAGTAGATTTTACCATGGACACTGAGAAGGGATATGCCTCTATGGTTTCCACATTGTCGATTATCACCCTTTTTGAAAATCGGTGTTATGATGGCAATCTCCCAATCCTTTGGTATGGTCTTGTTGCACTACGCTGCCTGTAGGACCCTTAAGAGTAATAGTTCGCCTGGTGCTCCCATGTACTTAACCATTTCTGGTGTTATACCATCATGCCCTGCTGCTTTGCCCATCTTGATTTTCTCCAGTGTTGCCTTCAGTTCTTCTATCTTTGTCATCTTCATCATTATTGAAGACGATAGTCTCGGAGTAGTATTATCAGCATTTAAGGGTCAGACATCTCATTTAGATTGCGCAGGTATATCCTGTCATTCTGGTTGTCAATAGCAGTGTAAGATAACAAGTGTCTAATTTTGCAGACAGGATATAATCAGTTCCGGCCAGATGTCTTGTCATAAAAAACAGGGATGAGAAAAAAAGAGTACAAAATTGAAGAAGAGATTATCGGATGTAATAATTACGGCAGATCGTATGACATAATATTTCCAGTAAATGTAACACTCAGTTGCGATACGGTACATGGACATGTAGTAATGTTCATGGCGATGGATACGGAGAGAGATTTCTAAAATATGACGACTTACTGGTGGTTGGTTTAGAATTAGAAAAGTAAACTAAACTTAACTGTTATTGGGTTTTACCCAACAGAACCTCAAGAATTTATGTTTTGCTTTGGCTAAATTTTAATTTTAAAACCTATAATGTTTTAAAGATTTCCCCACTGCATTTTTTACTTTCGTCCGGAGATCACGGACAGCAAGAACAGGAGTAGTAATAAGGATTCCATTATAGTACAGGCTGAAATGAATAAAATAAAAAAAGTGTAAAACTTTATTATAATACTGAGTAACCTTCCTCAAGTGTAAATAGTTATGAGTAAAAGTTAATTAGTAACCTTAACTAACTGAGGGACTACTGCATCTACATATTTGCCAAAAGCAATCTTGAGCGAAGGTTGATACCTTTTGGGAAAAAAAACTCATCCTTTAACTCAATATTGGCCAGTAGTGGGCCACTACTGCAAAGCAAGAGAGACATACCGCAACATCCTCTCAACAACAAAAAAAAAAATACAGTTTTCACAGCTGTGCGCGATTTTTCTAAAACATACGTCACACACTATTTGTTTCTTCTTCGTTGTTTGCGCTCAAATAACCACATTTATCTTTCTTATTAAGCTGGCGATCCGTCTCAGGTCTCTCTCATCGCCAGACAGTTTCTCATCTTCTGCGTCGCGGAACGCCACCTCTATGATGATGATCATCATCATATTTCATCTGAGCAAGAAGCATAGACCTTAAAGTAACTCACGCCAAGTCCTCCTGTTCCGCGCCATCAGGTCGAAATATTTCTATGGCGTCTTTATTCATTTCGTTTCTGTCCCCAATTTCCTTTCTATTTATTTGTCAATCCTATCTACCTTTCTTCCCCTGGGGATTCCAAAGCTATCATACTATCAGCAGGTTTCTTCAATGTGCGGTGTTATTCAACACCAGTGTCTACTTCTCATACTATCAGCAGGTTTCTTCAATGTGTGGTGTTATTCAACACCAGTGTCTACTTCTCATACTATCAGCAGGTTTCTTCAATGTGTGGTGTTATTCAACACCAGTGTCTACTTCTCATACTATCAGCAGGTTTCTTCAATGTGTGGTGTTATTAAACACCAGTGTCTACTTCTCATACTATCAGCAGGTTTCTTCAATGTGTGGTGTTATTAAACACCAGTGCCTACTTCTCATACTATCAGCAGGTTTCTTCAATGTGTGGTGTTATTCAACACCAGTGTCTACTTCTCATACTATCAGCAGGTTTCTTCAATGTGTGGTGTTATTCAACACCAGTGTCTACTTCTCATACTATCAGCAGGTTTCTTCAATGTGTGGTGTTATTCAACACCAGTGTCTACTTCTCATACTATCAGCAGGTTTCTTCAATGTGTGGTGTTATTCAACACCAGTGTCTACTTCTCATACTATCAGCAGGTTTCTTCAATGTGTGGTGTTATTAAACACCAGTGTCTACTTCTCATACTATCAGCAGGTTTCTTCAATGTGTGGTGTTATTAAACACCAGTGTCTACTTCTCATACTATCAGCAGGTTTCTTCAATGTGTGGTGTTATTCAACACCAGTGTCTACTTCTCATACTATCAGCAGGTTTCTTCAAAGTGTGGTGTTATTCAACACCAGTGTCTACTTCTCATACTATCAGCAGGTTTCTTCAATGTGTGGTGTTATTCAACACCAGTGTCTACTTCTCATACTATCAGCAGGTTTCTTCAATGCGTGTCTTTATTCAACACCAGTGTCTACATCTCATCTCTTGTTTTACTGTCACGTGTCTTGTTCTTGCCTTATTGTAGCTGAAGTTTGATCATCTTTTTTATTTCCTTTTTGCTTCCTATGGACCATGCAGCCCCAACGGCACACTTACAGAAAGCCTACACTAAATCATTAATGTGCTCTTGCAACAATGGTTTATGTAGCCATTAATTTAAACTGATGAGTTTGCCAGACCCATACACAATTTCTTATTTTTTGCCTCTTACGATTACCTGAGACAACAGTAATCTGATTCTTTCATGATATCTTTACAAACTACCAGGAACCAAGAGGTTTTTAGTGCATAAATATCATAAATCAAGCGGAAGGAGATTGACAGAAAGACCAAAAAAAAATGTTTTGTTGAACAAAACTGTGGAGTATAAATCGATACCACGTCCAGTATGAAGAATTTGATGACAATAGAACTGCACCCGAACGCGGTGATAACTGTAATTGAACAATGAGGGATTGACAAGACTGAAGGACAAAACGTGTTTTAACCAAAGGTTTTGGACACTCAGAGAAAATAATAGATTCAGACGGCAACACTGTGAATAACAGAGAACATTTTTTGCGAATCATATTACTGCCGGCATTTGTTAATTTATTTGTGGCCTGATTGCTTCCCTTGGACAGTTAGGGGAGACAAATTATATACCTTGAAAAGACATAGGCAAAAAAGTACAAATTCTTTATTAAATCTGTGCAATTATATAACGTAATTTCGTTCAGAATCAACAAGATCAGTTCTAGATAAGATGCTCTGTCTTCTACATGTGCTGCAGATTATGGCATGTTTAGAAGAGGGGGTTGAGCTACGTCAAATGCTGTTTTCGATATTAATCACAGGATTTCAATGAAAATGCACAGACTTAACCTACGTCAATCATAGATACGAATAGTGAAGAGTTTGAAGGTATTGTATCACTGGTTGCCATGGAAATGGCGGCCTTATTGGATTATAGTTATTTTTCAATTGCTAAGGCTTTTTTATTTATTAATCTATCAATACCACATTTACACAGAATTGTTATCATTATATTTCAAAACATTTCTGTCAGTTCAGATTTTTGTTAACTTACGTAGATACTGAGATATAGAACTTTAAAATTTGTATCTAAAACTAGTATTTCAACATTTTACAACATTATTTGCCATAAATCAAAATTTTGATACGATATTAAAACTCGGATGCAGTAAAAGCTGTATTATCCTATGAAAATTATTTGTGCCAAATCTCATATTGATTGACTAAAACAATATGCAAGTTATCGGAACATTAGTAACGTAATACAAGGTTCTGAGAAAATCTCGATTTTTTTAAATCGGAAAAGCACAGTTTCTGAAGAAAATACAATTTACAAAATCAAAATATACTTACTTAGAATGTGTTCTGACAAATAATTTTCACATATTTAGATTCAAGGGAATAAAGAGTTTCTGAATATAGACTGATCCCAATTTTTATGTTTGTGCTGTTTTGACTTAAAATGCGTTGTAGCTCCACCTTAAGGAATGGGCCTTAATTCTTCCGCTGTCATTTCTTCGACTGGCATAATTGTTCTTTACTTTATTTTTTAAAAAAAAAGCGGTATTCACGAACAACGTTTCTCCTCTATATACTCTGTAGCCTATAATTTTTTTTATCTTTAACATCTACACATGGTCGTAATGTTCGCTTCGTCACAAATCTTACTTCTGTTTAAGTAATAGAAAACTCAAGATTGAAACAAAATGGAAGATTTTCTGTTCATCAGAATTCTATCGTCAGGAACGGGTTCTGCCCCATTTAGCTTCTTGTTCAATTTAAATTTCTGCGCTGGTTAACTATGAGTGAAAAGGTGTTTTACGTCATAGATGAAAATATTTTTAACTTTTTCTTTTCCCTCCAGTTGTAGTTTCTTCTATCTTTCGTAAAATCCTTAGCTTTTAAAATAAAAATTTTAAACACTTTTAAGGGGCCACAGTAAGATGGTAAAGTACCTTTCTTCCCAGCTTACAGTGACTATAAAAGGGAAAGGGGTGGGGGGCGACAGAGGTAAATAAGGCTCAGAATGAGGCCATGAGCAAAAAATGGTTGAGAATCCCTGTGCTATAGGACTGCCTTTACCTCTTAACCTGGTAGCTTAAGACATGTCCTGATACAGCTCATTCAGTTTGTGTTACATAAGTTCGGAGTAGGACAACCCAGTTTGATTTAAAGAATCGGAGCAACCATCAAGGCATTCATTCGTCACTCTGCAGCTCGCCAAGGAGAATGGGCCTTCAAAAACACATGCCTAGCCAATGTGTCGCATACCATCATCACCAAAGTCTTTCCATCTCTTCCTTATCAGTCTCATTTCTGCCTCCAGTTCTCGTCTGCTGAGTTTTTTCAGTCTGTCTTTTCTTTTTTAAAATTAGGAGCTTTGCCTCGTTTTGACGAGGCGCTCCCCGTTCAACCATCTGGTTATTTTAGGATGTGAAATGATATGTAAAAGACCTTTTGATCTGGTGATAACATATTATGGTGTGTTGTTGTTGTTGCTGTTTTTTGTTTGTGTGCGTTCGCTCTCAGCCATATCTCTCTCTCTTACAATGCTGGCCGTTAGTTTTGACCGGTAAGTACGTTGTGTCGTAGTTTACAGCTAATCAGCGATATCTGCGCCTGTCGGCCCGACATATCCAATGTCAGCAAGCAATTTTTACGGGTTTCCTTCCCTGCCACCTCACGCCTATATTATGCTACACCTCATATCCATCAAATAGTGCAGTGAGGTGGGTGAACCAATAAGCGTCATCGGAGCCGAGGCGTAACTCTGTCCCAAATATAGGAGACCCCGTTTCCGCGAACACCACACCCAGCCAATTGAGGTACAGTTCGCCGTTTGATGTTAAAGGGCTTAAGGTGTACTCGTTCCAATTACATGGTGTGATTTCAGCCTGCCTCCACCTGTCATCCCCTGGTGAATCCAGAACAATGACGGTTTTCCGGGACCCAAAAGTGAAGCAAAGAAAAGTAAGATTATAAATTAACGACCATGTCGTAAAAAGCGACTAAGGAGATTTGGTCATGGGGCACGTCACCCCCATCCCGTCACAGCGTTAAGCCAGAAACACATCAAAATTCAGTGCAGCAAACTCTATAACATTTGAATTTATTTGTATGACCGAACAGCACAAGACACATATGCACCATCGGGACAAAAGGGAATATGAAAAAGAAATGAGCAATATATGAGTTAGCAGCCAAACTGATTTAGTTAACAAACGAAAAAAAAATGTATTATTATATGAAACCCTACCACCCAAAAACAAACAAACAAATTTACTGAAATTATATTCCGGCCATCATAATTTCATGGAAATACGGCAATTTAGGAAATACTGTATTCGAGAACAACGTCGGTGCTCAGATGTACAAGAGACGTCACTGAGACTCAAGAGATACGAGCACTGTCGCTCTTAATGGCTCTCCAGTCATGAGGGTACATTTCCATAGCAACACGGGGGTTAAAGAGGAAATTCAACACATAGAAAAAAAATGTAGCTGAGAGATTTTGAGTCCGTTCTACAGCGGACGGCCACTAGTGCCAGCGAAAATGATTATCTCTTTCTATTTGGCAGAGCATAAAGCAATAAATATGGTTAACAATTTTATAAATAAATGAAGAGGGAAATCCGAGGCCTGTAAACAGTAATTAAATAATATAGACTTAAAGGTATGTTTCAGGCACTCGTGAGAAATAAAGAAATAGGAAAGAAGTGACTGGCTTACCGGAGAATCGGACCCAGGATCTTCCGAATAGCAACACCGCCTTGCCATGGAAGAGAATGATATTATAGTGATGCCTAGTTGGCAGAGAGTATAGTGCGATTCGCTTCCGTAGCTAGGCGGTGTTGTCGTTCGGAAGGCCTTGGGTTCGATTCGGGGAATCGTAAGCCTATCACTTCTGTTGTTTTTCTGTTATCTAATTTTCTACTTCTCTATTTCTCACGAGTGCCTGAAACATACCTTTATGTTTGTAGTTATTATTAAATATTGTAGGGCGATACCTCGTGTTGTTTCTGGCAGTGTGTCATGAGCCAAAAAAAGGACAAGACTACTGTTGTGTAAAGCATGTCGTACAAGGCGACTAATATATGGTGTGCTTAGGGCTGGTGACCTGTCGTAGATGTTTTTCAGATAGGTAATATATGTTTATAGTCCTGTCTGAGCGGAGGTGATAGTGATACTATGTGAGAGTAAGTTGTAGAAATAGTTTCTGTCTCACGAGGTGATCGTGTAAGAGAAAGGACAGTCTCTGGGTTGAGTAGTTTCTCTAATCCAGCCTATCGTACGACTATCTTTAAATCAGACGCACTTTCTCTCCTTATACAAAATACAAGTTACACTGCACCCACGTGCACACAATTCTGTGACAAATACGCACAAGACGTGAAAACAAACTATGGATAACAGATAGGGTAGGGGTTGACCAACACAATAACTTAAGGTTTAATTAAGTTTATTTATCACTAGAACTTTACAACATAAATCACATACAACAATAGATCATGGTTTTACAGACAAAGTAAAATGAATCAAATAGGTTCTCCCCTCGGGTAAAGAAAAATAGAAGAAGATCCCAACAGAGGTAAATTCACCCAAAATATCAAAAGTTAACAATAAGTGTATGGGGTAGTCCGTAGAGAAAACAAAGATCAAGTCTCTAATTAATCTATCCCGTAAATACTCAGATTAATGAGAATAAAAGAGAAAAGATTTGTATGATAGTGGTTAAGAACAGAAATAAGTTTCTTTCTCCGTCATTCAATTCACATACGTACAGTGGCCACTTTTATAATTCGCTTACTGTCGTAATTTTTATCTGAGAGAGTTCTGAAGGATATTGGTCCTTTAGAGTGTAGAATGATAGTGAAGGCTCTGTGAGAATAAGGATTTAGGAAAGTGAGGTAGTAGATTCACAAGGGCTGGGGAAGAGTAAGGACAGTCTCTTATTACGACAATATTTGTCTCCCAAAACTATTCCTACCACTCTTCTGAACAAACAACTGTTTGTCAGTTCCAGTTGCTCATGCGCACACACCGATTTGGTGATCCTGACGCACAACGTACATGAATACACACTACGATAACAAAATATGGGAAATGTTTGGGTTTTGGGCCAGCCGACACCAATGCTAATAAAGTTTTTAATACTTTTATTATCATAAAATCAAGTTACAAGTAAGTATCAATGTACAGTCAGAAATCATGGGCTACAAAACACAAAATAACAGGGGGGAGGGTTTCTGAGGAGAAGTATCCAATGCACCTTTTCCCGCTTGTATTTACTAACAGAAAAGACTGGGTCCCCAAGACGAGAAGGGGGGGGAGGTGATGATGATGATCAGAGATAGGCAATTTAACCCAATGGTAAATTTATTACTCTGATCAAGGGGGTTACAGTAATAAGGGTTAAAAGAAAAGCTAGGGGTCATCAAATGTTTTCCTTTAATCAACCAATTTTTCCCGGGAGGGGGGAATGCTCACAGTTAAATAATCCCGCTAGGAGAAATCCCGTACAATGAATATAATACACCTTAATACTAGGTTGAACTAACTATAAGGGTAAACGATTTAAATCTCCTTTCATTCAAAAACAACACGCTAGGGCTGGCCAGCACACAGTCGCACACACACAGACTTACCAAAAGGTGAATTCTGGCACTTCATAGGAAATACATCAAAAAACAGCACTAAACCTTGGCTTAGGTAAAAGTATTTTCTACCGTGTACAGCCCCAGATTAGCGGGTTGTTGAAGTTAACAAAGTGTCCCGAAATCGCTGGACGTTGAAGTTTAACGGTACTGTTTGTTTATTAGATAAAGTTCCTAAAGAATGGCACAGGCACTTGGCTAGGTGTGAGGAATGGTGTGGTGTCTAAGATTGGCACAGCTGGTGGAGATAACTTTCTTTTGCAGTAATGTCACAAACTACAAAAAACACTGAGAAAAGTTCTTCAGGGGGTTGGTACAATCCAATTATTATGCTTGGCAAACAGTGTCAGGGAAATCTATGTTCTTCTTCACAAATAGAGCAGTGAGTAAAATATTTCTACTGTCGACTGTTCTTCTTCCGGTTTCATAACTATAAAACGACTTTATGAATTGGGATTTTAAAATAGTCTTTGGGTTTGCTTTGTTTCTGTATACTTCAGATAGCTGAATCCCAACAGGATCGCCACAAAGATTAAATTTCAAATATGTTCATAAGTCACTGGAGTAATCGAACTGAGTCGGCAAGACTCTAGATAGATATTATTGCTGCGAAATGGCTGTTTAAATGATGTTTCATTGCTGCTTAATTGCTGGGATGCGAGGTTCAAAAGATCATTCTTAATGCAATAGAAAAACATGAAATGCAATAAAATCATATTAAAATCTAACGCGCGATACATTTACAGTTTAACTATTTTCTGCACTCGCGTCTTCAATTAATAAAGCAAGAGAGAAAAAAAAACTCCCCGTGAGGTTAATAGTTGAAAGCACATCTATTTATACAGAACTAAACTGTATTAAAGTTATAATTCCCTTAAGCGGCTATTGTATTAGGAAATAAACTTATAGATGTAGCATTTAGTTGGCACTAGAACTTTGAAGATGGGCTTATTTAATAAGGTTAAATTTACACCACAATCCAGTGAACTAAATATGAAATAACTAGACCACTGATCACTCGAAGCTAATGTATAAATTACCGTCTGCACAGAAAAGAATTTCACTCCAATAGCCAACAATTTAGATGAAATCTAGCAGGAATTTTTTACTATATGCTAGTGAATCTTAGAATTCTGTCAGAACGAATGATACGTTGCCCTTTTCAGATTCTGTATTTATCTATTAGAAAGGCAAGATAAATGGTACATGTGAAAATTTCGCGCCTCTTCAGGTCCCAGGGGAAGTCGAAGTTATTTAGCCGCCATGCTAACCACGATGGCCCGACTGGCTTCCGATCTACGTTCGTCTCAGGCTACTCACACGAGGATGTGAAATTTCGGCGAGACTAGCCTCGTTTGCGGTGAGTTTCCTGATTCCTCAGATCGTATCTGCTACGCTGAGCGTTCCGTCTTTCGGGCAAGTCTGCCGGTGGCCACAGACGTGCGAAGTCTGCAAGAAGCTTTCTTCTGACCGCTCGTGTCCGTCTTGCGAACGGTTCAGTGTTCGTACGGAGATGCTAAACTTCTGCTTCTCGGTTCTGGGGATCTTCTTTGACTGCTTTGATCCTAGCCGCTACTCTTCGTTGATGAAAAGTTACAACAATACTGATGTTCAGGGATTCTAATGTTATGAAAAGCTAAAGTCCCTTTAATCATCCATCAAATCAGGGAAAATTCACTTGACAAACTAGACGTACGTCACAATCGTCCCCACTTTTAGACATGAAACCATTTTTCATGTTTCCTTCTTGACAATGGAGGTGACCTGATTGGTAACTTTAGGATGAGTGCTATCTTCAGTTTGCTCTACTTCCTCTGTAGACCAGTTTCTACTCAAGAAGTCAGCTCCGACATTCTGTTTTCCTGGAATATATTCCACTTTGAAGGAATAGACGCTCAATAATAATGCCCAGCGCATAATCCTTGCGTTGAATTCCTTATTGGCACCAAGGAAAGCTAATGGAGCGTGGTCGGTTTGTACTGTGAAAGAAGTACCATACAGAAACTCATGATGGCGTCTGATGCCATGAATCAGAGCGAGACATTCTCTTTCAACGACACTGTAGTTGCGTTCAGCCTTGTTCAGTTTCCGACTGCCGTAATCTACTGGGAATAGCATATTCGGGTCACTGTCCTCGGCTTGCAACAATGTTGACCTGATGCCCTGACCTGACGCGTCAACTCTCAGTACGAAAGGCTTCTTAAGGTCAGGTAACCTTAGGATGGGGTATGCCGACAACTGTCCTTTCAAAGTGCTGTATGCATGTTCGCACTTTTGATCCCACATGACCTTATCAGGACAACCTTTCTTGGTGAGGTCAGTCAGAGGTGCCGTAAGTCCGTTGAAGTTCTCGATGTATTTCTGATAATATGCACATAGTGATAGGAAGGAACGCACGTCTTTCTTCGTTCTGGGCCTTTTGGCTGCAGCTATTTTCTCCACGTTCTTCTGAACAGGCCAACGACAGCCGTGGGAAATAGTATGCCCCAAGAAGTCTAGCTTTTCGAACCCGATGAGACATTTGCTAGGTCTGGCTGTGAGACCAGTTTCCTGTAGTCTCCTGAGGAGCATAGCAACCGTAGCAATATGTTCGTCGTAGGGTTCCGATGCAATTAATATGTCATCCATGAAATTATGGATGTGGGGACTTTGCAAAGGTTCTAACAGCTTCCTCATCATTCTGGTGAACACTCCTGGTGCGTTATGCAATCCGAACGGCATCACATTAAATGTGTAATGTCCTTCACTAGTGCTGAAAGCTAGCAAAGGTTTAACTTCCTCCTTGACTGGTATTTGATAATAACCTTTACTGAGGTCAATCTTGGAGAAAATCGTTGCCTTGCTGAGCTTGGGGAACAACTCAAAAACAGTTTGGAGAGGTTTGGGCTGGAATTCCGTAACAGCGTTTAGCAGCCGGTAATCTATTCACAGCCGAACTTCCTTATTGGGCTTCTGCAACAGCACTACACTAGAACTGTAAGGAGATGTAGACTCACTGATAATTTCTGCCTGACGCAGCTTGTCTATTTCTCCGCGAAGTGCATCAGCTTTAGCGTACGGGATGGGGTAAACTCTGGTTCGAACAGGGGTCTCATTTGTTAATTTCATATCAAATTCGATGAGATTTGTTCGACCAGGTACATCCGTTAAGACTGCACTGTACTGTTTTAGTAGCGCCCTGGTTTCTGTTTGTTGTTCTGGTGAGAGATTGTCGCCGAACTTGACATCTTTAAAGGATTCTGTGGGTTGCAGTGGATACTCCATGCAACCATCATCATCTTCCTCGTCTTCCGTTGCTATGGCGACAGCCAGGAGATGCTCGGAGGATGGCACCGGTCTTTCCAAATATTTCTTTAGCAGATTTATGTGGAAGACCTTCTCCTTTCCTTTGATGGAGATCTTGTAATTGGTACGTGAGATCTTTTTAAGGACGGTAAACGGCCCTTGCCATCCGATGCGAAGTTTATTGCTTCCGGTTGGAAGTAGCAACAAAACTTTCTCCCCTGGTTGTAGTTCTCTCTCTTTTGCAGCTTTATTGTATCTTTTAGCATGTTTAGCGCGGGCTTTCGTAAGGTTGGTAGTAGCTAGATCCCATCCTAGCTTTAGCCTTTCCTTGAGCTCAGATACATACTTGCTTGCAGAGACGACTGTCTCGTCAGCCTTTTGGTCTGTCAGGGACCGAAGTAAGGCTTCTAGTGGCCCCTTAATAGGTCTGCCAAATAAAAGTGTAGCTGGCGCGAATCCCGTAGACGCTTGGGGTACCTCTCGGTAGGCGAATAAGGCAGCCGATATATATAGGTCCCAGTCTTCCGGTTTCTCCTGACCCAGCTTACGTAACATGGTGGTGAGGGTGCCGTTAAAACGTTCCACGAGCCCATTTCCGGCCGGATGGTAGGGACTTGTGTGGATATGTTTGGCCCTCAAGATCTTAAAGATCTCCTCCATTAACAGGCTACGGAATTGGGATCCATTGTCCGTCAAAACTTGTTGAGGGAATCCCAACCGTGTAAAAATTTGCACGAGAGCTTCTGCGACATGCTTGGAATCTGTGCATGTTAGCGGTATAGCTTCGGCCCACATTGTGCAAGTGTCGACTAAAGTCAGGATGAACCTGCTCTTTCTTTTGGTCCTTTCCAGGGGTGCAATGATGTCGACAGCAACCCGTTCAAATGGAGTACCCACTTTTTGCATTTGCCCCATAGGTACTGGGGGGTGTCAAGTGCTTTGGTGCTACCCGTTGGCACTGGGCGCAGGATTTCACATACCTGATAATGTCAGAGTTCATTCCTGGCCTCCAATAGTGGTTTTTTATTCGCTGAATAGTGGCTTTTTGTCCCATATGTCCGCTAAAGGGAAGAGAGTGCCCCATTTCTAAGATCTGGCTTCTGTACTGCGTCGGTACTAGGAGCTGGTTATTCCCCGTGTCCGGGTTGCCCGTTCTACGATACAATACGCCGTCCTTAGAAAAAATGTCTCCGTTGTGTCTGGGGTCCTTAGCCATGGGCAGTTTTCTAAAGCAGGGCTCCAGAGTAGGGTCCTTTTGTTGCGCCTCCTTCAGTTCGTTCGGCAACAAATTTGGCGCAGGCTCCCTCTCCTTCTTGGCTTGCCCTCTTGTGGTTACCGCTGCCACAATCGGCTCCTTTGGTCTCCCAATAAACACATATCTACATCCCAGGATAACCGGGTAGATAGGATCATCCATAATGGCCGCTTTAATAACTCCTCTGACAAAGTCAGAGTGTATTTCTACCAGTGCGATAGGAAGCGTCCTGGGTGCATCACTCCTGAAAACTCCACTAAGTTTGACGGTTTCCTCTGTCTCCTGACCTTGTTTGACTAGGTGTCTGGCGACAATACAACTAAAGCTTAGTCCAGTGTCAAAGAGACAAGTAGTTGAGATACCATTCAAAATTACAGTTCCTCGAGTTGAGGGTCGGTCCCCCTCAGGTTTAGAATCACTGACATTGACTCTACCTTTCGAGGCTGTATGCAAACACCCGACGCGGTTTGAACCGGTTTGTTTGCCCTGATCAGACGTTCCTGGTGTAGGGGTCTTCCCTTTTCCTTGACCTTGGTGGCCGCGCTGCCACGTAGGCTTGGTGGGTTGATCAGAATTGTTGTTGGCGGGGTATCGGGTTTTGTAGAATTTCGATTTTTCCTGGGGAGGTCTCTGGGTATTATTTTCTCGTTGGTATAGTTCTGAGGGGAATTAGAGGAATAGGATGACTGCTCTAGATTTTGTTTACGAGATGGCTCATCTGTGGGTTTACGTTTAGTGCTGGGAAGTTCGGCCATTGCATTGGTATAGCGTTCTGCCTTATTGAGTATGTCCTCAAGCCTGACTGCGCCCTGTTCAGCCAAAAATCTACGGGTTTCGTTTGACAAAGTTGACTTTATCTGTTCCACAAGAACAAGTTCAAGTAGTCCCTCATATGTAAGAGGTAGGTCAGATAATTCAATGCACTTTGTCAAATAGCCCGTGAGACGTGAAGAGAACTGCGGGAATGTTTCTGTGCTCTCTTTCCGGCTGTTTCTGAACATTTGCAGAAATTTTCGGGCGGTCATCTCAAACCGCTGTAGCAAGGCCTTTTTCAGCATGTCGTAATCATGTTGGTTTGTTCCCAGCTTTGTATATACGTCATAAGCAGTACGTTTTAATGACGTTGAGAGTATAAGTGCCCAGCGGGTACTCTCTAACCCATACAGATTTGCGAGCCTCTCGAATTTTTCTAGATAGCTGTCAATTTTCTCATTGGGACTAGGAAAAGACTCTAAAGCAAAAGACATCGCAGTTAATTGGGCAGATTGAGTGCTGGAGAGGTCCATTGACTGAGACTGGGGCGAAGACGGCTCTCCGTTATTCGAAGTAGAGGCGCCCCGACTCTCTAAAGCCTTAAGCGCCAGTTCATGCTGTCTTTCTCTCTCTCTCTCTCTCTCTCTCTCTCTCTCTCTCCCTGCGAGTTTCCATCTCTGCCTCAATTTTCTTCTGCTCCAATAGACGATCTTCCGCTTCTTTCCTATCTGTCCTCTCCTGTGATTCTCTCCTCTCTGCTCTCTCTTGCTCCGCGTCATACCTTTCAAGTTCTTTGTTGACAAACAGGTTCGCGGCTTCTCCTTCTAATCCTGAGTCCTTCGCCTCCTGTCTCAAAATGGATCTTATCCTAATTCTCTCTGCCATACCAAAGAACTGGATGCTTCTAAGACTAGAGAATAGTAAGATGGAACAAGTAGGGGAAAAAACTCAAACTCGCTACGAGAAAAAAAAAACACAAAGTATAAATTTACTTGTGTCACCTCCTACCTTAACTGTGTTAAATTATCGCTGCTGTTTTCTGGCAATTAAGGCTCTAAACGCAAGCGACTAATGCCACTAAAATGGTAAGTTACACTGGAAAAAATTTACTTTTACTAAAAGTAGAGAAAAATTTATGAAAAACAATTTAAAAGGAAAAAAAAATTTTCCCTAAAATTTTAATTCTCTGACAACAAACTCCGCCGGAATGCCAATTATATGAGAAGAGACGATGTTAACTAGACTTAACAAGTCAGAACAAGGCTTCTTTAGCTAAGCTCAACTCTTTTAACTTCAAAAACCTTTAGTGACTGTAAAACCAATCACGCCATCCCAGCAATTATATAACAAAGTTTCAATTTTCTCTGCCAGAGAATACAAAGGTGACAAATATTTTAATCACTAACTTCTTGCTCCTGTGGAAAGAACAAACCTGTAATACTTATTGTGTGGTCGGCCCAAAATACTAAAAGGCTTTGTCTAGGGGAAGTAATTACTTTTTTTTAAATAATACCCTACTTCACAAAGACAATCAACCACACTCTATTTAAACTAGGCTCAAAATCCGGGACGAGCTAACCATTTATTGTCGTAATTTTTATCTGAGAGAGTTCTGATGGATATTGGTCCTTTAGAGTGTAGAATGATAGTGAAGGCTCTGTGAGAATAAGGATTTAAGAAAGTGAGGTAGTAGATTCACAAGGGCTGGGGAAGAGTAAGGACAGTCTCTTATTACGACAATATTTGTCTCCCAAAACTATTCCTACCACTCTTCTGAACAAACAACTGTTTGTCAGTTCCAGTTGCTCATGCGCACACACCGATTTAAAGATCCTGACGCACAACGTACATGAATACACACTACGATAACAAAATATGGGAAATGTTTGGGTTTTGGGCCAGCCGACACCAATGCTAATAAAGTTTTTAATACTTTTATTATCATAAAATCAAGTTACAAGTAAGTATCAATGTACAGTCAGAAATCATGGGTTACAAAACACAAAATAACAGGGGGGAGGGTTTCTGAGGAGAAGTATCCAATGCACCTTTTCCCGCTTGTATTTAGTAACAGAAAAAACCGTGTCCCCAAGACGAGAAGGGGGGGAGGGGGGTGATGATGATGATCAGAGATAGGCAATTTAACCCAATGGTAAATTTATTACTCTGATCAAGGGGGTTACAGTAATAAGGGGTAAAGGAAAAGCTAGGGGTCATCAAATGTTTTCCTTTAATCAACCAATTTTTCCCGGGAGGGGGGAATGCTCACAGTTAAATAATCCCGCTAGGAGAAATCCCGTACAATGAATACAATACACCTTAATACTAGGTTGAACTAACTATAAGGGTAAACGATTTAAATCTCCTTTCATTCAAAAACAACACGCTAGGGCTGGCCAGCACACAGTCGCACACACACAGACTTACCAAAAGGTGAATTCTGGCACTTCATAGGAAATACATCAAAAAACAGCACTAAACCTTGGCTTAGGTAAAAGTATTTTCTTCCGTGTACAGCCCCAGATTAGCGGGTTGTTGAAGTTAACAAAGTGTCCCGAAATCGCTGGACGTTGAAGTTTAACGGTACTGTTTGTTTATTAGATAAAGTTAATAAAGAATGGCACAGGCACTTGGCTAGGTGTGAAAAATGGTGTGGTGTCTAAGATTGGCACAGCTGGTGGAGATAACTTTCTTTTGCAGTAATGTCACAAACTACAAAAAACACTGAGGTAAGTTCTTCAGGGGGTTGGTACAATCCAATGATTATGCTTGACAGACAGTGTCAGGGAAATCTATGTTCTTCTTCACAAATAGAGCAGTGAGTAAAATATTTCTACTGTCGACTGTTCTTCTTCCGGTTTCATAACTATAAAACGACTTTATGAATTGGGATTTTAAAATAGTCTTTGGGTTTGCTTTGTTTCTGTATACTTCAGACAGCTGAATCCCAACAGGATCGCCACAAAGATTAAATTTCAAATATGTTCATAAGTCACTGGAGTAATCGAACTGAGTCGGCAAGACTCTAGATAGATATTATTGCTGCGAAATGGCTGCTTAAATGATGTTTCATTGCTGCTTAATTGCTGGGATGCGAGTGTCGTGTGGTGAGTCACTGGGGCAACTACGACAGTAGTTTTTGCCAGGAATAGTCTATGAGATATTAGATATAAGGTCTCTAAAAATTGGCTCGTTAAGAAAGAAAAAAAGACCTATTCGAGATAGGGACCAGAAGACAAGAATGCGAATGCTTTCCACTAAACAGTGTTTTCTAATTAATTATGGAAAGAGTTCTATTTCCCCACGACCTTAGCTTCTGCCCTTAGATCCCGTAAAGAAAAAGCCCCCAACCTCATCTGAGTAGAGAAAGGTTCCTATAGGTGAATACGTAACACCGACAGCACGAGTGATACATTAACAAAACCGATAATGATCAAACGATCGTTGGGTTTATTAATGAAATATCCACACATATAGGGTTAGTAATGGTTAGAACGTGATGATGGTGAAAGACGATTCACAAAAAAACACGCAGATGAGATAATAAAATTGCAGTTAATTAAGTAATAGTTAATTAAGAATGAACTGATGTAAAGTGAAATGATGATGTGATATGATACGTGTTACCAAAATGGTGAGTACTCTACACAGTCCATGTGTCTCTAAATGCTTCTCCTAGATATGAGGATTCACATGTATGCATAAAATGTCCCAAGTTGTTATACGTTATGTCGAGTGGGGTATCTCTAAGCTGAGGACGTTCTGATGAATACTGGTGTCGTACGGAGAACGCTGACGAGATATCTATGTATATTCCTTCACTGTTTGAGTATATCTCTGTAGTGTTGATCAACAGTTAATAGCTGTCATATGAACAAAAGGTCTGTTGTCTAATCTCCCGAGGGTACTGGCCAGACTGGATATCTTCACGAATCGGTAGTGATATGTAGACTCATAACCTTGCATATGTAGTCGTGATTCATAAAATATATATATAATCTGCTTCATAGAATGCGCGGGGAGAGAAGGGGGGAGGGAAGGGGTGAGGGATGTGGTTAAGAGGGTGTTGCACTTGCTATAAATATGTGATTCCTCTTTTGAGCTCTTTTGCTTGACTTCAGATAATAATGATCTTTCGAGTGATTTGAATTTATGATGACTCTGTATTGAACTTGTGATAACGAGGTATTGAACTTGTGATAACTCTGTATTGAACTTGTGAGCAAGCAGTATATGGTGACGAAAAATGCAGCGTCCACCTTCTGACTTGTGGGTGAGACAATATTCCTTTTTAATTGAGTTTAAAGATGTCCTATGGCGAATTCTGCTAGCCAGATGTCCGTTTTTGATAACTTATTTCTGGTCAGACGTCAGACACGTTGCGTGTAGACTCAGACTTCTGACGAACTGAAGACACACAAAAGTCTTCGTACGTTTTTCACATTTAACATCACTGGTTGACTTTCATTTAAACTACTGCTCATTATTCATCTCTCTCTCTGAGTTCAATTCTAATGATGTTAAATATCTTGTGCATGAGAGTGTGTGCGCATGGGAGACTGTGATGATGATAAAGGTGAAATATGAACTATTAATTACCTCCTATCATCCTATCATCTTCTAGGAAAATCTTCTGATTTTATTAATCAGTTATGCCAAGAATTATTTGAAACTTTATCTTCTGCACATTTTAGCTGTGAGGTTAAAATAAACAAAAATAAGAAAATGTATTAATAAGTATAAGATCTACTAACCTTCTTTTCCCTTCGCAAAATCCTTTAAGAACACAATTCATCACAGAACTGAATTATATCCACTCTGAATAAACACGTGTATTAGGCTAGGCGTTTTTGGGATTAATCTCTTCCTCACAAGGTAAAAAACTGGGCTGCTTCCCTCTAGTAGATTATGCGGTATTATATATTTCTGGAAGTCACCTGGCCAAGCTGGGCGTCCAATGTGGTAAACCAACGCTTGTCTGAACCGCGGCCGACCAAAGATAACACCATTACAGCATGAGACGTTTTCCCCTGGCCAATCTGGGCGTCCAATGTGGTGTCACAGAAATTACAGCATGCCCAGATGTTTGATTAGGATGACCAGATGTGTTTTTACCAGATTTATCACGATGCAATGTGGGCTTTAAACGATAATGTCAGGCATGTGGACTCAATCAAAGGACTTTATTTCCCCCGATGAAAGAACAAAAGTGGTTTTCTAGATAACGGTCGCGAGTAATCCCAACGATGAAATAGCAAATGTGGGTCGCAAATATGGGATGAAAGAGCAAATGTCGGAGAAAATACAATATGAAAAATGTAGGAAAAGAAGGAGCAAAAAGGCCTTTGCGCTCGTTTATCACAATAGCCCCTCCTCAAGTGTGATGTCAATCGTACTCAGGAGAACTTAGCCTTCTTGCTCGGGATTCTTTAATCCTTTTCCTCATCTTCGTTTTTCTCTCCGGTTTCCCCCCTTTCCTCTACTTGTCTGTGCTCTCCATCCTGCCTATTGGGATGACGGCTTAAAAAATCCGCTCCTACGTTATGTTTTCCTTGGATATAGTCCACTTGGAACGTGTAAGGTTGTAGAACAAGCGACCACCTCATCAGTCTAGCATTCAAATTCTTTGAATTGGCGAGGAAGGTCAGAGGTTGGTGATCACTCTGGATTGTAAATTTCCTTCCGTACAGGTATGCTTGAAATTTTTGTATTCCCCAGACGAGGGACAAACATTCCTTTTCGATTGTGGAATAGTTTTGTTCTGCTCGGTTTAACTTCCGACTCGCATATGCGACCGGAAATAGATTTGGTGGGCTCCTGTCTTCTGGCTGTAGTAATGTAGCCCCGATTTCAATGTTACTGGCATCTGTGCGCAAAGATGAATTTTCTAGTTAAATCCGGAAGCCGTAAAATCGGTTTTATGGTGAGTTTCTCTTGTAAGAGTGCATATGCATGTTCACATTCTGCTGACCATGTCACTTTATATGGGTTTCCTTTCTTGGTTAGCAATGTAAGCGGCGCACAGAGGCTATTAAAATCCTTTATATATCTCTGGTAGAATCCACAGAGAGATACAAACTACCGGACATCCCTTTTTGTTGACGGTCTCGGTGCATTTCTCAGCTTCTCAACGTTTTTAGTCTCGGGGAACATGGTCCCATGGGATATAGTATGTCCTAGGAACTCTAGCTGTTCACACCCAATCTGACATTTGGTTGGGCGGGCAGTTAGTCCCGCTTCTCTGAGTCTGTTAAACAGCAAGGATAGCGCTGATATATGTTCTTCAAACGATTCAGTGGCTACTAGGATATCATCCATAAAATTGCTGATGGCGGGATGATTCAAAGGATCCAATAACTTTCTCATCATCCTTGTGAAGACACTAGGAGCATTGTTCAGTCCAAATGGCATCACATTAAACTCGAAGTGTCCATCTGGAGTACTGAAGGCTAACAGGTTCCTCACCTCAGCTTTTACCGGTATTTGATAGTACCCTTTACTGAGGTCGATCTTTGAAAAATAGCGAGCCCTGCTCAGCTTAGTAAATAGCTGGTTCTGGTCCGGTAACGGTTCTGGCTGGAACTGTGTTAACGCATTCAGCTGTCGGTAGTCGATGCACAGGCGGTGTTCTCCACTGGGTTTGCGTAACAGCACCACTCCCGCACTGTAAGGGGACTCCGACTTCGAAATTATGCCTTCCTTAAGTAATTAATCAATTTCTTGCTTTAATGCCGTCGCCTTGGCGTACGGAATCGGATAGGTTCTCATTCGGACGGGCGTAGGATCCGTGACTTCCATGTCAAACTCCATCAGGTTTGTCCAGCCCGGTTTGTCTGTCAGAGAGTCGGCGTGGTTTTCCATCAATCTCCTTACTTTTTCTTGCTGGGCTTCCGTTAAGGTGGAGCTTATTTTCACATCTAAATGTGATTCCTCCTGTATCACCGGGTACTCTACGGATGATAATGGCTCTTCTTCCATTTGCATAGCAATGGCCATAGTCATGAGGTGCGCCGGTTCGGCAGGGGCTCGCTCGTAAAACTTCTTAAGCAGATTTAGGTGATAAATTTTCTGCTTTCCGTTCACGGCGATTTTATAGTTGGTGCGAGAAATCTTTTCCACCACTTTGTAGGGTCCCCTCCAGCAAATCTGCAATTTATTACTGCTACTTGGCAGAAGAAGTAGCACCTTCTCTCCTACTGCTAGTTCTCGGTCCTTTGCATTGCGATTGTAATATTTGGCATGTTTCCGCCTAGCCTCCCGTACATTCGCTGTGGCTAATTCCCAGCCAGTCTTCAGACGTTGTTTCATGTCTGTGACGTACTGGAAGGCTGATGTGACAGTGTCGTTTGCCTTGGCATCTGTCCATGTTCTTAGTAATGCTTCTAATGGACCTTTAATAGGTCTTCCGAAGAGTAATGTGGCCAGAGGAACTCCAGTTGACGCATGCGGTACTTCCCTATAAGCAAATAATGCGGCAGGAAGATACTGATCCCAAGTTTCTGGCTTCTCCTGTGCCAACTTCCGAAGAATAGAGGTGAGCGTCCCGTTAAACAGCTCTACTTGCCCGTTACTTTGGGGGTGATAGGGCGAAGTATGGATATGCCTAGTCTTGAATATTCTAAGCACCTCCTCTGTCAACTTGCCTCTAAATTGTGACCCGTTGTCTGTGAGAATTTCATGCGGGAAGCCCAATCTAGTAAAGATATTCAGTAAAGCGTCAGCTACATGCACTGAGTCGCATGCTGGCATGGCTATGGCTTCGCCCCACATGGAACAGGTGTCCACTAAGGTAAGGATATGGGAGTTCCTCTTCTTAGTTCTCAGCAGAGGTCCAATTATATCCACGGCCACTCTTTCAAATGGGGTGCCCAAGATTGGCATCTCCCCAAGGGTCGCGGGTGCCGTCCAGTGTTTTGTTGCAACTTTCTGGCACTGAGGACAAGACTTGACGAAACGTTCAATGTCGCCGGTGATCCCTGGCCAATAATAGTGGCAGGCGATCATTTGAGTCGTGGCGCTCATTCCCATGTGTCCACTAAATGGGATAGAGTGGCCCATCTCAAGCACCTGGTTCCTATAGCTTGCAGGAACTACTAATTGGTTGTGTTCCTGTCCTTCATTTCCAGCTCGGCGATACATCACTCCATTTTTCATAAAGAAGTCTCCCTTGGTAGGTGGGTTGTGTGTTCTAGGTAATTTTTTAAAACAGGGCGCCAGTGAGGAATCTTCCATTTGGGCCCTCTTCAATTCCTCGGGGAGGATATTGGTAGGAGGTTCCTGCTCTGCGTCTTTTCTTGACTGTCCTCTAGTCTGTGCGGCCGCCATGACTAGTGGTTGAGTAGGTTCTCCAAGGAACACATATCTACATCCCAAGATTAAAGAGTAGATTGGTTCTTCCATTATAGCTGCACGAATCTCTCCTGTCACATAACGATATTCCACTCTGATAAGTGCAATTGGCAGTGTCATGGGTGCAACATCCTTCGTCGGACCTTGGATGTCGACACTCTCGTTATCTGGTCAGGGGTGACAAGAGATGCCCTGACCCCCGCATCGAAAGCAAGTCCTGTGTCATAAAGACACTCCACAGATTGTCCGTTTACGAGGACTGATTCGATGACAGGAGGATGAGAAACGTTTCCGGTCCTCTGCTCCTTCCGGGGTGACGATTTTGTCTGCAGACAGGCAGCATGTTGGGAGGAGGTCTGCGCTTGCACTCATTAGTGTTCTGATTGTTCAAGCGACAGTACTTGCACCATTTATCTCCCTGTCTCTGGTGTGGCGCAGCATTTTTCTTGTTTTGCTCTTTGTAGGTATCTTGTTTTGCGTGCTGTTTATGCGAGATGTGTGGTCCTTTGCTTTGTTGGTCTGGTTGGGAGCGAGCAGGTTGCTTTGGCGCCTGATCCGAAAACTTCTTTCTGGCTCCTTGAGACTCCATGAGAGCATTTTGGAATCGCTCTGCCAGTGTAAGAATATTTTCTAACCAGTCAGCACCATTTTCAGTGAGAAATCTACGCATTTCCACCGACATAGACTCTTTTAGTTGCTCTATCACAATCAGCTCTTTCAACCCGTCATAGTTCTCGGTAAAGTTTCCCAGTGTACACCACTTCACTAGGTAGTCTTCAATACGGGCTGCGAACTGTGAGAAAGTCTCTCCGGCCTCCTTCCTAGAACCTCGAAATTTTTTCCGGTAAGCCTCTGAATGAAGCTCGTACCTCACCAAGAGAGCTTTTTTCAATGCCTGATAGTCCTCTTGCTCTCCGGCCGGGAGTTTATTAAAAACTTCGTAGGCGGCTCCTCTTAGGCCCTGGGAAAGTTTCAAGTTCCACTTCCGTTCTTCAAGTCCAAACCCTGTTGCAAAGTGTTCGAAGCGGTCTAAAAAGGCGTCCATGGTATCGTTCCTTTCTGAAAAAGGTTCCAGCGGAAAGTTCATGGCATTGGGTGGTGCAGGTTGCGAAGTAGGCACACCATCTGAGCGGGGTGAGTGCCCTCCATCAAAGTTGGAAGCCGCTGCACTTTTTGCCAGCTCTGTCTGATTGGTCTGTCCCTGGATTTCCAGTTGCTTCATGTTAAGTGCATGCTCTGCTGCGGCTTTCTCTTTACGCTCCGCTGCTTCTGCTGCTTCTTTCCGCTCTGCTGCTTCTGCTGCGGCTTTCCGCTCCGCTGCTTCTGCTGCGGCTTTCTCCTTCCGCTCCGCTGCTTCTGCTGCGGCCTTCTCCTTCTCCATTGCAAGTTTCTGCACTTCTATCTCTCTTGCATGGAGTTTATCAGTCTCCTCACTCACAAATTTCATCAGATCTTTTCCACTTAACCCGTATTTACGCCCTGCCTCCATTAAACTAGTTCTAATTTTTGCAGCATCTGCCATGATATGCAGTACGGGTTCGCGAAGGGAAAAATTTGCAGTGACCTCCAAACAAATTGTTTAGACTCGCACGAGTAATTATCTCTTTAAAACCAGCTAGGTTTAAATTAGTAATCAAGTTCAAATAGTTCTTAAAAATCACTCACTCAGCGTATTCTGAAAAATTATATAACAGATTATCTCGAAGTTTTCTATGAAAAATTTGCTAAATATTTATTATAAACAATTTTCCCAGCAGTTACAGAAAAAGATTTTTAAAAATCAGTACCCTACAGTATCCTCTGTTCTCAAAAAGTGCTTACTCAGTCCGTTTGACACTCAATTTAAAAAGTATCACTCGTGCTTTAGAGATATAAATTATCCCCCCTATGAAATAGGCAAATTATAGTAAGAGTCAGTCTAGAAGGAAATCCCTCAAAATGCCAACAAATTTTGCAATTATCGCAACTGTATAGCAGGGATGAAAATGTGATTTATTACACTTCTAAGTCTGGGTTCACTAATCCCAAGACGAGTCCACAATTGTCGTGTGGTGAGTCATTGAGGCAACTACGACAGTAGTTTTTGCCAGGAATAGTCTATGAGATATTAGATATAAGGTCTCTAGAAATTGGCTCGTTAAGAAAGAAAAAAAGACCTATTCCAGATAGGGACCAGAAGACAGGAATGCGAATGCTTTCCACTAGACAGTGTTTTCTAATTAATTATGGAAAGAGTTCTATTTCCCCACGACCTTAGCTTCTGCCCTTAGATCCCGTAAAGAAAAAGCCTCCAACCTCATCTGAGTAGAAAAAGGTTCCTATAGGTGAATATGTAGCCCCGACAGCACGAGTGATACATTAACAAAATCGATAATGATCAAACGATCGTTGGGTTTATTAATGAAATATCCACACATATAGGGTTAGTAATGGTTAGAACGTGATGATGGTGAAAGACGATTCACACAAAAACACACAGATGAGATAATGAAATTGCAGTTAATTAAGTAATAGTTAATTAAGAATGAACTGGTGTAAAGTGAAATGATGATGTGATATGATACGTGTTACCAAAATGGTGAGTACTCTACACAGTCCATGTGTCTCTAAATGCTTCTCCTAGATATGAGGATTCACATGTATGCATAAAATGTCCCAAGTTGTTATACGTTATATCGAGTGGGGTATCTCTAAGCTGAGGACGTTCTGATGAATACTGTTGTCGTACGGAGAACGCTGACGAGATATCTATGTATATTCCTTCACTGTTTGAGTATATCTCTGCAGTGTTGATCAACAGTTAATAGCTGTCATATGAACAAAAGGTCTGTTGTCTAATCTCCCGAGGGTACTGGCCAGACTGGATATCTTCACGAATCGGTAGTGATATGTAGACTCATAACCTTGCATATGTAGTCGTGATTCATAAAATATATATATAGTCTGCTTCATAGAATGCGCTTAAGAGGGTGTTGCACTTGCTATAAATATGTGATTCCTCTTTTGAGCTCTTTTGCTTGACTTCAGATAATAATGATCTTTCGAGTGATTTGAATTTATGATGACTCTGTATTGAACTTGTGATAACGAGGTATTGAACTTGTGATAACTCTGTATTGAACTTGTGAGCAAGCAGTATATGGTGACGAAAAATGCTGCGTCCACCTTCTGACTTGTGGGTGAGACAATATTCCTTTTTAATTGAGTTTAAAGATGTCCTATGGCGAATTCTGCTAGCCAGATGTCCGTTTTTGATAACTTATTTCTGGTCAGACGTCAGACACGTTGCGTGTAGACTCAGACTTCTGACGAACTGAAGACACACAAAAGTCTTCGTACGTTTTTCACATTTAACATCACTGGTTGACTTTCATTTAAACTACTGCTCATTATTCATCTCTCTCTCTGAGTTCAATTCTAATGATGTTAAATATCTTGTGCATGAGAGTGTGTGCGCATGGGAGACTGTGATGATGATAAAGGTGAAATATGAACTATTAATTACCTCCTATCATCCTATCATCTTCTAGGAAAATCTTCTGATTTTATTAATCAGTTATGCCAAGAATTATTTGAAACTTTATCTTCTGCACATTTTAGCTGTGAGGTTAAAATAAACAAAAATAAGAAAATGTATTAATAAGTATAAGATCTACTAACCTTCTTTTCCCTTCGCAAAATCCTTTAAGAACACAATTCATCACAGAACTGAATTATATCCACTCTGAATAAACACGTGTATTAGGCTAGGCGTTTTGGGGATTAATCTCTTCCTCACAAGGTAAAAAACTGGACTGCTTCCCTCTAGTAGAGTATGCGGTATTATATATTTCTGGAAGTCACCTGGCCAAGCTGGGCGTCCAATGTGGTAAACCAACGCTTGTCTGAACCGCGGCCGACCAAAGATAACACCATTACAGCATGAGACGTTTTCCCCTGGCCAATCTGGGCGTCCAATGTGGTGTCACAGAAATTACAGCATGCCCAGATGTTTGATTAGGATGACCAGATGTGTTTTTACCAGATTTATCACGATGCAATGTGGGCTTTAAACGATAATGTCAGGCATGTGGACTCAATCAAAGGACTTTATTTCCCCCGATGAAAGAACAAATGTGGTTTTCTAGATACCGGTCGCGAGTAATCCCAACGATGAAATAGCAAATGTGGGTCGCAAATATGGGATGAAAGAGCAAATGTCGGAGAAAATAATATATGAAAAATATAGGAAAAGATGGAGCAAAAAGGCCTTTACGCTCGTTTATCACATTCTGGATGCAATAGAAAAACATGAAATGCAATAAAATCATATTAAAATCTAACGCGCGATACATTTACAGTTTAACTATTTTCTGCACTCGCGTCTTCAATTAATAAAGCAAGAGAGAAAAAAAAACTCCCCGTGAGGTTAATAGTTTAAAGCACATCTATTTATACAGAACTAAACTGTATTAAAGTGATAATTCCCTTAAGCGGCTATTGTATTAGGAAATAAACTTATAGATGTAACATTTAGTTCGCACTAGAACTTTGAAGATGGGCTTATTTAATAAGGTTAAATTTACACCACAATCCAGTGAACTAAATATGAAATAACTAGACCACTGATCACTCGAAGCTAATGTATAAATTACCGTCTGCACAGAAAAGAATTTCACTCCAATAGCCAACAATTTAGATGAAATCTAGCAGGAATTTTGTATTATATGCTAGTGAATCTTAGAATTCTGTCAGAACGAATGATACGTTGCCCTTTTCAGATTCTGTATTTATCTATTAGAAAGGCAAGATAAATGGTACATGTGAAAATTTCGCGCCTCTTCAGGTCCCAGGGGAAGTCGAAGTTATTTAGCCGCCATGCTAACACGATGGCCCGACTGGCTTCCGATCTATGTTCGTCTCAGGCTACTCACACGAGGATGTGAAATTTCGGCGAGACTAGCCTCGTTTGCGGTGAGTTTCCTGATTCCTCAGATCGTATCCGCTACGCTGAGCGTTCCGTCTTTCGGGCAAGTCTGCCGGTGGCCACAGACGTGCGAAGTCTGCAAGAAGCTTTCTTCTGACCGCTCGTGTCCGTCTTGCGAACGGTTCAGTGTTCGTACGGAGATGCTAAACTTCTGCTTCTCTGTTCTGGGGATCTTCTTTGACTGCTTTGATCCTAGCCGCTACTCTTCGTTGATGAAAAGTTACAACAATACTGATGTTCAGGGATTCTAATGTTATGAAAAGCTAAAATACCTTTAATCATCCATCAAATCAGGGAAAATTCACTTGACAAACTAGACGTACGTCACACTTACCAATAGATGTCGCAGGCATTCCGTGGAAATAAACACTAATAAGTAACACGACTACGCAGTGTCATATTAAGTTTTGCCAAATCCAGCCCCAGACTAGCCGTAGTTGCTGACTGCACGTTTCACGGTAGTCGCTAGAGTTGGTGATTTAATTTTCCTGGGTAAAATACGGTATCTCTGCCTTCAGTTGGTTGGAGTAAGGTTCATACGTGATGGTCACAGACATGAGATGAAGAATACAGATATATTCTGTGTTGTCTAGCCTCTGACCGCTGAGACACTATATGAAGTTACAGAAATGTTGCTGACAATATATTTGGCCACAGTTGGCTGATGAGATTGGTAAAATGAAATCTGGTAATAGTTCTGGTCCAGTTAACCTTTACAATTCTTGTTCTAGTTTGGTCTCTCTCACAAAATGAAGAAAATGGACCGCACAGGTCACAGCCCGAAGATTCAACAATATTATAAAGTTTCTGGTTGCTTATAAGATTATAAGACTTTAGAACGTAAATTCATATGATCATAAGTCCGCTAGTACGCAGGTTTTGACCAGCCTATATTATAGGAAAGAAAATATAAACATTTAAACATAATATCAATATTATATCTACCACGTGTTAAAGTAAGCCCTCTTCACCGCTCCGTAATAAATTAGATTTAAAACACAAGGGTCTAGCTTATCCTATCGTTTTAACGTGTGATATGAACACTAGTCATTTATGAACTTTACATAAAATGGATAGAAGTAAATAATATATACCGTCAGTAGACAGTTATTTAATGTATGTACTAGTCAATTTACAACATCTCTTACTGGAAAATAGCGGGTAATTTTTACTTTACAGCTGGAACAATTTAGCTATAAATTATTTAATACGTTATTCAATTTAACACAGAAAATCCCAGTGAAATGTAAATGAAAATCTTTAAACACATTAAATCACTTAAGATGCTAGTATATAAATTACCACAAAACAGAAGAAACTGAAAATATCTCCACAAATAGAAGAAGTACTATGTACGAAAATACTAATAATGTCGAGCTAGTTATTCTCACAAATTCTCTGAGTGACTGATATCTGAGCTAGGAGAGACGAGGAATATATCTATGGATTCCGTTCTTTCGCTCCTTAATGCGAAAGTCACACCTCCGACCAGGGCCGGGCCAATTTGCCGTTCCATTCCTGAATGAAAGGTAATTTCTTCACCTCTGCCGCCTCTCAGCTACGTAAGTTTTTTTTTTTTTTTTTCGTACGCCCGCTAATACTCGAGGCGAAATATCAGGTTATTATTAATTTCTAACCTGACATTGATTTTACGTGAGTATCCCTTTTTCCTTGTATAGAGACAGGTGTCCCTCGCCATTCAGGCAGATACTCGCCGATTTCGGAGGTACCCATTAGAGCTGGGTCGGCTCAGGAGCCGCCAATCCCTCGTCGACAACACTCCTTCAAATGTCCTCGCCAGGTCTCGAGTTAATCCAGTCCAAATCCCGGTCGACGAAAAATCCTCAAATGCCGTCGCCCGGGTTTGATCCTGCATCACCCGGTCGCCAGAGCGGTGTTGTAACCACTACGCTAGCGCGGCTCCCTACGTAAGTAATTCCCTTGAAAATTTAACACTCCAAGTACGTCTCAGGCTTATCGCTCCGTTTCTTTGATCAAAGAACGATTACGCCGTAATGCTCATTTCGCTCTGTTCCACGTTCGTGCTTAATTGCCAGGCGGCTCGCGTGTTAATTGCGATGGTGAATCAGGCGTTACTGTATAGCAAAATATAAACTAGTTGGGGAGGGGCAAAAGTGGATGATCACTGCTGCACTATTTCCATATGTGACATGACCTCATCATGTAAAAATTAAAATTGCTACCAAAAAAATCGCTAAAACAGAATGCGACTGCTTGGTGCAGGCTTCCTGGAAGGGGACCATCTGCAGGGGTGACCCAGTGTTTCGTAAGGAGCGCAAAGGAGACTGATGATGGCTCTTAATGGCTCATTAGCGTGTACACAATCAGTGCGCAACAAGCACTCTTAACATTCCTACCCTTCGACGTTAGCTGAGGGAGACTGAGTACTTATGGGTTTGCCCGAAGTGCAGTGAGGTCCATTCTGATCATCAATAACAAATAGGCATGAGTGTACAATTCATTACATCATTGAGTCACAGAGGAAATAATTTAAAAAAAACAGTTGATAGTTTTTGGGAGTCCATTCTCCAGCGGACGGTCACAAATGGCTTTTCTGTCTGTCTGTCTGTCTCTCTTTCTCTCTCTCTTTCTCTCTCTCTCTCTCTCTCTCTCTCTCTCTCTAGGGGGTCGGAGTGGCTGAGGGGTATGGCGTCCGCCTCAAATTCTAAAGGTACGGAGTTCGTTTCCCAGTAGAAGGACTACAATTTATAGAATTCTATTTTCAAAACCAGTGGTCCTAATGATGTCATACTCCTTCCTGGTCTCCTGGGTAGTGGGATCGGATGCCTATCCTTCTTGGAAAAATGCGAAAAAAGGAGGTCCCATTTGCAAGCTGCGCACGTAAGACTGTTAAGATATATTTATGTATGTTGCATGTTGACCTCACTTAAATTTGTTACCAGTTTAAATTTACGCGCTAACATATTTATCTTAGGTCAACATGATATATTGTTCTCTATAAAGTAGGGTTAGTGAACGCGATTATGTGTAGACGTCACTAAAAAGAGGATGACGTAGTAAGGCGCTGCTATAGGTACGCAACGGTCCTTGACCTTTCGTCGTGAAAACCCGTCAAAGCAAGACGTGGATTATTTACTGCTCCCAATATTATTGAATGTACAGTCCTTCCTACGTGGCATATAAGTAATGGAAGGTCGCCACCATATTATTCTGATGCGCACCTTGAGCATCGTATATTGATGAGTATTTCCTTAGGAAGAAGGAATTTTCAGGGAGTAAAATATATTAATCGTAATTTTCGCAAGCTGTCAGTTTTCACTATCTCAATTGTTCGCCTTGTCGACATTGCTGATATAGGCTGTCATGCGACGATATACCTTTTGACTGTAGGAGACTGCCTGATTAAAGTATTGAATTAATGCTATATACTATGATGATGTTCGTCAATAAAAATGTACGTGTTTATGGACCCGGCCAAGAAGAGCGTAGTGAACTTTATTCCATTTGAAACATTGTTGTGGGACACTCGCGACATTCAGAAACAACTCAACACGATTGTTCTACCACTCTTCACAAACCCCGAAAACACGCAACAAAGACATTAAACGGCAGTTGGAAATCGTAAAGAGTAGGCCATCAGGCCGAGGCCCTCGCAAAATTTAAAAATTAGAAACCTACCCACCACAAAAATATTTATAGAATGTGTGCTTCCTATATACACACTTTGGGATTCTCGCCGGTGCTAGGAGTTTGTGGAATGTGCTGAGATCCTCCTTGTGTGATTGTCGTAAAGTCGTGTGTAAACCCACTTCTTTGTTAATACACTGTGTCGATATACAAATATGCACAGTCAATCCACGTTCAAGGAGTCACGCAAGATAGCTAGCAGACTCTGAGACAGAATAAATTACACGAAGTCACGGTCACGCAAGATGGCGGCAGACAGAATAAATTAGGCATAAAACACTGTTCTTTCGGAACTCGGAAAAGCGAAAAGTACCAAAACGCTTATAACCAATCAGCTTGCCCCGACAATTAAAAAGACTAAAACGCCGCGAACCAATCAAAAGGGTTCCTTGCGCAGTAGCATTTACCTGCGTCGAACTATATATGTGTGCGCGTTTTATTCAAATACACACACAAACACGAAGACCAGCGAGAACGATAGACTTGAGAAGAGAAAGCTGTCAAGACTGATTCCTGCTTACCTGCATGCCGGGCAGACTTGCTTCACTAAGTCGAGTCAAAATCTGGCTTGTATTAATCTTAGAGGGTAGGTAAACTTACTATAAACTTTCAGGAGTTTTAATACGCCTATATCATACGAGGTATATAATGATTGTATTTTATAGTATCATGTATAATGATTGTGTATGACTGTTGAAAAAGGAACCCACCTGAAAATAACCTACACCTGTATATAATTAAAATCACTTTAGGATTTTAGTTTTACTATGATTGTATTGTGTATAATGATTGTATTTTATGGAATCAGATATAATGATTGTATTTCCTGGTATGTGTGGTAAAGTGGGATGATATAAATATTTATAGGGGACTTAGTGTACTGACTGAGATCAGCTGTGAAGGTATCTGTATCTAATAGTGTGGTGTATTACAGATGACCTTACTTGCTACCACATTTATACCTCAGTCAGACCTATTCTGGAATATTGTGATGACTACGTTGAATGTCTAGGGTTATGACAATGATGAAGTGTAGGTTCACAACAACCAACAGACAGATACACAATTTAATTTAATCCACAATACTTTACAACACTGTGACACTCACATACATATAACACTCTATAAGATTATCTTAAATGAGTCAAGTGTTAAAGTTTAAAAATATATATGTATTAATTCCTTCAAATATTAGATATCCTGATTCAACTACAAAGTGAACCAGGAATCACAATCAAATGTAATCACAAGTTATATGTACACAATTTATAGATAGAATCTTTGTATTGACATATATTATTATTGCAATATGTGTGTAAGTTGTGCTGTACTACTCTGAGGTAATACTGGCTTTTCAAGCTAGGTGGTTGTGTGTCATTATGACTTCAAGTGTTTGTGTCTCGTGGACATAATATTGGGAAAGTTCACAGTTTCTTTTTATTTGAAACTAATAAATGTCCCTCTAGAATGAAGGTAGAGTCACTGTTAGAGGAGGTATACACAAGATTGAGCTGCTCTGGCCACAGAATCTTAACTTCTGTGTGGGCGGCAGGAAACAGTCTCCACTGCTCGCTTGTTTACCGTGTTCTTGAGACACCAAACAGGTCGATATATTGACTAAGGAGTCTGCTACCAGCCTCTGGATTCAGCAAAACTCAGACCAGGTGCTGCTTTTAATATGTTAGTACCACTGTCCCTGAAACAAGAAGGTTGTACCTCCCACTTCAGAACCAATTCATAATCTATTTCCACACTGAGCACAATACATAACAAACACCGAGTTCAGCGCGGCAGGCCAACTGTTAGCCTCTCATGTAATAACATTCACCAGTATTCCTCTCCTCAATGATCACAACGCCTCTGCAATCTCAGCTGTAATTCCTTCTATACAATAAGATAGGTGTCATAGTACTATTGGCAATCCCATGCAGTTATACTACTCTCCGACAAGTTTTGTTCAGGTTGGAGCAATATCTAGGCTTTGCCTCATGTTTGCTACTGAACCACACACATATACAGACATAAATTATCAATTCACATTCAATTTTCATCTAAAAGATATCAAATATTTCTAGCTTACCACAATTCATGGAAATAATACACAAAATACGTTGACTGGCAATGAGTTATGGCACAATTCCCATCTGCCTCTGTCCCAGGCTTTCATAAGAAAAATATGAGCTGGATCTCAACGCACTTGCTTCTCAGTAAGTTTATTTTAAAAATGTGGCACTGAACAGACGCTCCTAATTAACTATATCAAATGGTCTAACCAATAGGACCATGTTTACAAAAGTATTTGAAAAAAGTACCCTTCCTACCGTTTCCCGTAACAACCAAAAATAGTATCTGCAATCGACTAATCAGGTTTAGGCTTACATATTCTTCTAGCCAATGAAATCGGATTTAACTTGTTGGCCTATTTCCCGTAAAATAGTGGTTTCAAAACATGCCACTGAGCAATTATGATTTGGTGCTGTCAGACAACCTCACTATTTTATTTTGGCGATAATTTGTTAATTCCTAGACTATTTGCGTAACACTTAACATATTCTTTGTCAGCAAGTCCTAAGGAACCCAAATATATAAATTTAATGGAGCTAAGTGGCTGCGTTCAAAATATGTATTTTCTTCTACCTCCTGTTTACTTCGATACGATGGGGTGTCATCTGTACTGTCAGGATTTCAGACGTAAAACAGCATAATGTCATGTTTCCTAATAAGCATAAAACATGTTTTTTAGAACCTAACCGTGTATTGGTAGTGTTTTTTTTATCACTGTCTATTTGAAAAAAAGTTAGTGCTTCATGCCTTTCGCGTTGGGGGTGGCATTAATATTAATCGCGAGACTGTGGTAGTGTTGCATGCGTTCCTCCTTCTCTCTCTCTGACTTCTAAGTTCGTCTGTCTTTTCATTACGCAGTGTATAAAATGAAATGAATGGAATATTAATCCAGGTCATTACGCAGTGTGTCTATCTCAAGGTTTTCTAAGAAACACAGTACCAGTTTTATTTTTTTGAAACGCGTGTATGCTGCTGTAGGCTTTACTATTAAACGTGAAAGCGTTTCAGTTATGTAGACGAAGTAGAAAAAGGGGGATTTTTGTACGCCATTGTGACAGCACTGCTCTTTTACCATTCTTCTTTCCTTTTATTGAATTAATTCGTTAGGCTTTACCTTTACTTTTTAATTTATATATGTGGATTTAGAATGTTTCTCGACAGTATGATTGCTGAAGAAGAAAACCAACCTGAATATAACCTAACAGTCCTTGTTAGGACTCGTATAACTCCAACCTGAATATAACCTAACAGTCCTTGTTAGGACTCGTATAACTCCACCCTGAATATAACCTAACAGTCCATGTTAGGACTCGTATAACTCCAACCTGAATATAACCTAAACCAACCTGAATATAACCTAATCGTCCTTGTTAGGACTCGTATAACTCCAACCTGAATATAACCTAACAGTCCTTGTTAGGACTCATAACTACAACAATATTGTTAGGGTACATTTTACCAGCCAGTATAACACTTATCAGAGATGGCCTAGTATATTATATGGGGAAGGAAACGGTTGTATCATACTTAGGTGTACAAATTATTGGATGTATTCATGTATTGAATTATCAGAAAGAATGTTTTGCAAGTACACACCTGTCATGTCTCACTATTGCTAAAGCATACTGAGCCATGTTGTCATTCTTCCTACATGCAGACACCTGAGAAACGCTCATCTCATATACACTAGAAATAGGTGGGCTTGATGACAGAAATTAGCCCCTATTTTTCCTTGTTACAGGTTTATTCGTTTCATCCAACCTGAGGTCGTATGTTCGGGTCAATCCTGCTGCCTGGAACTTCTCATGAGCATAGTGGTTGTATCGGAGCTACATCCTTAGTCCCCCTCAGACTTGGGTAGGGCGAAGGAACGATCATCAGCGGGTGTTGTGTGCATCAAATTAAGAACAGAACTGTTTTAAGAGATTAAGAGATGAGTACACATTAGTACAATTTCGTCGGCAAGTGTGAGCAATTAACTATCTATGAAGAAAATGTGATTTAGCGTAGTGAGAGACAAGATTAACAGCACAGCTGATAAATTTTCTATAATTGATTAACAGCACAGCTGATATATATATATATATATATATATATATATATATATATATATATATATATATATATATATATATATATATATATATATATATATATATATATATATATATATATATATATATATATATAATTTTGTTCCTATAATGGGAAGACGTGTTGTTATATATATATATATATATATATATATATATATATATATATATATATATATATATATATATATATATATATATATATATATATATATATATATCATCATGTGACGTATTCTTTCCAGAACGTTGTCTACATTACAGCTGCTCTGAACGCATCACGATTCTGGGCAAGTCGACCTGCATCAGCCAAAGACAAGTTCAGACTCTCTGTGATGTCCTGGGTCCACCGTCGTCTAGGTCGACCCCTTCCCCTTTTTCCAGGGACCATGCCTTCCATCACTGTTTTTTCCAGACTATTATGTCTTTTTATATGACCGAAAAATTTCAGCTTCCTTATTGCGATGGTATTTAGGAGCCAATGTTCCTGTACGTTTAGTGAGTGCAGTACTATATATATATATATATATATATATATATATATATATATATATATATATATATATCATATGTAAACTTACAAATCCATTGCATTCCATCTTCCAACATCCACCCTTCAGCACAAGAGTAGATTGTGTATTCACTTAATAAATAAGGAAACTGTATTTGAACGACATGTCAAGTTTATCTGCTGTTCAAAAAAAGAAACGCAACATTATTGCAGTGGTAATGGACACCAAATTTCAAACTTGTACCAAAATTTTAGTTTACGGAATTAATGTTTAAATCTTGGCATGAAGAAACTTTCAGACTTTAACAATGAAATGATGTTCATTAAATTTGGTTTGGACTTTTATTCTTTGCGACTGAGGCCTCCGTTTCAGTAAGGTGTATGTCCTCCTCTGGCCTCTATCAGAGAACGACATCTCCTTGACATGGATCCGATTAGCCGTTGGATCTGTTGTTGTGGGATGGCTGCCCACTCTTCCCGCAGTGCAAGAGACAGCTGTCGGAGATTGGCTGGAGCCACGTCTCGCTGGCGAAGTCATCTGTCGAGTTCATCCCATAAGTGTTCTATGGGGTTCATGTCTGATGACATGGCTGGCCACGGAATGGTCTGGACATTGTTGTCAGCGAGGAACTGGGTGGTGAGTTGTGCCACATGAGGTCGAGGGTTATCCTGCTGAAAAATCGACCCTCGTGCAGCCAGAAGTGGAAGGACGTGAGGACGAAGAATTTCAGCGACGTATCGTTGGGTATTCAGGCGTTTTCAATTTGCACCAGGTCACTTCTTCCCATGAAGTTGATCGTCCCTCACATCAGTACACCTCCACCACCATGTGGAGGATCCTCATCAACGGTGTTCTGGGCGTAGTGCTCATGGACTCTGCGGTAAACTCTTCTCCGTCTATCGTGTCGCTGGAGCACAAAAAGTGATTCATCACTAAACCAAACCCGTCTCCAGTCATTCGCAACGGTCCATTGACGATGCTGGTTCGCCCACTGCAGTCGGTTCTGGCGATGTCGGTCCGTAAGAACAGGACCTCTGTAGGGTCTTCTAGCCCAGAGACCAGAGTCTTGCAGCCGGTTCCTGACCGTTTGATCTTAAATTCGACGAGCTGCTGACATTGACTGGACTGTGGAGGACGCAGATGCAAGTCGATTCCTGAAATGACGCAGTTGTATGAAGCGGTCTTCGGCAGGAGTTGTGACTCTGCGTCTTCCACTGCGCGGCCGGTCTGCCACTGAGTCAGTTTCTTGAAATCGCCTCCAAAGGCGACTAATGGTGCTACTAACCACATTAAATTGTCTGGCCACTACACTTTGTGACTGTCCAGTCTGTAAACGTCCAATGATGATGAGTCGTTGTTCTGTAGTGAGATGAGCCATACTTGCGCATTGAATTTTCAATTGAATTTATTCGAGGAGCATCAATCTTTTATAGGCATTCAATAATATGGTCAGAGAGTTTTGTGTTCAGTACGTTTCACGGGATTCTCATGAACCTGTCACGAGTTATTGTCAAAAATGTTGTTTTGACCTTGACCTCTTTCATGACCTCACGAATCATGAGGTGAGTACAATTCAGGTAACCACGAGAAGTTAATGACCAGATGGACACAGTCGATAGGTTGACTGATGTCCAATCAGCGAATATCTTTTATAAAAGTAACACCAAAAAAGTTGCGTTTCTTTTTTTGAACAGTATAATTGTTAAGTAAAATATGTTTCCTTGTTTTAATATCACAGTTAGTTACCCAGCGGGGTGGCATGTTATGACTGTCTCCACTCTACTAATTTTTCGAGATCAGATCATTCACAGCCGTAACTAATTTGTGATACCAGTAGTTCTCTCATACGCTGGGACGTCACCATTTTCCTGCAGAAATTCTATTTCTGTATTGTCAGTACTATACTGGTCCTATAAAATAAAAACCTCATGCTACAGTCATCTAATGGAGGAGATCGGGCCATTGATGAAGTTGTCCGTGTGAAATAAAGATGGGCCTTAAAACCAACCAGCTGCTTCCACCTCGTTCGTTCGTTCACTACCGTAATCCAAAGTTGGGTGGTGCGAGCGGTGCGTTCGGACAGTGTACCGGGCAACGTCTTGAAAAGGGGGGGGGGGGGGGGCACCGAAAAATATTGTTTTTTAAAATTTCGGAATTTAAAGTGTGATCCAAGCCAATAGCACAAAACTGACCCTCATAAAAGCACGGAACGGCACAGTACGGAGGGAGAGGGAGGGGGTGTCAAAACGAGTCCTCTCACCACCTTGAAAGATCCCTAGGACACGGCGTATACAGTATTCACATTTCAATTCTATCCTACCAGTAGCCTACCGTATATTTGGGGGTCAACTTATATGATGAATATAGGACTAAACCAGAATTTTGAGCTAATCATCTTGAGGTCGACGTATACACCTGGTCGACTTATACGCTGTGTCGATTTAGATGCCACAATTTATGGTACCTATTTTGATATTGCTCTTGTTTTTAGTTTCAGTCTAATTAATAATTGCGTGGCCTTTGACCTTGAAAGCAGCTCTCGTCGATTTGCATACGGTACGTAATCTTTGTCAGAAACTGAATGGAACTATTTCATCTTTTTTGTCATACACAAACGCCAACTGCTTCCATAATGTGAACTATTGCTCATACAGAAACTGACTCACATATATATGTAGTCGATCTAAGGAGGCATAAACAATAACATTACAAGAATTCTGGTGCATCTTTTTGGTAGAAAGAAAGGTTACACACCACATAAAATGGAAATTCTGTTTGTCAAAATTGTAATTTCAGACTGCAAGTTGTAGTTGCGACACAGTTTCTAGAGAGTGCAGAAGTAAGTTACTGTTCCGCTGTCATGATTAAGAAACATGAGCATTTGTCTCACGAGTGCTGATGTAATGGACTCCCAGATGAAACTGTCGAGCTGAAAAAAACTGTCTTTGTCTCTCTAGGAACTACATTGTTGATACATTCTACTGTTGCTTTTTTTTTTTTTTGCCACTATATTAGATTATCCAGTATCTTATCTCTTATCGTCTTTAATCTCTTTTTAACTATTTTGTTGTTGTTGTCATCACAATACAATCCAGCATCCATTTTCTCATAGCATGCCTAAATAAAGTTGATTACTTTCTTTTAATATGCATAATAAGCTTATTTTATGCACTGGCTTCTTGGGCTTGCTTTTTTATTGTTTTTTCTTGTATTTTATTTATTTATTTATTTGGTGTTTTGTTTTTGTTTTTATTGTTAAAAGAATTCATAACCAGTGGAAGTCTGTCTTTGATCATACAACATAGAACATCCGTCACCAACCAAGAACCGCTAGCGCTAAGAACCTAAGAAGACATACTCACCATCAAAGCACGTAGACGCTGGAATTGGGTCGGCCATATCCTCAGAAAAAGCCTTGACGCCATCATCAGAACTGCCATGCTATGGACTCCAGAAGGAAAGCGAAAGAGAGGCCGACCAAAAGCTACCTGACGGAGAACTGGGAAGACAGGGATGCAAAGTATGAACCAGAGCTGGGGCACCTAACGAAGGATGGCTACCGACAGGATCAAGTGGAGACTGTTTGTTGCTGACCTACAAGACGCCATGAGACGTGACGCTCACTGTCTGTTTTGCGAGCCAGTGGCCAAGGACCAAAGAAGAAAAGAAAACATAAGAAACTTATAGATAGATAGATAGATAGATAGATAGATAGATAGATAGATAGATAGATAGATAGACAGACAGACAGACAGATAGACAGATAGACAGAAAGACAGACAGATAGATAGATAGTTAGATAGATAGATAGATAGATAGATAGATAGATAGATAGATAGATAGATAGATAGATAGATAGATAGATAGATAGATAGATAGATAGATAGATAGATAGATAGATAGATAGATAGATAGATAGATAGATAGATAGGTAGGTAGGTAGGTAGGTAGATAGATAGATAGATAGATAGATAGATAGATAGATAGATAGATAGATAGATAGATAGATAGATAGATAGATAGATAGATAGATAGATAGATAGATAGAGACAGACAGATAGATAGATAGATAGATAGATAGATAGATAGATAGATAGATAGATAGATAGATAGATAGATAGATAGATAGATAGGTAGGTAGGTAGGTAGGTAGGTAGGTAGATAGATAGATAGATAGATAGATAGATAGATAGATAGATAGATAGATAGATAGATAGATAGATAGATAGATAGATAGATAGATAGATAGATAGATAGATAGATAGATAGGGAGGGAGGGAGGTAGACAGACAGATGGGATAGATAGATAGATAGATAGATAGATAGATAGATAGATAGATAGATAGATAGATAGATAGATAGATAGATAGATAGATAGATAGATAGATAGATAGATAGATAGATAGATAGACAGACAGACAGACAGACAGCTAGCTAGCTAGCTAGCTAGCTAGCTAGATAGATAGATAGATAGATAGATAGATAGATAGATAGATAGATAGATAGATAGATAGATAGATAGATAGATAGATAGATAGACAGATAGATATGAAAAAGCCAGTGGGTATGGATAAGGCATACACACTGACGAAACCTATCCATTGCATTACCAGCCAGTCCTTGTTCAGGAATCCGCAGGGTATTTTTTTTTTTTAATTTTGCCTAGTCTTGGCGAGGCGCGTCCCGTACAACCTAGACACAAGTTCCGTCGATTTAGTTAGGGCGCATGTCCAAATATAAAAGATCATGAGATCTGGTTATTTATATCCGCATGGCAGGAAAGGTAGAGGCAGACCCAAAAAATACGTAGAAAAGAGAACAAAGATAACAATGATGAGGGTAGCACACGATTGGAAGACTTGGTATGAACTTTGTTGAACGTCTATGCTCCTTAGGGAGGAAAAGGTTATTGCTTGTACGACGTGCCCGGGGCACCAGTAGTCCTTTCCTTGTCTCAGTGCACGGAGGCATATCTGGAATCATCCTTATTGTGACAGAAGTATGTAAATAGATTTCATATATCTACACGTTTTGCTTCCAATTGTTTTCCACCTGGCTTCCTCAATTAGTTATGCACGTTCTTTTAAACGCAGACCCCTTCACTTCTTTATATCTGTCAAACTCTAAATTTGGCCACGCGCATTTTCTTTTTCTCTATGTCGTCTAAACTACGAGGAATGTTTACAAACAGACTATATTTCACCTAGAGAGAGGGGACGGGTTGAATATTTGTAGAACCGATGGCGACTATTCAAAAAGTCGTATTTTTGGCAAAGGGGGAGATAAGCTAATGAAGTTAGGACGTATTTTCGGTAGACATTGGTCAGGGGGAATTATCCTGAGAAAAAGGGAAGATAATTACATTTACCTCCCCCTTCCTCCGTTTGTTCGGAAACGTGAGTAGATACGGTGAGAGTCGCCAGATCAAAAGACCTTTCGCTCGTTGCCAGAGTCTGCAAGCGGTAAAAGGTGGCAATTTTAGCTTTGATTCGCAGATCAACCAGAGAAATCTCCGAAATCTGAGCGAAGGCGTCAAAACTAGCAAGTGCTAGTGAATTTCTACCAATTTAAGATATATACCGCAGCCTTTAAAATCCAGTATTCAGTGCCCACAGATTTATTTCAGAACATCTAGCTTCGATTCTAGAACCATTTGTATTAATGGAGTTTCTTAATTTTCGTTGGAGATTGTTTTGATTTCTGTGTTTGCGGTAAATATTATACTAGAAGTTTGAGTGATTTAATTGTTAAGTCCATCATTATATTTCACTAACATTTTCTGTGTAGAGTGATTTACGTGTTAAGGTCCGTCAAATATTTCACTAGAATTTTGTTGGGTGTTAATTGACTAGCAGAATTAAAATTACACTGGTATACACACATTTTGGTGCCTTAAATTTTATAGCTGTTCTTGGGTAATTTTGGGTTGCTGATTCCAAAAATGTAATCAGATTTTTTCTATCACCTCTAGTTTTTGAGATAACTAAGAATGACCATATTAGTAGGGCAATTGTTATGTACAATCCTAGAGTTAGGTGCTATCAGTGGCATTTTGACTTTAGTCTGCATTCATATTATATGTAATAAAATGCATATATTACCAAAAATGTAATAAAACTTTATCACTAGCACTTGTTTAGTCAACACGCAAAAAGGATCTTTTCGAGGACTTCCTGAAATGTGATATGCCTGGACAGTCACGCTAAGGGTCCAACAGTAATCTGCCATCATGTGGGCATCCCAAAGTCCCTGGTATCTCTCTTCCATTGTTTTTATATCTTGGTGAAATCTTTCACCTTGCTCCTCACTAAAGTCGCCAAGATTCTCCGGAAATAAATGTAAATGGTTATGGAGGTAGTGCAATTTTATGCTCATGTTGCATCCAAGTTCACAAAAACTCGACAGCATGTTTCCAACTAATTCAGAATAATTGTCTGCTTTAAAGTTACCCAGAAAGTTTTGCACAACTAAAACAAATGATGACTAGGCTGTGGACTCTGTTTTGTTCATGGAATCAATAAAATTTGGATCGTTTATTAACTTTCTAATTTGAGGTCTTTTTCGATCAATGAGAGGCTTATTGACAATATTTTTTTTTCCAACTTTAAATTCATCCCTCAACGGCCACTGTTTCTTTGTCCAGTGCATATCTTTTGCCTTGCTATCTCACAAACATATAAAGCATGGATATTTGGTGAATCCCATTGCTGGCCAAGCAAGAAGTTCATCATTTTAAGATCTACACAAACCATCCAGTTATGTTCTAAATACTTCAATTTTTCCAGAACTGTGCTTATTGTAGCATACTCCTCCTTCATTGTAGTAGAATGAGCAATTGGAATTGAGCCATATTTGTTATCATTGTGCACCCTTCAAACTTCTTTTAGAGCTGTCAATAAAAAGTCGCCACTCATCTGGTGTATAACTTACACCCATTTTGTTAACAAGACCTCCTACATTAGTACAAAACACAAGGTTGTTTTCTTTACAAAAGAATGGAATAAAACCTTGCTCTCTGCTGCAATAAAATGTAACCTTTGTTTCGGCAGTCAGTAATTTTTTGTTCTTTCAATCTGGAAGCCAAAAGTTCTGAAGATTCATTGGAGAGATATAGATCTCGGATTAGATCATTTAGTTCAAGCTGGTCGAAGCGTTGAGCATCTGAAAAATCATCTTCGAAATCACTATCACTGTACTTGTCGTTCCACATGCCACTGCTGTCTCATCTTCTAGCAGGGAATCCGAAATCTGACTGAAAGTTGGAATTGGTATGTCATCTCCGTGTGGAACAGGTCGCCTAGCAGAATCTAAATCTGGATATTTCCACTTTTTGTGATTTTTTCCATTAATTCCCTTAATATTCACAACACAGAAATAACAGTCATCATAGTGGTTCTTGGGCTCTCTCCAAACCATTGGAATTCCAAATTTTAAACATTTTCTTTTCCCACAAGTCTACTGTCGCAGGTGTTCAACACATGTTTTGCAAACAATATGAGGAGCCCAAGACTTGCCCTGGTCACCTAGTTTTACTTTAAAGTAAGCGAAGTATGCCTTTTTCACAAAAACAGTAATATGCTTTCTATGTTCTTCTTTGAAAGTGTACTCTCCACAAAAATAACAAAATAAATGCGGTGAAAGAAAACATGCTCTTCTTGAAGATGATGCCATTCTCTGTTAGAAGTGTAATAAAATAAGTAGCATACTAACATGCATGCAGTGGCTTAAAATTTAAAAAAGGCAATTCTGAGAAGATTCTTGGAAAACTGAAACTGAGAGTAAACAAGCAGTTTTCTTTTGTAAAGGACTAGACAGCAATAGTTTTTTTACGAAGCCTTATATAGAAAATATTGTAATAATACAGGGTGACCCAAAAAAAAAAACGGGCCCGCGCGCGCACAAACAGTGCGCGCGCGGGCCCGTTTTTTTTTTTGCGTCACCCTGTATTAATGAAATACAAAATGTCTGTATCTCAAAAACTAGAGCTGCTACAGACAAGTAAATGTGATATTTGGATTGAGCAGGCCTCAATTATGTACAATCAAGAGTAAAATGTTTGGCACCAGAAAAAAAAAAAATTTTTTTTGAAGGGCTGTGTAATCTATAGCAAAATTTTTCCGGCTGTAGCGTTAATCTAACTAACTGATATTAACCAGTAAGAGCTATTTTAATCTACTAGTAAATGCACTATTCATTATGAGTGCTGACGAAATATATATTTTTTTCTAGTTCACGATGATTGATTTTGTAAGTGACTAGAATTTATTTCACGGGTTTTTTTTTTTAAACGATAAGACAAGCTCTAAGCTTGTAGTTTCTAATTTAAGTTGAATAACCGAAGTGGATAATAATATTATATTTTACGCGGGTTAGGATAGGTTTGAGAATACTATATTGTGGTTAAGTATTTGTATTTTCTTCTTATATCTAGTACTGGGTCACATACTCAAAACATACCAGCGGCTTCCATATAAATATGAGAAAACAGTTCTAAACCTACGTCTAACAGACGCAGTACAAACATTCTTCAGCTAAGAGCGGGTCTTTAAGGTTGACTTGTTCGGCCTCTTGGTTTAATCAGAACGAGAGCGAGTACCAGCAACAGACAATAAGAATTAAGTGTAATTGGATCTATAGATATCCAGATTTCCTTTTTCCATTTTATATATACAGTCAGCCCGCAGTGGCGAATAATATCGAACACTAACATTTCCCGATTACCGACCACTTGTGTTGTGGCGAAGATTTATCCAGAACAGATTTACATACCTGACATTCCGTTAAGTATTGAACAATTTCAAGCTAATGACACTGTGAACACTAGAACGCGTGAATATTTACCTGTCTGGACAAATTGAGGTGAAACGAACAGATTCAATAAAATAGTAACAAAGCAAGCGTTTCCCCAAATCAGAGGATTAAATCAGTAAATTTGGGAAAAACTCAGGCCTGTTTTGCAAAATAAAACCAACACTGGATCTGTGGCGATTACTCAGGAGTTCTGTTCCAGACATGTTAATCAACAAATTAGGTAAGCACGATTGAAAGGTGGCCACTTGTCTGTCAGAGTGAGCGGAAGAAGGAATGAATAATTCTTATATTGTATAACCATTATACTCACTTTGTTTATGCCTTTCTTTTCGTTTTCTAATACTGTTCATTTTCAGAAAAGAATAACGTAGAAACACTGTTCTTTACAGTATAGTAAAATCCTAGACCCTAGTGCTATTCTTTTGACCTTTTGGGGGTTAATTAACTTCTTTTTTTTGGAAGGGGGGGGGGGGGGCTAATTTTGTCTCTACAGAGGGAGGTACACTTAGTGGGTCTACTTCTTTTTATAAGTCTGTAACCTATGATTTTTGTATTTTTTGATATCTTATAATAACTGATGTGAAGTTTCTTGTATGATAAATAAACATTAACATAAAACTTATTACCAGTGTCGGTCAGCTCGTCCCAATATCCCTATTCCATTACTATAGCTTTTCACGTTTGTGCGTCTAATTGTCGTCACTTATACTACAAATTTTAGTCTTAACCGGTAGGCTGGACTAGAGTAGCTTCTCAAATCCAGGACAGACTCTACCTTTTCACTAACTCACTCGTGAAAATCTATCTGTTTACCTTATCTCGCACTGAGTCATCATCTTTGTCAGTTCTATTCAGACGGGACCTAACATTGTTCTTAATCACCCATCGGAAATTTACGACACTTATATGACCACCAGCTAAGCACAGTGCTATAATATACAGATGTGGAAATGAACCTCTGTGAGGTTTATTGTCACGGATTGCCTCCCCTCCTTTGCAGTAGTGGTCCAACAGTGGCCAAAACTCAAGAGTATCTACTATGGGCCTTCAAAGGTGTCTACCTTCGCACAAGATTACTCTTGGCAGAGTTGTAGATAGAAGGATAATGACGCTTCTATCCCAAGGTAATTTCCATAAGATATTTCCGAAGTCATAAACAATGCTGCATTGGCAGGGCAATTGTTAACTTTATATCGGTCCTCCGCCTTTTCTGAAGAATTAAGAAATTTTTTATTTCAACTCGTCACACGCCACCCTGGTTTACTCAGTGGAATTCTTATTATTATGGTATAGCTCTGTTTAGAGTGTATTTAGTAATTTGACTGAGACAAACATGCAGTACATTTAAAATGATTAAATCGAAGTTAAATTTGCTTAATTACAAATACCAAATTTTATCATCATTTAGTTTTAACAATGGTTTAAAAGAATGAACAATGTTTTTCAGAAAGGTATCATCACTGTTGTGATGGGATACAAGTTTATAAAAGAGTTCACGTGGCAGCTTATAGGTTTCACTTATCTGCCACTGGGAGGTTCTGCTCCCGCTGAAGGGTTGGTTCTCGGTAGATTGATTACTGATAACGCTCGTCGCTGGTCAATGATGTAGGGCGTAGCACGTTGCCAGAATTATCAGGGAGTGTCTACAAAGTTGGTCCATAATCTTAAAGCTCGGGCACTTTTCCCTTCTTGTTCCAGAGATAGTACCCTCGACTGGTACCACAAACAACAGCTTTGGTAAAAGAACAGAAACGAAACGCTCTCCTGAGTATTGCATTTCGCCGACACATACTTATGTGTCCCCTTTATCCTTTTCTACCATCCCATCTATCTTAGACTTTAACATCGATGAGAATTGAACTTAATCCATCGAGAGAAAACTTTCTTTACATTTAAATTGAATAGCTTTATCTTTATTTTGCATTTAAATGAAAAAATTAATAGTACAGATAGAATATGTTTACATTTACATCTCGATTGACTGAAAAATTTTCACAATATAAATTGAATGTTTTCATTTATATCTACGCTGGCTGTTAAGTTTGAAACTTTCGCTAATTTTAAAGTGAATGTGTTTACATAGACATTTACACTGGTTTAAAAATGTAAAAGATTATACTTAGAATGTACATCATTTCTTTCATCTTTCCCTCCCTGCTCCATATAGAACTTGGGACTACTTATGCTTTTAGTTCTCTTTAAGACACTAGCGATAAAGCAGTCACCAGCCCTTACAGTGGTGGTACATGGAATCATCATTCTATACGCTGAGGTTGCCAGCCTCAAATGACTTGGAAATCCACTAGCGATTTTTACATATTAATATTCACATGGCAATATATACATATTAGTTCACATGTTAGTAATGAAAAAAATATAAAATGTAAAATGCACAACCTACGCCAATCTTGGCTAACAGACTTTTTGCTCAGATGATAAAGGTACTTGACTTTGCCTCTTGCTCGTGTTTTTGGGGTTGTTAATGTATTACTAAATTCCCTCTATGACTCCGTGCTTCAGTTTCGTCAGATCTCGGTTTCCTTAACAAGATGATAGAGCTTTTCTGGGCTGTGTAAGTCCTTCCTTAATACTCCAATAAATGGCCGGTCTGGTAAAATGGAATTCTGAATTCTAACTTCTGGCAAGGTATGGTTGTAGTCTTGGCAAGCGATTTCTCACAGAGAATTAAAGCTGCGAAAAGGTCCGGTTACATTGCCTGACCTACCCCCACATCTGTTTGTTGTGAAGCTACTCAGGGCTGCAATCATTTTAAACATGCTTGTTGGGTGGGATAATTCAAATATTCCAACATGAAATAATTTACGTGTGTAATGCAGAGGCCACTTCTAATATATATGGTAATAAAACATCCGATTACCTGGAAGGCAAACTCACCAACACATTTGTAAACTCGTACAACAATGTGTTTCAGATGTAACAACTTATAACTTTCGTATAAATAATGTCTTCGTGATAGTCGGACAGGAAACGATTATGTCGTTTATGTCTGAGTAATCTCGTTATCTGTCGCTTGAGCACACAATTCTACGCGGAAATTAAGCAGACCCATATGGGTTTACCTGCGCTAATCTCTGCAAAGCTGTGCCGCGCCTAGCAAATGTGATGTATTATCACCAACAAGGAGTTTTAAATGTTTTAACAATATCAAATATCTGCTACATAACAGAGAAAGAAAAAAGTGCTGACCATGAAAAGCACGCAATTAGTCAGTACACCAATTTAAAATGAGTACTGCCGGAGTGAAAGAGAGATCGAGACGGAGTCGCCCCAAATCCATCTTGTGACATTAATAACACCATCAGTGACTCTTGAAATCACCCACATAATTCCAGAGATTCCCCCTGTGGTGAAACTTGTTGAGAACCCAGCAGTTCACACTAAGAGGTGTCACTTGAGCCCCAGACGTGATTCTTTGGCATTTACCTGGTTTTCTGCATGCAGATGTACTTCACTATCTTTTTCTTCTTCTTTGATCCGTAACCACCAACCGTCAAAGCAGTCAGCGGCCATCACGCCTGGTGGCGTCTTGTACGGCAGCAACAAATTGATTCCACTTTGCTCGGTCGGTGGCCATCCTTCGTACAGTGCCCCAACTGTGGTTCATTCTTTGCATCTCAGCATCCACAGTTCTCCGCCAAGTTGTTTTTGGTCGGCCTCTCTTTCGCTTTCCTTCGGGGGTCCATAGCATAGCTGTTCTTGTACCTCACTATGGGGAGCTGAAAAGTGGCTCTGTCTAGAATGTGATAATTCCTTGCGAGAGCCAAGAACCGGAGCACAGTATTTAGCCCTGCATTTTCGGAGAGTTCCCTTGGGTGGCGGGCAATCCACAGTATTCCATGCACATCTTCCTCCTAAGTTGGAATCAGATGTTAATTAATATGAAACAAATATAAAGGTATGTTATAAGGCACTCGTAGGAAATAAAGAAGTAGAACACTAGACAACAGAAAAACAACAGACATAAGTGGCTTACCCAGGATTTGAACCCTGGACCTTCCGTGCGACAACACCGCTTAGCTATGCAAGCGAATCACACTGTCCTCCCTGCCATCTACGCATCCCCAAAAAAGGATGTTTCAATGACAGGTCATTAGTGCGAACCTCTATACATAACACCGGAAGTTTTATCATGGGCAGTTCAGCCTATTAATGACGCAATCACTTCTGTTGTTCCCTTATATATCAGTATTGGTCAGTCCAACAAGACAAAGACCTTAATACTGTGTCCAGTATGATAGTAGACAGAACAGTAAGAACAGGACAGACGGTAGGTTTGGACACAGTATTAAGGTCTTTGTCTTGTTGGACTGACCAATACTGATATATAGGGGAACAACAGAAGTGATTGCGTCATTAATAGGCTGAACTGCCCATGATAAAACTTCCGTTGTTACGTATAGAGGTTCGCACTAATGACCTGTCATTGAAACATCCTTTTTGGGGGATGCATAGATGGCAGGGAGGACAGTGTGATTCGCTTGCATAGCTAGGCGGTGTTGTCGCACGGAAGGTCCAGGGTTCAAATCCTGGGTAAGCCACTCATGTCTGTTGTTTTTCTGTTGTCTAGTGTTCTACTTCTTTATTTCCTACGAGTGCCTTATAACACACCTTTATATTTGTTTCATATTAATTTACTGTTTACAGGCCTCGTGGTTTCCCTTCCTTATGGGATCAGATGTCACGATCCTTTAAATGCAAGCCAAGCTGGGGAAACTGGAGCTCATCACTTTGACTCAACATGTTTCAGAATGGCAGAAAAGCCACAGGGAAAGCCTAGATCTACAGTGTAGATAATACCAAAGAGTTTTCAACGTGGTAGCTCAGCGGCTCTAGTTAAACAACAACAACTGCTGTGCCTCATCAGAGACCCCCTTCCCCTCTTGAGGAACTACGTAGCTTATATATTGTGCCGTTGACTTCCGTCCATGCAACTATGTTAGATTGTCCAGTATCTTCTCTCTTTTCCCGTCCTTAATTTCTATTTTCCGACATTTTCTCATTCATCACAACACAATTCAGCTTTCCTCCTAGCACCAACAATCATATCCGTCAAAATATGGCGGGAAATAATTATGTTGTGTTCGTTTGGCTTGATGTCCTCATGGAGGCACTACTTCTCCTGTGGCCAGTCACGTGGATGCATTGTTATAAAGCGTCAAAAATGGCACGGGGAAATTGTGAAAAGAATCCAATGGGCTTAAATTTGACTAATCAATTAACGGCTGCCTTATCACATCTAGAAGTCTTGGCATGTGTTTGTTGAAGGCCTATGCTCCTTGAGGAGCTAAAGGGTATTGATTGAGTGATTGGTTATCACAACATGTTTTGTAAATGCACGGATTTTAAATAAAATCTTGTCTCGATATATATTTAAAAAATAAAACAAAAAAAGCTATTGTTATTGCTAATAACTCCGCCAATGCCGGTCCCAAGCCCGGATGAAAAAGGAGGAGGGTGGCCTGCATGGAGGCCGTAAGGAGGCAGCCCCTCCACCATGCAAAGGCACAACAGGCCAATCACCTGTTTGCTTTAAATCACGATTACTAGCAACACAAGAGAGAAAACCGGACGGATTCTAAAGGCGACGAACTGGAACGGACTACGGACTACGACTTATGGAACTTGGAACACAAGAAGTATAAATGGGAAGGAAGAGGAGCTGGTGGAAGAGATGAGGAAAGCAAAACTAGAAATCCTGACTATAACGGAAACAAAGAAAAAAGGACAAGCAGTCATGGATCTCGATGGC
>JAMPIV010020327.1:0-231073 GCA_024509875.1 Oreohelix idahoensis
AAGATAAACCACTCAAATCAGGGTTCTTCTTCGAAGAACTGGAATCGGGCTGATAGACCTCGACACGCGAGGGGTACCCATAATGTTAGAAATTCTCGGAAAGGGAGTAGCTATAGGAACTACCCAAGTGCTTCATGGAGACAAAAAAACCAATATTACAGGGATACTCAATATAACGAGCATGATGATTATGATCATGAATATTATGATTCAAACCCAAATAGGGGTTATAACAGAGGCAATAATAATTATAGAGACAATTATAACCGAGGTAGATCACAACACAAAAGACATGGTAAATCGTATTACCAGGCTAACTCTGCACAACAGGAGTTCCACGACACCGATAATCAGAATAATGATAAAAAAGACTCCAACAGTGTAGCAAATTCCGCTTTCGATTTTGCTAGAGCATCTGAGTGTTCGCAATGCAAAACATTATTCGATCCAACCACAGTGTCTACTTTAAGCTGCGGTCACCCGCTTCCCGCTCTCCAGGCGTCAATTGCGCATAATGGAAGGGGTGCTCTTGTCTTTAATAGGGGCCTAATAGATGGTACTCCGGTATCAATTCTTTTCGATTCGGGGTGCACTACCATTGGAGTGAGGCAATCACTCGTAAATCCTTCTCGAGCTACAGGCAATATAGTCAAATGTGTAACATTTGGTGGCACATTGGAGAAGTACTACACTGCCATTATCAATATTGCTACGCCTTTCTTTACAGGAGAGGTGCAAGCATGTCTCTTGCCGAATCCGATCGCTGATCTTATCATCGGTCGCATTCATGGAGTGAAAGAATGCACTCCACAGCAAATTTCTAATTGGGAAAATGTTAATATGCAATCGGCTAATGCAGTAATCACTAGGGCTCAAGCTCTTAATATGCCACAATCTTCACATTCTGAAGATAATGATGCGCAGATCCAAGATGATCCCTTGGAGATTTCCCACGATTCCTTTATCAAACAGCAGGAAGATGATCCTACTCTAAAGAAATTCTTTACTCTGGCAACAAAAGGTGATCCGAATAAGGATACTAATCGTAAATCTTGGATTACGATGAAGAATGGCGTACTTGTACGTATGGAACAAGACTCCGCTAAGTCCATTCATTCTCAAATCCTTGTGCCTAAAAATATGAGAGTTAAAATCTTACAGCACGCTCATGATTCGCAGTGTGCTGGACATATGGGTTTTTCCCGTACTAAAGCTAGAGTTCTTCCATCTTTCTTTTGGCCTGCTGTGAATAAGGACATACGAATCTATTGTCGATCTTGTAAAGTATGTCAAGAGATTAAATCCAGAGGTCCACGCCATGATGCACCTATTCAGGCTGCAGACATTCCCATTCGGCCATTTCAAAAAATGGCGATAGACATCATTGGTCCATTAAGATAAAGTCTGCTAGAGGACACCAATTTATTTTGACGTGTGTTGATATGTGCACACGTTGGCCGGAGGCTGTTCCTCTAAAGAGCATAACTACTGCTGATGTCGCAGATGCTCTTTGGTTAATATTTTCTCGTCTGGGGTTTCCAGCAGAAATATTATCCGACCATGGTACCCAACTCATATCGGATACCATGTCTCAAGTAATGTCGACTCTGAAGATAGAGAGATCGCTGAGTAGTATTTATCATCCTATGTCCAATGGGATGGTGGAACGTTTGAATAGAACTCTGAAAAACCTACTAGGTAAGATAACGGAAGATCATCCTCAGGATTGGGATAGGGTTTTACCCGCGGCTCTCTTTGCATATAGAGAGGTCGCCAACGAACATACAGGATTTTCTCCCTTTGAACTTGTCTTTGGCGCGAAACCGCGAGGTCCTATGTCCTTACTTCATGATCTTATAACTGCTGATAATATTGTCGATGACACAAAATCCTCTTATGAATATGTCATCGCACTTAGACACAAGATTATTGAAGCATGCAAATTGGCAACTGCTTCTTCTGAATTTGCGAAACAGAAGGCAAGGGAATTTGCCAATAAAAAGAGATGTTTGCGTCAACTTTGTCTAGGTGACAAAGCATTTGTCTTGCTACCTTGTAGGGAAAATAGACTTCTCATTTCTTGGAAAGGTCCGTACGATATAATATCAAAAGTTTCCGATGTTGACTATATCGTCGATATTGACGGGAGCGTAAAACCTTCCACATCAACATGCTCACGGAATTCCATGAACGTCCTGATTATTTACAACCTGTTTTCCAGGCAACGAACGATTTTCCAGTCCAACATGGACAGTACTCATCTCTGTCAGTAATACAGGATGAGGAAACGAGTTTCTCGGATGTAAATTTACCTTTTCCAATGATTCCTCTTCACTCTAATGAATCATGGAAAGATGTTGCAATTTCTCCAGAATTATCTCCAGGAGAGCAGAAACAAGTTTCTACTATGTAAGAACAATTTCAGGATGTCCTTACTGACATTCCTGGTCAAACGGATGTCATTCAACATGACATTATTCTTACTGACCATAGTCCTATAAGAGTCAGACCGTATCCTATCCCGATACATTTTCAAGCACAGGTAGAGAAAGAGTTAGATGAGATGATAGAGTTAAAAATTATTGAACCATCCACATCAGCATATTCTTCGCCGATGGTTATAGTACGGAAAAAAGACAATAACATACGTCTTTGCGTGGATTATCGCAAATTGAATCAAGTGACTAAATTCGATGCTGAACCTATGCCTTTACTAGAAGAGCTACTTACGAGACTATCGAATTCTCACTTCTTTACTAAACTCGATTTGTCTAAGGGATATTGGCAAGTTCCACTATCCGAACACGCCAAACCGTTTACTGCTTTTTCGACGCCTAGGGGTCTATTCCAATGGAATTTCATGCCTTTCGGTCTTATGAACGCCCCTGCAACATTTGTACGCATGATGCGTCGAATCCTATCTCATCGCTCAGATGTCATTGCGTATCTTGATGACATCTGTCTTTTCAGTGATACTTGGAACGATCACTATAATGGTATAAATGAACTATTGTCTATCTTACGCGAGCATAACCTGACAGCGAAACCATCGAAAGCATGTATTGGTTTTAGCGAAATATCTTTCTTAGGACACCGTGTTTGTCATGGGTTCCTAAAAACAGAAGACCATAATACAAGTAAGATACTTAACATTTCTATTCCTAAGACTAAAAAGCAAGTACGAAGTTTCTTAGGTCTAATACAATTTTATGGACGATTCATCCCGAATCTGTCCTCCATTATGTCACCTCTTTCTTCCTTGCTAAAGAAAGGGTCTCCTAATGTAGTCCATTGGACTCAAGAATGTCAATCCTCTTTGGATAAGGTTAAAACTATGTTTTCTACTTCACCTATCCTAGTATTGCCTTCTAAGGATAAGACATTTATTCTTCGTAGTGACGCTTCATCCACCGGGATTGGAGCTGCACTAATGCAAGAGTACTCTGGAACTCTGCATCCTGTGATGTATATTTCTCGGAAATTAAATGCCGCAGAGAAGAATTACTCGGTCCTAGACCGTGAATTATTGGCTATGGTTTGGTCAATCCTTAAACTGCAAAGATTTCTTCTGGGCGCGCATTTCATTGTGGAAACTGACCAGAAAGCTCTTACGGCTATTCAGAGTAAAAATCTGAAGAGCGCGAGATCAACGCGATACGCGATTGCTCTACAGCCATTTCATTTTTCGGTGCGAGCTATCCGTGGGTCAGAAAATTTGATGGCAGATATTTTGTCTAGATGCCCACATGATTCATAACTGTTATACAACTTTGATACAGTTGTTTCTATGTTGAAATGCGTACACATATGTAATATATCATATATTGATTGTAACACTACTTAGCGGTTCATTGATATTTATTCACCGCTGATCTTTCAATGTTTTTTTCGTCTTTGATGATCATGATGTTAAGATATCTTAGATGAAATTTATGTATAAACTAATGTGGAAATTGTGTCATTGCTAATATTGTAGTATGCGTTGGTGACACCTCTCTGGAAATATTTATACTTAGAGAAGTACTTTCTCTAAGGTCATAAAACTTATGCTTATCATCTGCGCATTGTATTGGTGCGTTGTGAGCCTATTGTATGTTGCTCCTAGATGTATTTCAAAAAAAAAATGTACCATTTTTTTCCCGAGGGGTGTGGTAATCTGTTGCGTGCATATTTTGACGCACATATTACAAAAATCGATATGGCTATTTAATATGGGAAAAATATAGACATTCATTCATTTGTGTATGAAAATGCTGTCTTTGGTAAAAGCGAGATAATCCATGTTTGATTCACACTTTTGATTATAGGAGTAATCGTTCTGGATATTGATCCGGCGCAAGGATATTGCGCTTACGTTTGTACTTATTTTTTAGGGCCAGAAAATATATTAATTTGCTTATGGATCCCAGTATGTTCTGGGTGCTTCGATGACTTCTAGTATTTGAGGATGACCAAGTTATTATATTCGTATTCAGTTTATAGAGTCAAAGTCCCTCGGGTTCTTATCACTTTTGTAGGATTCCGTAATACTGTTCGTTGGTATCGATAATGTCTGCTTAACCCTTGTGATTCATTATGTGCTGAATGTGTTTCATATTAAATTCGACCCTTGACTGACCTGTATTAGTCTCTTGTCTTATTAATTATATTGGCAGTGTGAGATGCAGCGTGTTAAGACATTAATCATCACTGGTCATGATCAGTTGAGGATGAATAGCATTTAACTCAACTCCGAATACGATAGTTGATAACACTGTGATTTTGACGACTCAAAATATTTAATTAGTTATTTCATACCATGAGCAGACACCAACTACATGGGAACAAAAGTCACATCACATTCATGTACGATCTGTAAGAGTTCTCATTATTTCATAAGCACATGTTCACAATCTCTATCTAGAGTCCTGGTTAGAGGTCAGTTCCTTTTTAACGGCCAATGTCCTTTGGCATAAATTCAGAGGCTAACTAGACTTAACTATCCTGCTAGTCAGCAATACACTTATTATGCTAGGCTTACGTCTACTGCTAGTCGTTTAATATCCGTTACACTAGGCTTACGCTTGCCGCTAGCTGTACAATATCCATCTATACTAGTCTTACGCTATTGCTAGTAACAAAATGTTCCTTTGGCATACCACGCCAGGCTAATCTGCCATAATTATGCAAACTGCGTTATTCCTACTACGACTTACGTTTGGTTCAAGAAATACACTGCTCAAATGGCTTCCCAGCCACACAATTTAAAAAGTGGACTACGCCACACACTTTCCAGTGGTTATACCACACAATATAAGTGGCAATGGCCACACTTCTAAAACACACTGCCGTTCGGGTCAAAACCCACAAGTCGAATGTCGTTACAAAGACATACGCGTCATGCATAGAGATATGCATACTACGTCGTTAATATATATTCAATTGCGATGTTCCACGGTGTAGCAATCCGAGTTGGCCAAAACTCAAATGCTTGCACACATGCAACAATCATCGACATCGGTCGATGAGATATATCTCTATTCGTTTGAGGTGTTCCATGATACAGCCATTCGGATCAACGTCAAATCCAAATGTCTGTAAGCATGAAACAATCATCGACATCAGTCGCGGAGATATAATCATTTGAGGAATGCGCCATGCTGCAGACATGAAGCAATCCTCAACATCATCCCCCTCACTTCCAAACGTGACACTTGTGGCACGGATGATAGTGATGGAGAAGACGCCCGTCTCCCAAACATATCAATATTAGTACTACCTACTTATAAGTATGATAATCATTAAGTAGACACATTAAATTTTATAACATTAATAATAGCACTTGTCAACATGGTGACTAAAGAGTTAATTCAATTTCTTCTCAAAGACGTTGCGCGATAAAAGATCTGCCAAGTTATTGTCTGAGCCAGCAATAGGCAGAATCGTAAATGAAAATTCTTGAATTAACAAATACCATCTGTGTATTCTAGCGTTACGCATTGTTCTAGCTGTTATGTAAGTAAGAGGACTATGGTCTGTCATAATGTAAAAGTGCGTGCCGATGAGATATCTTGACAGCTTCTCCAGGCACCAGACCATAGACAGGAGCTCACGTTCACCTGTCGCATACTTCTGTTCAGCTGGAGTCAGTTTCCTCGATACATAGAAACATGGATGGAGTGTTTCCTTGTAACATTGCAGCAAACAACCACCCATGGCGCAACTCGAGACATCTGATTGGAGTACGAATGGAATACGTATATTCGGTAATAACAAAATAGGTGCATTGCTAAATAATTTCTTAATTGTTACCAAAGCGCTTTCGCAATCTTTGTCCCAACGTACCTTATTAGGACTACCTTTGGTCAACAGTGCGGACAAAGGTGTAGATAGTTGTGCGAAATGCGGGATGAACTTATGGTAATAGTTTATTAGGCCTAAAAGGCTTCTAACTTGTTTCTTAGTAGAAGGGGTAGAAATCTCAAGAATTCTTTTGACTGTATTGTCGTCAGGATACAGTTTGTGGTTACCTATTCGGTGACCAAGAAAAGAAATTTCCTGACAACCTATTTGGACCTTTGAAGGTCGCACAGTCAAACCATGCATACGTAACGTATGTAGAAGGGAAGTTAAACCATCAATATGGTCTTCCCACGAGTCATGAAATAGGCAGATGTCATCGATGTACGTGATGACATCTTTACGATCGCCAAGAAGGCGGCGCATCATGCGCACAAACGTCGCTGGCGCATTTACCAACCCAAAACACATATAATTCCATTGGTAGAGCCCAAAAGGAGTTGTGAAAGCTGTGTAAGGTTTGGCATTTTCGGCAAGAGGAATTTGCCAGTAGCCTTTAGAGAGATCTAGTTTGCTAAAGAAGGTAGCATTAGATAATTCTGACAAAAGATCATCTAAAAGTGGCATAGGCTCACCGTCTGTGATTGTAATTTTGTTCAATCGCCTAAAATCAATACAAATGCGTAAAGAATCATCCTTCTTTTTAACAATCACCATTGGGAATGCATATGGTGATTCCGAAGGAGATATCACACCTAAACGTATCATCTCCTTTAACTCTTTTTTCCACCCTATCTTTGTGGTGTAAAGATATAGGATAGGGTCTAAGTTTGATAGGTTTATAATCAGTAAGAGTAATATCATGGGATATAAGCGATGTCTGACCTGGAAGGTCGGTGAGAACATCATTGAAAGAAATGAGAATATCCCGAACTTGATCTTGTTGAGAAGAAGACAGTGAAGAAGAAATAGTCACGTCTTTCCAAGATTCCGATGATTGCAAAGAAGGTAGTTGAAATTGTAAAGGGATAGACGAAGTAGTATCTTCTTCATGAACAACTGCAAAAGAAGCAGTATGATGTGAAGAATCATCAATAGAGTTAATGACAGGAATTAATTCCTGTGGTCTTTCAACTGCTAATTTTAGCATGTTGACATGGAAGGTTTTGATTTTTCCTCTAACGTTTACCGAGTAGTCAACATCTGTGACTTGTTTGATAATATCAAATGGACCTTGCCATGATATCAGTAATTTGTTATCGTTATGAGGTAGCAACAACCAAACTTTTTCCCCTGGTTTAAATGATCTTAATATTCTCTTTTGATTATGTAATAATCGTGATCGTTGAGTGGCTGATTTAATACTCTGGGATGCATAAGTGCACGCATCGATGATTCGTTGTCGGAGATCAATCACTAACTCGTAGCTGTTTCGAGTGGCTGTATCAATTGATGCTCCAATCAACAAATCTTTGAGTATCATCATTGGTCCGCGCGGATTCGAACCATAAACCAATTCGAACGGAGACCACCCCGTGCTCTCGTGGGGCACTTCACGAAAAGCGAAGAGGGCCGCCGGCAGAAGCCGATCCCATTCACGAGGGCATTCTTCAGTTATCTTAGATAACATCTGTTTTAGAGTGCTATTGTAGCGCTCGCACACACCGTTTGATTGAGGCCTATACGCACTACAAAACGAGTGGTGAACAGATAGCATGGATTCTAAATCCCTCATAATGTTGGAAGTAAATTGTGATCCTTGATCTGACAAAATCTCTTCCGGAAAACCGATTCGACAAAATATCGAAAATAATGCATCAGACACAGATGCAGTTGTGATGGTTTTCAACGGTATGGCCTCTGGCCAACGCGTGCAAAGATCTACGCAAGTTAAAATATAACGAAATCCATTATTTGAAACAATTGATAACGGACCCACTATATCTACTGCTATCTTTTTGAAAGGTCTCTCAGGCACGTCCGTAATCTGTAAGGGTGCCGTATGGAACCTGCCCTTACGTGCTATACCTTGGCATGTTGTACATGATTTGCAGTATAACTTTGTATCCTTATTAACCCCAGGCCAATAAAATTGTGACGTAACACGAAACAATGTTCTTTTGATCCCCATATGCCCTGCCATAGGGGAGTCATGACCTGTTTGTAGGACCAATGGTCTGTATTCTTTAGGTACTATCACTTGATGTATAATTGTTTTGCCATCATCATAATATCTAGTGAGTATTGATTTCTTTATCTTGAACCATTGTTTAGCCCCTCTTGTGTATTTAATAGTTTTTTTGTTCTGCTCGGCTAAACAATCCTTGTAAAGTTGGGTCACTCTTCTGTTTTTCTGCAAAAACAGAAGGTGAAACAGTGCCAACTTGAGACATAATTGTATCTATTATAGGAAGAGGTGGTGTAGCCATATCCGTAGCTAACTGTTGTGCTCTTGTTACAACAGCATTTGCCACCTGTGGGTGAGATTCAACCCACATTGCAATCTCCTCAGGAGTGCAATCTTTAACTCCTGGTATGTTTCCTATTATAATTTCAGTTATGGGTGCTCTCAAGCCGCAGGCATAGACAGTGCCTGTGTAAAAAGGAGTATCAATGTATACTCGTGCCACAGGGAAAGTTTCTATACTCCCACCAAATGTGACACACTTAACTGATTTGCCTGTAAAAGCAGAGGGCTCGATAAGCGAGTGCTTAATGCCTATCGTTGAGGACCCTGTGTCCCTCAAAACTCTCACTACCTTACCATCCAATATTCCGGGATGAAATGTAAGATAACCGACATTTACACATGCCGACATTGTTGGCATACAATGACCACAATCAAGTGTAATTGTAGATTTTAATCTGTCTTTCGACTGACACTCATAACATGTATCATTCATTACCATACATGCGTTCGCATGATCATTATCATCATTACCTTTTTCCTTTTTAACACTGCAACTATTTGCATGTCTGTGTTTATTTTTGTCTCTCGACGGAGATCTGGCATTACCTTTGTTATTATTGACTGACTTTTTATTGCTATAATAAAAATCAGTAGAGTCATCCTTCCTGGCATCTCTACCATAAGCTGATCTTTGCTTATAGTATCCTTTTTGATGTGAACCATCATAATCCCTGCCTCTGTGATACCCACGATCATGAGGTGAATATCCTCTATAACCTCGTCGATATGAATTCGAAGGAGAGCGATGACGACGGAAGTTATAAAAACCTCTGTCGGATTGATAATAATCTGAACGACAACGTCCATCAAAGCTCTTCGATCGAGGTCTGTGATCATGTTGTACCGCGCATACAGGCATAGGATCTCGAATAGTCGATCTATGAAGATCTTTATTCTGATGTGCGGTTTGATACTGTCTTCCGAGTTTTTCATACTCATCAATAGAATTAGGATGTCTTTCCTGTAAAAATGCTTCTAATTCAGTGCTGCATGCGGATAAAACTTTATCTCGCAGCATGAGATCTATAACACCTTCATATGTTTTATTTATACCTGACAAATCAATCCATCTGCTAAGGAAATGTTTAATAGATGCAATGAATTCACCAAAATCTGCATCCTTGCTTGGTTTAGCAGCATGAAAGCGATCTCTGAATCCAGACTCAGTTAACTGGAAACGTCTTAGTAATACCTCTTTTACGACATCGAAATCGCTTCTGCTCTTTTCATCAAGACTCATGAAACATTTAAGTGAGTCACCAGTCAAAAAATCAAGTAAAAGACTGCTCCATCTTTCTTTGGGTATGTTCAGAGCTGTGACCTTGATGATGAATCTAGATAGGAAAGAGTCAACACAATCGCGAGTCTGGTCAAAATGTGGCATTTTTAACTTAGGATAAAAAATATTTGTAGCAGCCGCAGTCTTAGTCTGTTCAGACTGCACTTTAGCTAATTCTAAAACTTTTTCTTTTTCAGCCTGAAGTTTTAATGTTTCCATTTCCATGGCATTTTTATGTGCTTGATCCAGTTGCATAAGTTCCATTCTCCTTAATTCCATTTCTTTATCTCGTTGTTCTCTGTCTTTTTCTTGTTGAGCTAATTCTTTATCTCGTTGTGCCATTCTTTCCTTCTCAAATTCTCTGTCTTTTTCTTGTTGAGCTAATTCTTTTTCTCGTTGAGCTATAGTCAGTCGTTCTACTTCCATTTTCATGGATATTTCTTTTTCCTTCAATTCCCTTTCTTGGGTTAATTCAAATCTCCTAAGCTCATCAGCTCGTTTAGTCATTTCGCGCTGTTCCATTCTTTCCAGACGTGATAAATATTCATCATATTTTGTATCTGCAAAACTTTGTAGTTCCGCCCCTGATTTTCCATAACTTTTTCCAATATCAATGAATTCCTGTAGTGTAGACATGATAATAGGTTTCTGAGTACTTTCAATAGTCTATAATATACACCAGGATTATAGAACTCGATATAATATGTACATGAATATATTAATCAATAACAAACAAGTTCCAAGAACATGTGACAAAGACAGTGAAAACAATCAAATGATTTACAGTGAAATGATTTTTCCAGTTGTTAAACTCTTTCTTTGTGTGTAGTTGTTAACTCATACTGGCTACTAGTTGTTGAATCATGCTTTATTTGCTAAATGATGTGAATGTCCACCAGTGGATAAATGTAGATGTTGGGACTGGTGTAGTAAAGTGTAACGATTGTCAACTAATCAAACCCAGCACAGTTTTGGTCATACAGGTCATCTTGTCCTGGAACGTGATGAGGCTCCGACAAGAATGTGAGTGTAAACAATGAGTGTGTTTCTGAATGTCAGTACGCGAATGGTAGAATGATTCGATAGAGTTGACAGGTTGGTAGTACATCACTCATACTCACACTGTTCGAATTCAAGAAGTACTGGAACTACGGTGGTCTTTTTATAACATTTAATGGGACGCACACTTGGACAGTACGTGTATGGTTACAGGAACAAATGTCGACATAGACAGCATAATGTTGATCACAGGAATATCATCTTAAGTTAGCATTCATGCTTGGCAAATATCATAATGGAGCATTCGTAAATAAGCATTCAGCGTTCCATCATGTAAATCATCTGGCTTTACTGACTGGGCACGTCAGACCATAACCAATACATAGGAAGGCTCCTAGACCTAACCTCGTCTAGCGAATATTCCTTCACGTAAAGTTCAATATATATATATATATATCATAATATAGGAATCCCAGACATGGGTTCTCACATGTAGCAGTGATCTCTTGGTTCATCGAGCGATAGTACAGGCATCCCTTTTTCTCACTCGATAAATACAAAGTATATGAATTTCAACATGGCTGTTCTCTCTCTCGTGAGCTTCACTCACTATAGAATATAGACCAAAATTAGTCATTCATTAAATGTCCTCATTTCTTCATAGTTCTCTCATAGAGGTAATTGAATAATATCATACAATCCAGTGCTGATACATAGGAATGTCTTCTTCCTTTGAATGGATATTCTTTTTAAAAGTACCACTGTGCATCTGCTTATCAACAACGATGGCGAAGCCCAAGTTCATAATAAATTGTGGTTTTACCTTTTTATGCGAAATATAACTTTGCCATTCCTTGGCAAAAGAGAATAAACACTGGGGTAAAGTACATACAACATGTCTAAATGATTATCACTTTTCCCCATCCATATATAGATCACTATTTCGGCAAAAAGCCTGCTACAACAAAACTCGGCATCCTCACAGGATGACAGCCATGGATCACACCCTTTGCTAGCGATACTTCCGCTGCATAGCCTTTGACCTTTTCTAGCGACAACCAAATTAGTTCGACTTAGAAATGCAAAGATATCCATATATAAGACAGACTCGTCCTACTCATACAAACACTACGTATAAATTCAGGCCATAGATATACTGAAGCAAGAACAATCTATTCCTACCCAGCCACAGAATAAATCGCAGTAGGCCTAGAGTCGTCTGCGGAGTCCGATCGAAGATGACAGAACTATTTTCAAGGGAAGCAACCCAAAAATGACTTCTCCTTAAGCACTTAAAAAGGAAATACTTTGCTTACAAAATATTTGCGAACATAATAAGAATATAAATGTATTATATTGCAAGATAGTAAAAATTGCCCTTTACAGTCTTACCACACCTCCCGGGAAAAAAAAAAATAAAATTTTTTTTTTTTAAATACATCTAGGAGCACCGTAGAATAGGCTCACAACGCAAGAATACTGCGCAGATGAAAATATCAGGAATAACTATAATTCCTAATATGACTGGTGAGAATATATATCTCAAAATCTGAGAGAAATTGTTTCCCTACGAATAAATGTTTCCAGGAAGGTGTGATGTACGTATAATACAATTCTGGTAATTATACAATGCATACCAAAAATTCACACTACAATCTTAAATTTATGATTTATGAAGAAACAATCATCAAAGAACAGCGGTGAATTAACATCAATAAACCGCTAAGTAGCGATACCATCATTCTATTATTAAATTACAAATGTGTATCTTAGTAAAGAAACAAAAAAATAACTGTTGTAAAGTTATACATATTAAAAAGATCCAATATTTAACAGTTAAGTGGCATCATGTGGGCATCTGGACAGAATGTCCGCCATCACATTTTCTGAACCACGGATAGCTCGTACCGAAAAATGAAAAGGTTGAAGAGCGATTGCGTATCGAGTTGATCTCGAGCTCTTCAAGTTTTTACTTTGGATAGCCGTAAGAGCTTTTTGGTCAGTTTCCACTACGAAATGCGCGCCCAGAAGGAATCTTTGGAGTTTGAGAATTGACCAAACCATTGCCAATAATTCACGGTCTAAAACCGAGTAATTCCTTTCTGCAGCATTAAGTTTTCTGGATATGTACATTACAGGATGCAGAGTTCCAGAGTACTCTTGCATTAGTGCCGCTCCAATCCCAGTGGATGAAGCGTCACTACGAAGAACAAATGTCTTATCTGTTGTAGGTAACACTAAAATAGGTGGTGATGAAAACATAGTTTTGATCTTCTCTAGTGAAGATTGGCATTCATGAGACCAGTGAACCATGTTAGGCGACCCTTTCTTTAATAGTGTAGAGAGAGGTGCCATGATAGAGGACAGATTCGGAATGAAACGTCCATAAAATTGTATGAGACCTAAAAGACTTCGCACTTGCTTTTTAGTCCTAGGGATAGAGATGTTAAGTATCTTAGTGATATTATGGTCTTCTGTCTTCAAGAAACCGTGACCTACTCGATGGCCTAAGAAAGCAATTTCGCTAAAGCCAATACAAGCTTTAGATGGTTTTGCTGTCAGGTTATACTCACGTAGAGTTGATAATAATTCAACTAATCCTGAATAGTGATCTTCCCAAGTATCGCTGAAAAGACAGATGTCGTCTAGATAAGCAATGACATCTGACCGATACGATAGGATTCGACGCATCATGCGTACAAATGTAGCTGGTGCGTTCATAAGGCCGAAAGGCATAAAATTCCATTGGAAAAGGCCTCTGGGAGTAGAGAAAGCGGTAAGAGGTTTGGCGCGTTCGGATAATGGAACTTGCCAATATCCTTTAGACAAATCAAGTTTAGTGAAAAAATGCGATTTAGAAAGACGAGTAAGTAACTCTTCTAGTAAAGGCATAGGTTCAGCATCGAACTTCGTAACTTGATTCAATTTGCGATAGTCAACGCAAAGACGTATGTTATTGTCTTTTTTTCGAACAATAACCATCGGCGAAGAATATGCAGAAGTGGATGGTTCGATTATTTGTAAATCTATCATTTCATCCAACTCCTTTTCAACCTGTGTTTGGAAATGTATAGGGATAGGATAAGGCCTAACCCTAATTGGAGTATGTTCAGTTAGAACAATGTCATGCTCAATGACATGAGTTTGTCCAGGGATGTCAGTGAGGACATCCTGAAATGTTTGTAACATAGACGAAACTTGTCGCCGTTCTCCTAGAGACAAATCAGGAGAAACAGTAACGTCTTTCCATGATTCACTAGAATGAAGTGGGATCATTGGAAGCGGGAGATTAACATCCGAAAAACTTGTTTCCTCATCCTGTATTACAGACAGTGATGAGTAATGACCATGTTTGACATGAGAATCGTCCGTTGCCTGGAAAATAGGCTGTAGATAGTCAGGACGTTCATGGAACTCCGTAAGCATATTGATGTGGAAGGTTTTATGCTTCCCGTTAATATCGACGATGTAGTCAACATCTGAAATTTTCGATATTATATCGTACGGACCTTTCCAACTAATAAGGAGTCTATTTTCACGACAAGGTAGCAAAACAAATGCTTTGTCACCAGGACAAAGTTGTCGTAAAGTTCTCTTCTTATTAGCAAATTGTCTTGCCTTCTGCTTAGCAAACTCAGAAGAGGACGTTGCCAATTTGCATGCTTCGATAATCTTTTGTCTCAGCGCGATGACATACTCGTAAGAAGATTTTGTGTCATCGTCAATATTGTCAGCTGTTATAAGATCATGCAGCAAAGACATTGGGCCGCGCGGTCGCGCGCCAAAGACAAGTTCAAAGGGCGAAAACCCTGTATGTTCATTGGGAACCTCTCTGTACGCGAAGAGGGCCGCGGGTAAAACCCTATCCCAATCCTGAGGATGATCCTCAGTTATCTTCCCTAATAAGTTCTTAAGTGTTCTATTTAGTCGCTCGACCATCCCATTGGACATAGGATGATAGATGCTACTCAAAGATCTCTCTATCTGTAGAGTAGACATTACTTGAGACATGGTATCCGATATCAGTTGGGTGCCATGATCTGATAATATTTCTCCGGGGAATCCCAGCCGAGAAAATATAAGCCAAAGAGCATCTGCAATGTCAGTGGTAGTAATGCTCTTTAGAGGGATAGCCTCTGGCCAACGTGTGCACATGTCTACACACGTTAAGATAAACTGATGTCCTCTAGCAGATTTGATCTTGAATGGACCAATGATGTCTATCGCCATTTTCTGGAATGGACGAATAGGAATATCTGCAGCCTGAATAGGCGCAGCATGACGAGGACCTTTGGATTTGACTTCTTGACATACTTTACAGGATCGACAATAGATCCGTATGTCCTTGTTCACAAAAGGCCAAAAGAAAGCCGCAAGAACTCTTGACTTAGTACGGGAAAAAACCCATGTGACCAGCACACTGAGAGTCGTGTGCATGTTGTAAGATCTTAACTCTCAAATTCTTGGGTACAAGAATCTGAGAATGACTTGACTTAGTGGAGTCTTGCACCATACGTACAAGTACGCCATTCTTCATTGTAATCCAAGATTTACAATTTGAATCTTTATTCGGATCACCTTTTGTTACAAGAGTGAAGAATTTCTTAAGAGTCGGATCTTCTTCTTGTTGTTTTATAAACGAGTCACGAGAAATTACCAAGGGATCATCTTGGTTATGCACTTCATTATCTTCAACAGATGAAGTTTCAGGCATATTGAGAGCTTGAGCTCTAGTGACTACTGCATTAGCAGATTGCATATTTTGATTTTCCCAAACGGAAATTTGCTCCGGAGTACATTCTTTGACTCCGTGAATGCGACCGATGATAAGATCAGCGATCGGATCCGGCAAAAGACATGCGTGTACATCTCCTGTGAAGAAAGGAGTAGCAATCCTAATGATAGCGGTAGAGTATTTCTCTATGGTGCCGCCAAATGTTACGCATTTGACTACTTTGCCTGTAGAATGAGAAGGATCTATGAGTGACTGCCTAACCCCAATAGTTGTGCATCCAGAATCAAAAAGTACTGAGACTGGATTGTCATTTACTAAACCTTTGTGTAAGACAAGAGAACCTCTCCCATCATGCGCGATTGACGCAGGAAGAGCGGGAAGAGGATGGCCACAGCTTAAAGTAGACACTGTGGTTGGCTCAAATAATGTTTTGCATTGGGGGCACTGAGATGCTCTCCCAAAATCAAAAGCGGCACATGCCATATTATTAGAGTCATCATTATCTTTATTTTGTTTATAGGCTTCGTGGGACTCTTGCTGTGCAGAGTTCGCCTGGTAATGAGCTTTATGTTTTTTGAATTGTGCTCTACCTCTGTTATTATTGCCTCTGTACTTATCATTGTTTCCACTATTATAACCTCTACTCGGGTTTGAATCATAGCTCCTTTGGTTACTATCATCATATTCATTATAATGAGTATCTCGGTAATTATGATCCTGTTGTCTCCATGAAGGAAAACTTGGATAGTTTCTAGAATGACTTCCTTTGCGAAAGTTCCTGTAATTATGACCACCCCTGAATCGAGGGCTGTCAGCTCTTCTCCAGGTATTCGAAGAAGAACCCTGAAATGATTGGTTACCTTGGTTCTGATAACTGTAATAGTTACCTTTTTTATTAAACTTATTTTGAGGTCCTTGGAATTTGTGAGAGTGATTAGGGTTGTATGGTGTTGCAGAAGCAACTGGCATACCTTCTTTAACCTTACTGTTGCTAATGGCTACGTCCGGATGTGCAGTGACGTATTGGGTACAATACTGTTCCATTTCTTTTAGAGACTTAGGTTTACGCTCATGTAAGAATTCGAGGAAAGGTTTATTTATACTTGACATAATCTTGTCTCTGAGTATCAAGTCCATAAGGGCTTCATAAGTCTTTTCTGTTTTGGATAGCTCAATCCAACGATCAAATGTAAGTCGTGTCCTTGCAATGAATTCTGAGAATTCTACACCTGCCTCAGGCACCATTGTCTTAAACAACTTCCGATAACCCTCTTCAGACAACTGATACTTCTTTAATAAGGCTGCCCTAATAACATCATAGTTATCTTTGTCAGCCTCTTCAACCAAACTTAAACTAGTCAGAGAATCACCTTTCAGATTTTCTGATAACTGGTTAGCATATTGTGATTTGTCCACATTATGTGCTCGACACGAGCGTTCAAATCTGTTTAGCCAGAATGTTATGTCATCACTGGAAGGGTTGAACGCTGGTACCTTGACCTTGTAAGTAAAGGGTTTACCATTACCACTAGATGCTTGATTAACATTACTTATGTTTGTTAACTTTAACTTTTCTAACTCAAATGCTAAAAGTTCTTTTTGGTGTTCATGTTCTCTTATTGCTTTTTTTTCTTGAGCTTCAGCTTGTAATTTTCTCTCTTCTGCAGCAGCCCTTCATCTTTTCTTTTCTCTTTTTCCATTTCCATCTGGAATCTTTTTTCATCAGTCTGTATCTGCAATTTCTTTTGTTCATCCTCTCTTTGTAATTTTCTTTCCTCAGCTTCTAATTTCTTTTCTTCAATCAATGCTTTTCTTTCTTCAGCAGCCAATGCTTTGTCATATTGAGCAACTGCCCATTCTTCTAACTGCTGACCAGTCTTATCAAGAGCCCTGCCTTGTGTGATAAAATAATCCAAGGTAGACATCTTGTCTAATAAGATCAGTAATTTGCAAAAGTAAATAAATTTACTTTCTTAGTCTTAATCAAAGACTTTGTATGATAACTTTGTAACCTGTGAAAAATAGTACTTAACTATCCCAATCACTGTGGGAAACAAGCCTTACAAAGGTCTTGTATAAATCCTTATATAATAACAGCTATAAGTTGCTGGTTCACTCTATAATATAAGTGCAGTGCACCAGAAATAGTGTTTTATATCATCAACTGTGTACCTTTAGTAATAGCAATTAACTATCAGTTGATTCTTGTACATCAATTTATATGATCAACTATATTTTAAATAGTGTATGTCGATCAGGCACAAAACAAAACAGTTATACAGAAAAACATGAAAACATTTGCGGAAATGAAATAAATAAAATTGGAAAAACAATAAAAGATAAACCGCAAGAGGATAACAAATACAAATAACGCCACAGTATATAAATATAAATTGAGAATAGAACTGAAAGATAGAATAGGGTAGACCAACAAATTACAAACAAATCAAAACAAACTAAAGAACAGAGGAATATTACAAAAACAACAATGAGTACAGACTTCACAGCTAACACTAATAGCAACAGCTGTCGCAGCAAATTTTCAATAAAGAAAATTGCACCTATAGAAACGCACACATCAGACCCTCTATTACGTGGGATACTCTGCTGTGTGACACCGCCCAACCGAAACAACAACCCGCTGGATACAAACAAATATCACATATAAATAGTTAAACATAAATGCATAAATAGTATGGCAATATGATGTAAATAGAGTGTTGCAGAAAGAATGTGTTGGAATGAAGGCTCAGTTACACTGCCTAATAGTACAGTACTGTGGTACTTTATTAAACAAATACTTCTGGTCTAATTATTTTAAATTCAACACAGAAATAGAAGCTCCATCGTTGATTTGAATGATAACAATCAATGTAGGACTTCTCAGTTCAATAACATTTTCTTTCGCAAACACTGTCAAATATTCTCCAGTCCTGATGTGTAATGTTCTATGTTTCAACCAAGCTCGCTGTGTAACACTGTCAGTTGTATGGCAAATGTCCAATGAACCAAATGTCAACAAACCCTGACCTAGTTACTGCATACTCTCGACAGGACAGGTCACGCTGACATCACTGTAGAGTTGTACTGCTGATGTATTTGTGTGTCGTAACAGACCCCAAGGAACGTCTGGTCTCAGTAGTTTACTTCTCAATATGGTCACTGTGCAGGTTGACCCAGGAAGCTGGCACACCAGTTGTTAAACTCTTTCTTTGTGTGTAGTTGTTAACTCATACTGGCTACTAGTTGTTGAATCATGCTTTATTTGCTAAATGATGTGAATGTCCACCAGTGGATAAATGTAGATGTTGGGACTGGTGTAGTAAAGTGTAACGATTGTCAACTCATCAAACCCAGCACAGTTTTGGTCATACAGGTCATCTTGTCCTGGAACGTGATGAGGCTCCGACAAGAATGTGAGTGTAAACAATGAGTGTGTATCTGAATGTCAGTACGCGAATGGTAGAATGATTCGATAGAGTTGACAGGTTGGTAGTACATCACTCATACTCACACTGTTCGAATTCAAGAAGTACTGGAACTACGGTGGTCTTTTTATAACATTTAATGGGACGCACACTTGGACAGTACGTGTATGGTTACAGGAACAAATGTCGACATAGACAGCATAATGTTGATCACAGGAATATCATCTTAAGTTAGCATTCATGCTTGGCAAATATCATAATGGAGCATTCGTAAATAAGCATTCAGCGTTCCATCATGTAAATCATCTGGCTTTACTGACTGGGCACGTCAGACCATAACCAATACATAGGAAGGCTCCTAGACCTAACCTCGTCTAGCGAATATTCCTTCACGTAAAGTTCAATATATATATATATATCATAATATAGGAATCCCAGACATGGGTTCTCACATGTAGCAGTGATCTCTTGGTTCATCGAGCGATAGTACAGGCATCCCTTTTTCTCACTCGATAAATACAAAGTATATGAATTTCAACATGGCTGTTCTCTCTCTCGTGAGCTTCACTCACTATAGAATATAGACCAAAATTAGTCATTCATTAAATGTCCTCATTTCTTCATAGCTTCTCTCATAGAGGTAATTGAATAATATCATACAATCCAGTGCTGATACATAGGAATGTCTTCTTCCTTTGAATGGATATTCTTTTTAAAAGTACCACTGTGCATCTGCTTATCAACAACGATGGCGAAGCCCAAGTTCATAATAAATTGTGGTTTTACCTTTTTATGCGAAATATAACTTTGCCATTCCTTGGCAAAAGAGAATAAACACTGGGGTAAAGTACATACAACATGTCTAAATGATTATCACTTTTCCCCATCCATATATAGATCACTATTTCGGCAAAAAGCCTGCTACAACAAAACTCGGCATCCTCACAGGATGACAGCCATGGATCACACCCTTTGCTAGCGATACTTCCGCTGCATAGCCTTTGACCTTTTCTAGCGACAACCAAATTAGTTCGACTTAGAAATGCAAAGATATCCATATATAAGACAGACTCGTCCTACTCATACAAACACTACGTATAAATTCAGGCCATAGATATACTGAAGCAAGAACAATCTATTCCTACCCAGCCACAGAATAAATCGCAGTAGGCCTAGAGTCGTCTGCGGAGTCCGATCGAAGATGACAGAACTATTTTCAAGGGAAGCAACCCAAAAATGACTTCTCCTTAAGCACTTAAAAAGGAAATACTTTGCTTACAAAATATTTGCGAACATAATAAGAATATAAATGTATTATATTGCAAGATAGTAAAAATTGCCCTTTACACCAGTTATACAACAACACTTTACACTTATAAAGTAAATAAAGAAGACTTATAAACAGTAATGAGTAAAAGAAAGAAAAGGATTTACATCACAAAAATATAACAAGACAAGTCGTCTTAGACAAACGTGTAGACAAAGAAGTTTTAGATCACACACGACAACGATTGTCAACAGCACTGAAAGTAGGTTATGTAAATAAAGAGGACGTAACTCAATTGACGAAACTGCTAATCACACAAAATATGGTTATAATACTAACTGAAGAAACATTTATTCCCTGACTCAAAAGAAAAAATATAATCAGTCAGATCCTCAGTTAGTAAAATAAGCATGCAAATCTAATAGAAGTTAACATTCACTGAAGCTTTCCTGGGAAAATTCCAGTCAATATTAAACAATACGAATATACGAATATACGAAAAACATGAATGGGGAAACACAGATGATAGTAAAAAGTAAGTCAAGTGATGATGAACTGTAGACCAAAGATAATACAAGGACAATATGATAATGTTCAAGCGCTCTAGTAAAATCAAGAACTTATCTGTTTAGTTGTCCCTCTGAGAAATACATGAATGCATGTAATTCTAATCCTAGTTCCGCAACTTGTCTTCAACAGCTGAGGTCCATTGATGGTAGACCTTGACCTTCGCAGTAGGGAACCGTTTGAAAGTCTTGCTTCGGTCTTCAAACGTAGTTTCTTCAAACGATCTGCGTCGCAGCTTCAGATGAATTTGATCAAGAGATACATTCTCCACTGGTTCAGGTTCTTGAGTGGAAGATTACCGTTCTATGTGCGTGAATCAGTCTCTTTGATGGAAGAAAAATTTCAGATTCTCAAGCAATGTTGTCTGCTAGAGTTGACGGCATCGATGTAGTGACGTCACTTTCTGTCCTGCGCATTTCAGTTGCCGGTTAGGCTTGAAAGAATGATTTTGCCTTCATAACGTTCATCATCAGTTTGACTTTCGATACTTGAAGGGGGGAATCCAGTATTCATGAAATCCAGACACTTTCTGACACCAGAATGTTACGGGCTTCTCGGGATCCCAGTATGTTCTGGGTGCTTCGATGACTTCTAGTATTTGAGGATGACCAAGTTATTATATTCGTATTCAGTTTATAGAGTCAAAGTCCCTCGGGTTCTTATCACTTTTGTAGGATTCCATAATACTGTTCGTTGGTATCGATAATGTCTGCTTAACCCTTGTGATTCATTATGTGCTGAATGTGTTTCATATTAAATTCGACCCTTGACTGACCTGTATTAGTCTCTTGTCTTATTAATTATATTGGCAGTGTGAGATGCAGCGTGTTAAGACATTAATCATCACTGGTCATGATCAGTTGAGGATGAATAGCATTTAACTCAACTCCGAATACGATAGTTGATAACACTGTGATTTTGACGACTCAAAATATTTAATTAGTTATTTCATACCATGAGCAGACACCAACTACATGGGAACAAAAGTCACATCACATTCATGTACGATCTGTAAGAGTTCTCATTATTTCATAAGCACATGTTCACAATCTCTATCTAGAGTCCTGGTTAGAGGTCAGTTCCTTTTTAACGGCCAATGTCCTTTGGCATAAATTCAGAGGCTAACTAGACTTAACTATACTGCTAGTCAGCAATACACTTATTATGCTAGGCTTACGTCTACTGCTAGTCGTTTAATATCCGTTACACTAGGCTTACGCTTGCCGCTAGCTGTACAATATCCATCTATACTAGTCTTACGCTATTGCTAGTAACAAAATGTTCCTTTGGCATACCACGCCAGGCTAATCTGCCATAATTATGCAAACTGCGTTATTCCTACTACGACTTACGTTTGGTTCAAGAAATACACTGCTCAAATGGCTTCCCAGCCACACAATTTAAAACGTGGACTACGCCACACATTTCCAGTGGTTATACCACACAATATAAGTGGCAATGGCCACACTTCTAAACACACTGCCGTTCGGGTCAAAACCCACAAGTCGAATGTCGTTATAAAGACATACGCGTCATGCATAGAGATATGCATACTACGTCGTTAATATATATTCAATTGCGATGTTCCACGGTGCAGCAATCCGAGTTGGCCAAACTCAAATGCTTGCACACATGCAACAATCATCGACATCGGTCGATGAGATATATCTCTATTCGTTTGAGGTGTTCCATGATACAGCCATTCGGATCAACGTCAAATCCAAATGTCTGTAAGCATGAAACAATCATCGACATCAGTCGCGGAGATATAATCATTTGAGGAATGCGCCATGCTGCAGACATGAAGCAATCCTCAACAGGAACATTGTGCTTCGTATCGCTAGGGTCGTGTTTTGTATCGACGAAGATGACAGACTTTCCTGCAGCGGTTATGGCTACGTGAATTAACCTGATCACCGTAGAGCTGTATGGAAACATTTATGAAATCATTTATACACCCATTATAAATTAACTCTGGCTTATATTCTCCTTCCTATGAATGAGTGAACGACAACTCAGGGAGGCGGCCATGTTAGATTTCGGTCATCATATGTTTTGATCACTGCCAAGAGAACAGATTATTTATCCTATTATCGGACAGTGACAGGGAGATCTCAATCTTGCTAGAAACCCCCTCTTTCGTGGTTTCATAATATATGCTACAAACTATGGACGTCAAGTAACTTTTGTTATTTACCGATCTGCCTTCACTGACGCGTTTAGTCAGATAGGGGGATGCGGCCATAATGTATCATGACAATTGAACTTTTGATGTACTGCCCCTTATTTCTGAATGTGTCATGACTTCAGATCTGCTATGTATACCTACAAATTGATATGTCAACATACCATGATGTACTCGTATGTCCCAGTGTGTACGTCTGAATAAATTGAGTAAACAAAGATTCCAGCAGTCTGCATTGGTGCCTTGTAGACACAAGTGTATGAGTGGTTATATTGGTCAGCACACGAACAGTACACCATTCGCGGTAATCACACTCTACACTTCTACTTCATACATACACCATCCTGCATCGGTTGGAGTGACCAAGTTTAGGGCCTGCTTCCCCTGGAGCCTTTGCCTTCCCTAACTCAGGACTAGGGTGAGTTACCCATTTACAGCTGGGTAGACTGGGGGCATGCCTGATCTCAACAACACACCACTCTTCCTTACAGAGCATAAAGACTGACACTTTACAGAGTGGACAGAAGAAAAGAAACTTTACAACCACCCCCTCCCCCCACTGCGTGACGTCATATGTGGACGACCCCAATAACCAACGGACCTTGTGTGTCAAGGCTAAAGAAGCATTCCTTTCCAAAACGAGACAAACCTCCTAATTATATTTTGTGTGTGTGCTGTTTTTGGGCAGTAGTGTTCAGTGGCGGATCTACTATGAAACTAATGAAGCTTAAGCTTCAGGGCCCCTAATACCGGAGGGCCCCCAAAAGCGACTTTAGTCCACATTGCCTAAAAATGTTGGGTCTACTGTATGAGAAGGGGTTTTTTAAAAAGTTATAATATTAATAATATAGTGTAATTCGATACAAAATAATAGTTAAAATAAAAATTAAAAGGTTATTGAAGTATCATGTAGGCTAGCCGTAAGCGAAAAAAAAAAACGCTTTTTAAGAAAGTAGACCTACAATTTTTTTCCTTTCAAAGCATGCGACAATAGTCGCACGACTCAAATTGATTAATTTTTTTGGTATATATTTCAACAATCCCAAAGTTTGAGAGTCAGTATTGCTTCTTTGAGAGGAGCTGACAAATTTAGGATAGAAGTTCTATATCAACTCTATGACTGCTTGATAATCCAGTTAGGCAAGAGGATTGACCCATATGAGCAGATGGCGAAAACGTTCAAGTTCCTCTCAGAATTGGTGAACAATTCTGAAATTGATGAGGACAGTATTAAACTTATAATATCGTATTACAAAGATGATACTGACCACAAATTAGTAAACGAGTGTTATCAGTTCAAAGACATAGCTAGACTGCTTGCGTCAGGGTCCGCGAACCAGAGCTGACCAAGACCTTACTCCACCTCCAAGTGGTGGTCCTGGAAACAGGCTGCATCACTGCAGTCTGGCTGAGTGAGTAGGGATCAAAGAGGGAAGGCTAACCCAGTCCCAAAAATGGCATGCTGAAGTCGGATGTGTCGGCCGAAAGGTGCAAATACCGCAGCTTCGCTGTAAACGAACACAACACAACCAACATCCTTTTCAGGACTAACGAAGAAGAAGAAGTTCAAAGAATATGTGCACCTTAGGAAATCTCAGAACACAGAAGAAAACACGCCATCTAAAATGCAATGCGCAGAAGTTCTTCAGGTTATTTGCGAGCAACACCTAATTGAAGTGTTCCCCAATATTACTACTGCGCTTAAGCTGTACTTAACAATGCCCATCACGAGCTGTGAAGCAGAAAGGAATTTTTCAAAGCTATCCTTTATAAAAGAAACAAATTTCGGTCTACCATGACTGAAGAGCGCTTAAATTCTTTATGCATATTGTCTCTAGAAAATGACATTGCAAGGAAGCTCTCATACGACAAAACTGTACGTGAATATGTTGCTAGAAAAACCAGAGATAAGAGTATTTTGTCAAATGTGCTTCATGTAGTATGTTCTGGTAAGTTTAACTTTTCCTTCTGAGCACAAATCTCTTATGGATACACCTTGTCAGCTTTGTTTTTTAACAAATATATTAACATATTTTATATTTTCCTCATTGCTAATTTCTTATCTTATAATTTTCTTGATCATTAAAAACTCCCAGTAGAGTTGTTTCTTTTTTGAAAATTCATTCATTTGTCTTCAGTTTTTATATGTGTGTTGTTGTGGATCTACTATAAAGCTTGAACTTCAGGTCCTCCAAGTCCATTTATCTCTATAATACATTTCTTTCCCATCCTCACAATTTTTTTTTGTTTTTTTTTAATAAAAGGGGCCCTCCAAGAGTTCAAGCTTCAGGGCCCCCAAAATGTAGATCCGCCACTGGTAGTGTGTTATATTACGAGTTCTAATAATAATAGCCCCTGTAGTCATAACTGACTATGGGACAGCGCCCCTGACGTCCAGTGCCCTCGTGTCTCTCTTGCACACATGTTTGAATATTAGCTGCGGTCGTCCAACTATTCTTTTGCCATCTGCCAGTTATCCGTAGAAGATATCTTTTGTGATGCGACCATCTTCCATGCGGTGGACACGGCTAAGCCAACGTAGTTTGCACTGTCTAAGCAGTTTATACATGCTTTGAAGGCCAGCACGTGACAATACCACAACATTTGTCACTTTATCTTTCCACGAGATGCCGAGGATGTGGCGTAGACACCGTAGATGGAAGGTATTGAGCCTTCTTTCTCGCTTAGCATAGGTTGTCCACGTCTGGCTGCCATATAGGAGAGTGCTGGTGACACAGGCGTTTTTTTATCGCAGCTTTGGTCGTCGTTGTGAGTTTGGAGTTTCCCCAAACACGCGATGTGGGGCGGACAAAGGTAGCTGCAGCTTAGTCAATGCGGCTGTCAATTTACGAATTCATTCGTCCCTAATACTACTAGATGTTAAAATAAACCCAATCTTCGATGTCAACGTATGGAGGAGATTAAGGTTCGAACCAAGTGTGACATAATCAATTCAACCAATGTCTGCAGTGTCTTTTATTCAGACGTCACTACGATTAGGTTAGGTCAGGCATTTTTATTTGTGGAGGGTATGATGATAGCGACCTGGATTTTACTGACTAACAAAGCAAATAAAATAAAGCTGATAGTTTCATTCGTGACCTACTGCCACTACATAAGTAAACACCTACACACATATACATATACACACACACATATTTATATATATATACAAGCGTATATATATATAAATATATATATATATATAAATATATATATATATATATATATATATATATATATATATATATTATATATATATATTATATATTATATATTATATATATATATATATATATATATATATATATATATATATATATGCACACACCTATGTAAACCTTAAAGCACCATATACCATGATATTGACCACAAAAATAGTGTTGTTCGAGGGCAGTAGACATTGCCATATTGACTGTATGGTCAATCACGATCCACTCCTATTGCGAGGCGGATAATCCTGGGTTCGAGTTCCCGGTAAGCCTGTCACTTCTGCTATTTTTCTATTGTCTAGTTTCTACTTCTTTATTTTCTTACGAGTTCTTGATACACAACCTTTTATAGTTATTATTTATTGCTTCTTTGCAATCTTCTGACCAAGATTTGAATACAGCTTGTGCACTCTATGAATCCCTGCGGGGGTATATTCAAGCTATGCGGTCTACTTTTGCAGACATAGAGCAAAATGCCAAGGATCTGACTGAGTGTGAACATTATCAAGAACAAACTCGAAGAAAACACAAACAAAATCGAGAGTATGATGATTTCAGTGGTTCCAGCACACTTGATCTGCTATTTCTCTATTGTCTAGTTTCTACTTCTTTATTTTCTTACGAGTGCTTGATACACAACCTTTTATAGTTATTATTTATTGTTGACAGGATTGGATTTTCAGTCTGTGTTTGTTTCAAATAAGTCAAAAAAAGAAAATAGGTAAAGATAACTCCACAGCAAACACTGCCGAAGGGGAGGGAAGTGTTAGAGAATTCACTAGTGTAGGTCCAACTCTTTTTAAATTATGTGTGTTGATCAGTTCCTTTCTTTTCTGTCTTTGCCTTCTGCAACTCAAGTCAGGTATCCATTTACAGCCACCATTGCAAGGCACACATGTTAAAAAAAAGAAAAAAAGAAAAATATCTATTTTATTCATTAATTTGTTCAACAGTATTACAAATCAAGAAAAAAGGGACGTAACACTGAAATTCTACACAGTCGTGGTTCCAACAAGTTAATGAACTTTAGAAAAACCATTCCAATTAATAAACGTATTGAGCGAGATTTAGCGATGATGGAATGGTCTCGGCCAAGTTAGAGTAATGCCGGGAAGCATGTTAATGGAATAGGGCTATTAAAATAAAATACATTAATTATAACATGAGTGTGTCCACAGTGAGAGATGGCTTCAAATGGTTAAAATGCGTCATGGAATATCTGTTCGTTACGTGTGTGGACAAAAATATTTGATGGCTGTGTTTACATTTAATATTTGTTTTCTACAAGAATAAAGTAGTTACGGTACTTTATAAACATGAGAGGTGTATATAATTAGTTGGTTAGAGGTGTAATGTTAAACTTTTATTATGTGGTCTTTGTGGTCCAGCAAAACGGATAATCCGGCACGGCTTAGGGTCATTCGTGGTTCACAGGCATCAGAAGAAAAAAAGTTGTGTGGAAAACACGTTGACAAAAACCAACAACTAGTTAGTTACATTTGACTTTTTCAATCCACAATTAAAGCTGCATGGGGAACTGACATTGTCATTCTTGAGTCAGATGTGTCGTACTGGCTGTTGTAAGCTCGTGTTGTTGTTGGATGTCTGTGATGTTGTCTATCCATCTGCTTCTTGGTCTGCCCATTGCCCTGAAAACAGATCTGCTACTGTTGCAGGCGAGTAGTGGTAAATGATTGAGCCTCAGTCAGCTCCAGGTCCTAGTGGTGTTCCTTATGTTGTCTTTAAGAGATGTCCTCAAGTTCTCAACCGACTGTTCCTTTTACTGAAAAATACACGGAGAAACCAGTTCGTGAACAAAGAATGGAGAAAAGCAAACGCAGTCTACATTCAGAAGGAACGAAATTACACAGACATCAGTTGGGTAAGACCAATTTCACTACTTAATGAGGAAGTGAAGATATTCTTCTCAGTGATGGCTAAAAACTCTCCACCTACCTCCTGGAGAATTGGTACATTGCTATAACCATCCAGAAAGGAGGTATCCCAGGTACTCCAGGGAGTCTAGAGCACGCCTCAACGGTCTAGGAAACACTTCAAAAGGCAAAATCTAACAAAACAAATCTCCATGTAATCTGATTGGATCTAGCTAATGCGTATGAATCCGTGGTAGGCCCTGGAAATGTACTATGTTCCACAAGAAATTGCAGCAATGCTGAAGCTGTACTTCTCAGGGTTCTCTGTCAGATTTTCAACCAGAGAGTGCATAGCACAGTGGATTGACCAACAAGTTGGAAGGACGATGAGATGTGCCATATCTCCGATACTATTCATGTTGGCTGTGCACGTAATACTCAAAACGGCTGAATGATTTTGCCAGAAATCCAAAGCTCAATGGTAGGTGTCACATGCTACCGCTTAAAGCATTCATTGATGACACAACAGTTCTGACATCATATGAACATCAGGCCTGGAGAATGTTAGCACGCCTAGATGAACTAATCAGCTGGTGCAGAATGAGCTTCACACCTAAGAAGTCTAGAAGCCTATCAGTCAGGAAAAGAAAGATATCTGAGGTCACATTCATGTTTCAAACAAACGAATCTCTTCTGTCTTTGAGGAACTTATTAAAAGTGCTGGCAGGGCGTTTGATGCCTAATTAAAAGATTCAAAGGCAGTTCAACAGACTATAGAAATGGGAGACAGAGGGCTACATATCATAGATCAAAGCAGACTCATAGGCACGTTAAAGCTGTGGTGCATCCTGTTCATGTTGATCCCTAAATTGCCATGGCCACAGCTTATATATGGAATAAGCACCAGTACAGTAGAAGCTACAGGGAGAAAGTAAACAAGTTTATAAGAAAATGGTTAGAGATACCACTTGATCTGCCAGATGTAGGACTTAACTGCAAGAAGGCAAAGCTTGAGCTTCCCTTCATGTCAGTTGTTGAAGAATACAAAGCAGGAAAGGCAACGCTCGCAATGATGTTCTGCTAGTCATCAGATGACGTAGTTAAGTCCATTCAGCTCCCACTGAAAACTGGAAGGAAGTGGAAAGTGGATGAAGCTGTTGGTGCTGCGCAAGAGTCGGTCAAGCTGAGGGAGGTAATCGGATACACACAAACTGATAGACGGGGATTTGGCCATGGTGACATCCGTTGGTAGTCCAAGGCATCAAACTTGGAACGCAGAGACATGGTAGTTCAGGAGATACGAGGAGCTGAGAATGATAAGAGGATGCAAACAGCCGTGCAGCAAGCCCAACAAAGCCAATGGATACATGGGAAAGAGGCCTGCACAGGTCCTTGACATATAATGATATGTGGCATATGGCATCCCTTGACTCAGCTTCATTATCAGATCAATGTCAATATGGATGTGATTTACTCTTCTATGTTTTGTACAAGAGACCATGTTTGACACTGATAGCAAAGTGTTGATAAGAATATACTGTCGTTTAGTTTCCATACTGACATTCTGAGAAGGATGTTGAGAATACCCTGGACAGAAAAAAAGACCAACAGAGAAGTACTGCACTCACTAAACGTACAGGAACATTGGCTCCTAAATACCATCGCAATAAGGAAGCTGAAATTTTTCGGTCATATAAAAAGACATAATAGTCTGGAAAAAACAGTGATGGAAGGCATGGTCCCTGGAAAAAGGGGAAGGGGTCGACCCAGACGACGGTGGACCCACGACATCACAGAGAGTCTGAACTTGTCTTTGGCTGATGCAGGTCGACTTGCCCAGAATCGTGATGCGTTCAGAGCAGCTGTAATGGAGACAACGTTCTGGAAAGAATACGTCACATGATGATTGACATTCTGATGTTTCTGTAATCGTGTCAGATTTAAGGCACTGCGCTGGCTTTTTTGACATCTTCTTTCAATTTATCTGTCACATCTTGAACGTGTTTAAGCATGATGTTATTGACATGTATGTTAAGTGCCCAGGCGACAACTCTTTGTCATCAGTGTCAAACAATGTTTCTAGCCATAGCCCAGGTGAGGAGAAAATCACATGGTGTGAGATGAAATGTTTAAGAAAAGCCATTAATGTCAGTAGGAGAGACCTAACTAGATTTGATCATATCACAAAGAATATAGGAACTACATCCCGTATCAGGTATATACTGTAGAGCAGCCTTTCTCATCCTTTGTATCGTGGAAGAACCCTTGAAATAATTGTCATTTCTCAGGGAACCCCTGCATAAAAATTATTTTATCTACAGGTCATTGTACCTTATCGTGATTAGTAAATTGTAAATATAATAATGCAATAAAAAAAAAAGTCATTGCTCTTTTGAGTTGATGATTTTGTTTTCTGTGGATCTGTTTATTTTGGAAAACGTATTAGCCTACTCTTTTTGTATACTTCCCCTTCTCCATAAAGGAAATCAACTCTAATGAAAGTACGTAGTGTAGGTAGACGTCGTGCCTCAAGTCTGTGACCAGATCATTATACTTGGCCACTTTGAACAAGTGTTCAAAAAGTTTAAAGAGATTTTAAAAAAGCGCCATTAATGTTACCAGAGAGACAGAATGAGAACTGGTGACACCAGAAAAACTAGCAACAACATACTACATCAGGTACATACAGAGAGTACATTAAGTGGTTTTACCATCTCATTAGGATCGAGCCAAATGATTTACCACGACGTCCTACCGCAGTGGAAGAATTATATATATATATATATATATATATATATATATATATATATATATATATATATATATATATATATATATATATATATATATCATCATCTCATCTCAACCCATAACCCGTCATGGGTCGTAGGGGTGTCATGGTGGAAGCATCAGCAGACAGGGTCCTCCACTGCTCTCTATTCTCAGCAATGCGTACAAGTGTGGAGAAACCGTGTCCTGCCCATTCTTTGATGTTATCAGCCCAGGATTTTCTTTGCCTTCCTCTTCTCCGTTTACCTTCGACTGTTCCCTGGAGGATCGTTTTCGAAAGGGAGTCATGACGAGTTACATGCCCAAACCAGGCAAGCTTTCGACGTTTCACTATTGACAAAAGTGGTTCTTGATGGCCTGCATAGGTGTTTATCTTCTCTCTAACATAGACATTTGTTTTGTGCTCTTTATAGCAAATGCGCACAATTCTTCTGTAACATTTATGCTCGAAAGCCTGAATCCTTCGCTCCGTATCTGCAGTGAGTGTCCAGCCCTCACACCCATACAAGAGAATAGATAATACAAGTGATTTGTATAATTTGATCTTCACAGGAAAACTGATGTTACTTTTCCAGATCACATTCAACCTTGTCATGGCAGCTGAGGCCATCTCAAGTCTTGTCTTGATTTCTTTATTTGATCTTCCATCACTACATATAGTGGACCCGAGATATTTAAAGGTGTTAACTTCTTCTAACGTTTGCCCATTTAACGTAATGTTGGTCGGAACATGTTTCTTATGGCTATTCACCAATATCTTGCTTTTTTCTATATTAATTTCCATCCCATATGTTCTTGTTACTTTCTCCAGTCTAGAGGTAAGGTCTTGAAGTTCTGATTCTGTTCCAGCTATCAGATCAATATCATCAGCAAAACGTAGATTACACAGAGGTCGGCCTCCAATCGATATATACTGAAGCACATTAAAAACGCACCACTATTATATATACTGATGCCGAGAAGCTGGAAAAAAGTGGGAATAGATTTTCCCCGGGTTTGTCATGAGGTAGAGAGCGAATGGCTGCTGGAATGGAAAGTGCATAATTCAACCCACGGGTTTGTGTACAGACTACATGAAAACAATGAAAGTTACACGTGCAACACGATTCCCAAAAGCTATGACCCTGAAAATGTGTACGCGTTGTGGCAGTATACTCGGTATAAAAAGGCCGTTGAGATAAAACACCCATTACATGTGCTTGAAATGCCACGACTATCTGAAAACGACCGCCAACGAGCCATTGGTATGTTGGAGACCGGAATGAGTTCGCGGGCCATTGCCAGAAGGATGAATTGCCACCACAGCACTATTGTACGTCTCAATGAACGTTACGGAACAACTGGCAGTGCCCGGGATAAACTTTGGAGTGGCCAACCACGATTTACAACCCCTGCGCAAGATCGTCATATTGTGCTGAGTCACCTAAGGAATCGTTCTCTCCCGGCAAGTCAAACAGCAAGAGCAATAGTGGGTAGACGTGGGCAAGTCTCTCGAATGACAGTCATACGACGACTCAGAGATACAGGCCTTACTGCAAGACGACCTTATGTTGGGCCAAACTTGACTCACAGACATCGTCAGCAGCGCCTGCAATGGGCAGAGCAACATGTCAGATGGACTAGACTGCATTGGAATGCTGTCCTATTCACAGACGAGAGCAGATTCAACATATCCTTTGCTGATGGACGTATGCGGATTTGGCGACGGTGTGGAGAGCGCTTTGCAGATTGCTGTGTTCGTCAGCACAACCGATTTGGAGGTGGCAGTATTCACATTTGGGGAGGATTCAGTTTTCACCATCGCTTGCCTCTTCACGTCTTCCGTGGAAATGTTAATGCTGTAACAAATCGAGATGAGGTTCTGGATGCATTGGTTGCTCCTGCGTTCAGAAATTATCCAGACTTGCAGCTTCTCCAGCAGGATAACGCACGGGCGCACACCGCATGCATTACGCAGCAATATCTACAGCAGCAGAACATTGTAACGATTGATTAGCCTGCCCTATCACCAGACATGTCTCCTATAGAACATCTGTGGGACGAGCTTGGACGCAGAGTCTACAGGCAAGGTTCTCCAGCTAATCTGCAACAGTTCGAAGCTGCTCTTACACGTGGATGGGACTTGATTCCCCAGAATTTTCTTCAGAGACTTGTGCGTTCCATACTGAGGATAGTGCGAATGAATTTTTTTATTGGTTGCATTTTTGGTTTTCTCCCTTGCCTGCACAGAATGCAATGAATTTCATAACAATTAAATGTACAAATTAATGACCAGCATGGATTCATAGGAAAATGAATAAAGAATCCAAATATGTAAACTTTTAAACACTTATATTTACCTTTCACATTCTGTTCCTGGATTATACAGGTGGTGCGTGTTTAATGTGCTTCAGTATATATATATGAGTGTCGAAGTTTAACTTTATGTAAACTAATGTGCTTCAGTATATATATGAGTGTCGAAGTTTAACTTTATGTAAATATTTAACACCGACAGCTCGACTGATACATTAACAAACTCGATAATGATCAAACGATTATTGGGTTTATTAATTAAATATCAGCCATATAGGTTTAGTAATTGTTAGAACGTGATGATGGTAGAAGACGATTCACATAAAACACACAAATGAGATATTAATATTGTAGTTATTTAAATAGTAGTTTATTAAGAATGAGCTTGTGTAAAGCGAGATGATGATGATGTAATATATTACGTGTTACCAAAATGGTGAGTAAGCTACACAGTCCATGTGTCTGAACATGCTTCCTCCGGATAGGATGATTCACATGTATGCATATAATGTCCCAAGTTATGGCGAGTGGGGTATCTCTAAGTCGAGGACGTTCTGCTGAAAAATTGTGTCGTACTGAGCCTTTCAATGTTCCATTCAATGTTTGATTATATCTCTGTAGCGTTGATCAACAGTTATCAGGTGTTGTATGAAAATGTCTGTTGTCTAATCTCCGGATGGTACTGGCTAGACTGGATATCTTCACGAAATGATATGTAGACTCATTATCTTGAGTATGTAATCGTGATTCATAAAATATACTTTGGAGTCTGCTTCATCGAATGCGCTTAAGTGTTGTGCTTGGTATAAATATGAGATAAAACTTTTGAGCTCTTAAGCTTGACTTCAGATAGCACGCTTCCGAAGGAGCTGAACTTGATATGAGTAATCAACTGTGAGCTTTAGTTTGACAGTCATTTGAACTTGAATTAAATATGTATTGAACGTGGGCGTACGTGATGAAAAATGATGTGTCAACCTTCTTGATCGTGGGCGAGAAATATTTCTTTTTTATGTGAGGAACGAAGAATGTCCTATGGCGAATTTTGCTAGCCAGATGTCCGTTTGATAACTTATTTCTGGTTAGACGTCAGACACGTAGCGTGTAGACTCAGACTTCTGATGGACTGAAGACAAACAAAAGTCTTTGTAAGTTTTCCCACTTAATATCACTGGGTGACTTTCATTTATTCTACTTCTCACTATTGATCTCTATGAGTTCAATTCTAATGATGTTAAATATATTTTGCATGAGAGGGTGTGCGTATGGAAGACTACGACGATGATTCAACAAGCTGGATGAAGAAGTATGAACTATTAATTACTTCCTATCAGCCTATCATCTTAGAGGAAAATCTTCTGATTTTATTAGTCATTTATGAGAAGAATTAATTGAAAAACTATCTTTCGCTCATTTAGCTGTGAGGTTAAGATGAATAAAGAATAATATAAAAAAAAGTATTAATAATCTGGATAAGATCTCCTAATTCTTTATTCCCTTCGCAAAATCCTTTAGCAAAATAATACACACAGTTATGAAATATTTTATCCACACTTAAATAATTGCAGGCTATGCTTTAGAGATTTCTTTCTACACCACAATGTTGAAAAAAAAACTGGACTCCTCTCTCTCTAACGAACTGCGCGGTACATACATATGTTCATATGACGCCCATATTTTACCAAATCTTGCCTGGGACGTGAAACTCCACCTCTCCCCAATAGCTAAGAAGCCATCTGGTTTCTCCCCTGTCAGCGCGTGTTATGGGCTGAAGTGGGTTGAGCTAGTCCGCCACCAACTTTAGTTTGCGTTTCCTATCAGTCTTTGTCAGACTGCCCGGTGTTTGCTGATTGGCCAGCTGGACAAACTCACCTGGCCGCTGTCACAAAACTCGCTGTCCATTGTCACCAGCATGCTAACAATTTCCTTTGTGGCGCCGCCTATTGTATTACATGGCGGTTTGTTTAAACAGCATGAGAAGACTTCTTCACCTGGCCAAGCTGGGAATCTCCCAACATAATCAACCTTTGTGTAAGGCGCCTGCTCCATCGCATTTGTCCCAATGTGGTGGGTGATCCGTCGCTGGTATGGACAGCGGCCGAACAATAACGAGACTAATCTTGTGCGTCAGCCTCGCTCGCTTCTAAGTTAACAATAGTCCAAAAAAATTGTACCATTCCCAGATGTTTGATTTTGATGAAACCAGATGTGTTTCCCCAGATTTGTCACGAGGCAATGTGGATTTCAAAAGATGATGCATGGTGGAGGTCTAAATGAAATCACGAGTAATAAAGATTACAGGTTAAAGTCCAGTCGTGATTAAAGATACTAGAACAACGATGATAGAGCAAATGTGGGATGACAGGGCACAGCGTCGGAGAAGATAAAATAAGAAAGATGTAGGAAAAGAGTGGAGGATAAGGCTTTGGTGCTCGTTTATCACACATGACCACAGTGATTTGATTTTCTACCGAAATTAAAGTAATTATGTATATTCTGTAAGTCACCATCGTTCTGAGTTTGGCTTCGTAGATTGTATGTTCTGTTCAGAAAAAAAAACATACTCAACCCTCCTTGTATTACTTGTTACTACTAGTTCTTCTTCAAAAAGATTTGAGTTGTTATATCACAACACAAAGTAAGTACTAAAGGCAATGTGTTACATCACCACACACAAAGTCAGTGCTAAAGGCACACAAACAATGTAAAAACTAAAGGCACACAAACAAAGTAAGTACTAAAGGTAATGTGTTACATCACCACACACAAACAAAGTAAGTACTAAAGGATATATGTTACATCACCACTAACAAACAAAGTAAGTATTAAAGGATATGTCTTACATCACCACACACAAAGTAAGTACTAACGGATATTTATTACATCACCACACACAAAAAAAGTAATTACTAAAGGAAGTGTATTACATCACCACACGCAAAGTAAGTACTAAAGGATATGTGTTACATCACCACATACAAATAAATAAGTACTACAGGATATGTGCGTTACATTACCACACACAAGCAAAGTAAGTACTAAAGGCAATGATATGTTAAAAAGGTCTTTCTGAGACATTCACGTCGACCAAACATTAATAAATTAAAGAAATATTTTAAACTGACTATTTTGTGGAAAGTTTATTATCTTGGAAAAATTATTTCTGTAGAGTTTATTTTTGTTTTGTGTCGGCGTCTGTGGCCTAATGGATATGAACGCAGTTTCATAATCCAGATATACCAGGTTCGAAACCTGCTGCAGGCGGTTTGGTAGCAGATTGCTTTGTGTGGATTTTAAATAATGGTATAAGCGCCGTACCGTTCAGAAAGCAATGGCAAACTACTGAATGAAAAAAAATTGCCTAGAAAAATCACAAACAGCCAATAAAAGCTGGGGTTGATTGCCACGTCCTGTAAAGGATAAGCAACTAACTTTTTTATTTTTGTTTTACAAAATAAGATTTAGTGTTTTGTATCTACTTACAATTTTAGAACAGAATGGTTAGAGTGCTTTCATTGCAAAATTACAGGTTTTAGGGCTCAGTTCAGAACAACCTCAAGCTCCAAACTACCTAATGGTAACTGGGTACTTGACTCTGCTCTTGGGTTAGGGAAGACAAAGGCAGCAATGAAAGAAACTGTTCCCCACACCTCACAAAGCTAGACTAAGTATAGTAAAGTCTATAACACTCCCTGCACTACAGCAGTATCTGCTATGGGCTACCTGCCAGCACTTCACATTTTCACACATCTGAGATCCTTGTTGAAACTTGTGACCATATTAGTTTGTAACTATGTAGCTGGCTTATTTTAAAAATTACCATAGCCTTAAAATGGTTATGTTTTAACAAAATTATCTCAGAAGTAGACATGTTTTTTGGTGTCATATTGTACATAATTCATGTTTGAAAAAAAAACCTTCATTGTCATCTAATTAAAACTATCAACTTCTTCCCAATTCAGCTAGTAGATCGCTGTTTCCTATTCATAATCTGCCCGAAATACCAGCCTGGCTACCCTTACCTCGGAGTCCATCTTTACACCTTCATACAAATCTTATGCCTGGCTGGACTTTGGACTGTTAAGACTTTCAAAGCAACATCCATTGGTTTTCCTATTATGGCGAGTTGAAGCATAAAATTGATTCTATCAGCTTAAATGTGTTTTTATGAACTCACTTTTGTCTGCCAACAAACTAAATGTAAGAATGAACAAAATGATCTGTGAAGAATATTGTGTCCAGATAATTAAATACATTTTCTGAATCTGACATGTATTTCCTCCCAGAATAATTAATCTTCTTTTCTGTACCACACACCTCAGCTCAATAAAGAGCTTTTCATCATCATCATGTGTCCTTTAGCAATACATTTCCGTTTTTTAAATAGTGGATAAACTTCTGTTGTGTTAATTATCATAAATTCAATTGTTTGACAACACTATGCACGTGGGTAAATCATGCACTACAAGAAGTTGGGATAGCTTTTCAAGTTTAACAAGTCAGGTCCTTAACAAGTGTCCTCCAGTCGTATTATGTTATCTAAGTGTGGTTACTTATCTTCAATAAGACACAATTCCTAACAACTGTCTTCTCTACGATGCTACCAAGAATGAATACTTGTTCTCGTAGATAGATGTCCAATACATCTTACTGATTACAGACTAGTGGCATATCGTGTAGCAAGAAACTATTACCTGTGTTAACATGAGAGCTCAGTTCTCTACTCCTGTTTCACTACGTCATGACTACCACATAAGAAGAGACGTTTCGGGTTTCACCCTTTGTCAGCCACAGTTACAAATAGGCAACAAGGACAAGAAATGTAGACAGGTTAAAGAAATACACTATAGAACACTACAAATGCGTAATGTATATATGTAATGAAATGTAACAACACAGGTGAAGAGCAATAATAAAGAAAGGAAAATACAAAAACCGAAAAAATATAAAGACAATTAATTCAACAATCAACTAAAATCAAAAGCAGAAAATGGAATAACAAAACAAAAAGTCCTGCTATGACAATCTCGGCAAAAGATACGGTGAAGAGGTGAATACAATGGCGTCAGGAATGACAAATAAACGTGACGTCATAAAAATACACAAATAGGACACGACACGAAACACAAACTTGTAAAAGAAAGATCGTGAAAAAGCGATGGATGAAATCAAGATGTCTAAAATAGTGGAAAGCCATTGTATAACAGAGTTAAGAATTTAAACCATGAGGAGAAAGGCAACCCATTTCGAAAATGGGACGATCGTCTAGAGAAAAACGAGTACGGTCATCACAAAAGCAGGCGCGTAAACCGGTTAACATGGCATCAAGGGAACCGGAATAGTCTGGGCTATTGAAATGAAGGGACACAGGATTAGGTGGCCAGTGATAAATGTCATCTAAGTGCTCACGGAATCTATCTGCAAAACTAGTGCCAGTTTCACTAATAAAGGTAATATTGCATCTTTTACAGATAATGGCATAAATATGATTCCTAGAGTCACATGTAAATGACTCTATAAAAATAAAATTACCCTTTGGAAATGAAACAGTCTAAGTCTGGAGTACATGCGCACACGTACGACATCTGGAGCAGTGACAAAACTGTGTACCAAAATATGGAGGGTTAGTATTCATCTAGCGGCTGTGTACAAGAATGTCCTTGAAAGTTTTATCCCTACGATATCCCACCAGAGGGGGATCACGGAACAATTCACAGGTTACAGGATCAGAGTTGAGAATAGGAAGATGACGAAATAGAACTATTTTCTCTGCCAAACTATGGGGTTGGACAGTTAGAACAAGTTTGAGTCTGTCAGATTTAGTAGAAGGTTTAGTAGTGAGTGCCATCTGACTAGTGACGTGTGTGCTGCGATTAAGAGCATCTGATAAAACACGTTCTGGATAAGGACGTCGGCGGAAAAACTCAAGCATCTCTTGAGCTCGCTCATGGAAATCAACGTAAACCTGACAACCGACGTCAGCGTAGAAGTTGAGAAATGGGAATTGATTTTTACAACTAAGAGGCTGAGATGAAGTATAAAGTAGGAAACCATGAGCGTCTGTAGGCTTATAATAGACAGAAGTTGTAAGACCAGTAGGGCTTATCAGTGGCGTGCTGATGGGGGTGCGAGGGGTCGGTCCGCCCCTGGTGATAGCCAGGATGAGGGTGCCATTGGACACTATTATGATAGTACTTACTACTTAATATTACTTGTAAGTGTGTTTCGTTATGGGGGAAGGGAGCCAAAGATATGATCCGCCCCGGGTGCTAAATACTTTAGGGACGCCTCTGGCTCTAACCATTGACCTTGTTGGCCCACCTGATGAATTGGAAAGACCTTGAGTTGATGGCACGCGATAGGAGGACCCAGCATTCTACTTCATTTTCTGCGTTCAGTTTGTTGTCATGAAAATCTTAAGGCCTGTCGTCAAGACGAAATCCAGTGTTTTTCCAGGCCACCCCCATAGCTTCTGTCTGAGCTCGGAACCCTCTTGCAATGCAATTAAATTTTCTGGCAATTTCAAATTCACAAGAGTATTTTACTTCTAGGGATTAAAAACATTCAGTCACTTAACGCTCTGGTGCCGCAGTAGCGTATTGGTCAAGAAAATATGGGCCTAACACCATATTCACAATATACCTCAATAGGCGTGAAATGTGATTCTTTTTTTTTTACCTTTTACTTGACTCTCTGGGAACAAGATTAAAGCATTTTTTGCTTCAAGAAAAGTATAGAAGCTGAAGAATTGAAGGCTTATTTTAAAAGCTCTAATGGAGCAACCCTTCCGCCCACCTTGTATGGATTTGTTATGCATCTTGGAGACATTCTTGCCAAATTTAGTTGTTACACGGCCCTATTCTGTTACCAATTGCCAAACAAGGCCTCTATAGCCTCCTATAGCTTACGGTCTCATAGTGTCTAAATCTGGTCCTGACTACAAGAATAATACAATTTTTGAACAAAATAATGAGAAACTGCGAGAAGATTCGCTAGTTTGGAAAAAAAATTAAGTGTGACAACAAAAGTGACACATATATGAAGAGTTAAGAAAGAATGAAAACAGAAGATTGTGGAAGAATAAAAACAGAAGAGTAAGAAAGAATAAAAACAGAAGAGTAAAAAGAATGAAGCCAGAAGAGTAAGAAAGTATGAAAACGGAATAGTAAGAAAGAATTAAAACGGAATAGAAAGAAAGAATTAAAACTGAAGAATGTGAAAGGTTGAAAACAGAAGAGTAAGAAAGAACGAAACAAGTGTTGTCCAATATCACTTTAGTGTATGGTTACCACGAAACAGTCAACAACTGGTCACCCTATACCTCTTATTACACGATCAAGTAGAAGAAATGACATGCAGACAGGAGCATAACATGTATTATAATGAATCAATGTAGTGATTAGTATCAGGGAAATTATTTAAAGGGATACAATTCATTACCTTACAATGTGTGAAAAAAATCAATAGAATAAAAAATTTCTTTTAAGTCATTTTTTTTTAAAAACACGTAGATTTCGTCTCACCATAAAATTTGTGTTAGTAATTTTGTTACGAATACTTCATTTATTTATAAATTTTAATCAAATATTTTAAATACTAAATGTATATACAATTTGTAAACACTTTAATGTTTTTACAGTAGCTTCTAAATGTGTTACCGTGTAAATTTTAATGAAGGATTATGCGGCCGCAATAGCTTTTGAACTTTATCTAGAGGGGAAACGGCATCTGCTGTACCCCGAAAATCAATGAACACGAAAGGTTACATACATGTTAGTTCTCTTCTTCTTAATTTTCACCCGCTCTCTCTTCTTTCTCACCAGTAGACAGAGAAATAGTAAGAGATTACAAAGTTACTTCATAACAAATATGGATGAAGATCTTAAAACATCGCATTAACTAATAAAATTACATTTATTACAGAAAAAAACGGACACTTTTTTTATTGTTACTATTTTGAAGGACGTTTTTGACATATGTTTCAATTTAGCTGTTACTTTGACATCTTTACTTGATCCAAACAGTAAGTAATTTGAACGCCTTACAATAACCAATAACTAAGAGAGCGGTTAGTTCTCGTCTGGTTCGTGTATTTTTCTAAGTGGATATTTCTGCTTTTTCCACCAAATCCAAATAGAAGCTCAAGTTATAATTCTAAACATGGAAGATGCCCTGGAAGGCGGGTCGTTACACAGACCCGGTACCCTGGTTCTTACAACATCCGGGCCGCAGGCCGCGAGAGCATCGTACTCGCTGATGGCGAGCATTTTGGCTGGACCGGCAGGGGTGGGCTCAAATAACATTGCAGCCCTTTACAGATTCTCAAACCCTCTAAAATGGTATGCGACCCTGACGACGTCAGAACATATAACGCACTATCAAAACCTTCATGGGAAGAAAGTTGAATGGGTTGATCCCAAGATGCCTATAATCATAGAACACCAGGAAAAGGAGAAATCCAAAGTGGTTCTACACTAGCTACCCCCAACGATAAAAAAGGACGCTGTTCTATCAATCGTCACATCCATTACGAGTGACAAAGAAGCTGAAGCTTTTCAGTTACGAAATGCCACAGATAAGTGGGCTTTCATGTGTAACCCGACCAGAGACATCCCACACTATGTTAACATGAAGCTACAATCGCAGGGACACGAGACGAACCAACAAATTTTCGTTACAATGACCGGCAGGCGAACGCCATGCGCGATATGGGGTTTGGGCAGTTATTGGGTCAACCAATGCCCAAAAAAGAAACCGCAAATAGCAACCACAATCACAGTTCCGGATAAGGAACAACCTACAACATCTGCACCACCAACATCAGCTGCACCTGTAATGCAAAACACTCCCCAGATAGCCAATGACGTACCGCAAGACACAAACAACATGGCTTTACTCGAATCTGACCCAGAAGGTATGAGCAATGAATATTTTACAGTCTACGTAAACAAGAGGAAACATAACAAAGGGAAAGCGAAACAGATCAAAGTCAGGAGAAGAATTACGCAAACATCCCCTCAGTCCACTCTGGGTGGTACCAATATCACCACTGACATCAACAACCAGCATAACAACAGCACAAGTGTTTGTGACACAGACACATCACTCCGAAGATGCGCCTCCCTTCCTGGGCGGGAACGAACGAACTTTATTTTCGAAGGGTTAAGAATTGGGCGGGCAGGCCCGTCTAACATTCTGCCTTTTCACTCTCATTAATCTTGCATACTATATCCTTTCATTCCCACATATTACTTTAAGCATTAACTTAAAGGCATGCAACATTATAAAGTTAACATAACAGCATTCATTTACAGTATACAATCATAATAAAAAATTAATAGGTTTTTTTTTTTTTTTAAATAAACAAGATAGTGACTGAAGAAATAAAAAATAATAATAAATATAAAATAAAATAATATAAACAAAACAATAAATAAATAAATTCTGTATACCGACACTCACTTATGCGGTCAAAACGTCTACAAGTAATCTGTATTTTTGAATGTGTCATCAATCGTCAATACAAAAATTACAAAAACACATTCTCGCTTACATCGATACATTCTTGGTGGAAAATGAAATAATAATAATAACACTTCCTTGCACACTTCTGTGGCAGGAAAAGTCTGTCAGCAGTTTAAAAAAAAATAAAAATTTGTATCTGCTTATTCTCATCATTCGTTTAAGCAAACGAAAACAGTCACATCTCTAAAGTACAGTGGTATGCGGGTACATTCTCACATACATTACATTATATAATAGTATTACATGGATATAAAACAAATTATTCCCATTAAAAACGAGCGGAAGAGGAAAACAAATGTTGACCTATGGATGAGATGTTGACAGGCAAATAATGTTTCTATGGGGGTAGATAATCAGTGTTTAGGAAGTGTTTGAAAAGTGCTTTGTTAAATGAATATTGTGTAGGTAGGTTTTTATTGTGGTGTGGAAGGTGATAAGTGCAGATGTGATGAAAGGGAAATGATCTTGGGAAATACGTGTTGAGTAGAGTTAATTTTGGGTTAGAGTACTTGCTTACAGATTGGTATGGATTTGTTTAAAGATATCTCCTCTTGGTTTCGTGGAAGACAGTATGTCAGATAGCAGGTGAACTCTGGTCATAATGAACTGTTTCTGTACTGGTTTTATGTGATGTGTGAATAGCTCTCGCGGCTAGTGTCCGCAGGGATTTTTGAGAGCAGTGTTAAGAGAACAGTAGATTCTCGTGACTGTGTGAACGGGGTGTGTTCCCGTGGGTTCAGTGTGTGCAGGGTTTTTGACTGAGGTGGTCAGCCCTAAGGTGTTTTTTGGATAATGTATGCCTGCGCAGGGCTATAGAGATTTTGTAGGCCTTGATTATTATATATCTGCCGTAGATGCAGTATTTGTGCACTGATGTGAAGTATAGAGATTTTGTAGGCCTTGATTATTATATATCTGCCGTAGATGCAGTATTTGTGCACTGATGTGAAGTATAGAGATTTTGTAGGCCTTGATTATTATATATCTGCCGTAGATGCAGTATTTGTGCACTGATGTGAAGTATAGAGATTTTGTAGGCCTTGATTATTATATATCTGCCGTAGATGCAGTATTTGTGCACTGATGTGAAGTATAGAGATTTTGTAGGCCTTGATTATTATATATCTGCCGTAGATGCAGTATTTGTGCACTGATGTGAAGTATAGAGATTTTGTAGGCCTTGATTATTATATATCTGCCGTAGATGCAGTCTTTGTGCACTGATGTGAAGTATAGAGATTTGGTAGGCCTTGATTATTATATATCTGCCGTAGATGCAGTATTTGTGCACTGATGTGAAGTATAGAGATTTTGTAGGCCTTGATTATTATATATCTGCCGTAGATGCAGTATTTGTGCACTGATGTGAGGAGTAGAGATTTTGTAGGCCAGGATGTGTATGGGCCGTATGTTAACTGCATTATGAAGATTCATGTTTCGATGTAACTGTATTCGTCTAGATCTACGTGATGTTATAATTGTAATAAACCATGGTTAAAATATCATCAGACGTTACACCATTCCATGACTTGGTGTTTGCGCTACGGTGAGTGACTGTCCCAAACCACACTCACCTTCTTCACCATAATTAATTACATATAACATTTGGATTCTCCTTCACTAAAAAAGTCTTTAATTATCAGTGGTGGACCAAACCAACGGGTCGTAACACCCACATTACATTCGCGTAACAAGAGGGTAAATTAGGTCAGATTCTGGACCAGTCCTTACAAGTGGGAACACTGAAAGTTGTTATGTTTGGCTCTGTGTGGGCGTGGCTTAATTCAACAGTACACAGGTATCAGCTGACTGCGCATATCCATCCTCATATCTTGGCGTGTTGTAGCAACTAAACTAACTTTATTAGTTGGTTTCAATATCAAACAGCTGTTATCTGATAGCGACATTGATGCCATAATTGTTACAGTGCTTGTTCCAGTCTTTCCATATGCAGATTCAACTATAGGTGCAGTATTTTGGAGAGTTCGTCTGCACGTATACCTCAAGTGATTGCGGGGTTGCTGTGATCGGTTCCTGTCGTCTGATGCATTGTTGAGGACATACTGTACAGTGGCAGGGATTTGAAGACAAGAGTGCCTAGTCCTTGTACCTTTTCTGCAGTGGAGTGTTTTAACGTCAGAACTTTGTGATATCCAGTGTGTTGGCGGAAGGGTCAGGATTACCTTCAGTTAAGTGCTTTTGTTGTGTGTAAATGTTGCCACTTCTGTCCATGTCAACAAGCCTCAATCTGCACTATCCTATTCTATTGATAACTATTGTTGTTGTTGTCGATAATTATATCGATTAATTATAGAATATGATGATGTACAGGGATTGATGATACAATATTTGAGATCTAAACTTGATTTGGTATAATGAAAGTTTAATTAAGACATATATGGTTGACTAAGTAAACAAGTCACAATGGATTCTGATACAGATCCGGAGGATATGAGACCTGTATTAGAGTATCTGTTTCAGGAAGGGACAGATTGTCAGAGATTAAAAAGCCCAGAGCTTGAGTCACATGTTATGGACAGATTTTTGGTCTGTGCATCAAGAGCGCTAAGAGAGTTTGCTGATGAGAGATTTCAGTCAATTCCTCATGTGAGTATGGCTAAGGATCTAGCGAGATTGTTAGTTTTGGACCTTCGTCTGTTTTTGGACAAGCATATTGGTAACAAACGTGATGAAATATTGAAGATTATGCGTACGTTATGGCGCGACGACATGCATAGTGACCAGAAAGAAGAGTTAAGGGATGAGAAGCAAATAGGAGACATAAAACAGAGTACACAGGAGCTAAGGGAAAGTTGCTTAAAAAGTACTGCTGAAGTGAATAAGCTACAGAAAAAAGTGACTAAACTTACAGGTGATTTATGTAAATCTAATTCTGAGCTTGCTTGTGTTCGAGCAAAATTAGACTCGGCATTAGGCAAAATTAAAGAGATGGAAGCTCAGATTGGGGAAAAAAAAAATGGCGAAGTTAGAAATCTGACTCAAAAAGTTCAAGAGAAGACGGAGATTTGTGGTTGCCAAATTAAAGAAAAGGATACCATATCCCTAGAGAAGGTTGATAGGCTTACGAATAGTCATGATATTGAGATTGAGAGGATTGATAAAGAGAGAGTGAAAGAATTAATGGTGGAGAAAGACAAATTGATTAAGATTGAAAATTTGCTAGCAGAGGAAAGCTGCAAGGTCTTAAAAGCGGAGAATTTAAACAAGAAATTAAGTGAACAGATTGCACTTAAGGACTTTGAGATTGTAGAAGCAAGAAGAAGAATATATGGTCTGCTTGACGTAGTATTGAATAGCAATATGTGGTCTTCTGTCAATGGTGACAGGGATAGACAGAAAGTTTCTTGTCATCAGAACACTAAAGCGGATTCTACGGTCAAGAATGGTGGACATAGATCTTTCCGTGGGAGATATAACTTCTCACGCAATACAGATGATTCCAATAATATTGTTTCTTGGCGACAGTCCAACAAAGAGAATTCCACAGTAATAAGCAGTCCTGTAGATAAGGAAAGAAACAGTGCTAAATCTCAAGTCAGTGTGTTAAAAAACCAACAGCGTATTTATTGACAGATCTGATAAATTGGTTACAAGTAACAAACATACTACTGCTTGTTCCATGAAGGAAACAAATGTTGTGAAAAAAAATAAAGAGATTGTCAAACCTTCTAGTCATACCCAGTCAAGGCAGTGTGACTCATTTTTTAAACACATTGCCACAAGCAAAAAAAAAAATAATTTTGATAGGAGACATAACCCTAAGGTTATAAAGTACCAAGGGAGTTCATCCTACGGTAACGTTTCTTCTCCCAAAAACAAGAAAAAATGTGACAGATCTCAACATTGTGATTCTAAAAGTTTAGAAAACTATAGCAGAAGTAATTATATGGAAGTTCATCAGTCTAGTAATAATTTTTCTGCTAAAAAGCCAGTTCTATCTGATGGACATTGTTATCTGGGAAGAAGTATTAAGAATAACTATTGTAACTGGGATTTAAATCAGTACAACGGTGTTAATAGAGCAAATAACAATGCTCTCAAAAGAAATTATACAGATCGCAACCAGGTTAGCTGTGCTCCACATAAGAGCAAGATTATTATTAATCAGAGTAATAGGAACGGTAATAGGTTCTTAAATGCTTTTGCTTGTCATGCTGATAGATTTGAGAGATCATCTCGGTCTTGTGAAGGTAGTAAATTTTTTTCAGCATACCGCACTGACAGCTGTGAATTATAGGTCAGGTTGTCCCTGAGACGTCTATGTTTGTCTGCTATGTGACGAGAGTTGTTGACATCGCAGGAGGGCCACAACCTTACACCACGGAGTTCGGGTAATTGTAAAGTGAATTTTCCGTGTTCACTCATAATCTTACCATGGATTAAAATAGATATTTTTATTTGTATTGTCTCACAGCGAGCGACTTTGCGAGGGGAATCACCATTCTAATTTTACATTACCTGGGAGAGATGTAGATCACTGTGTACCATTTAACCATTCAAGCGAGCCTAGACAGTACGTTAACCCACCGTGTCATGATGTCACCTTGCGTGTTGATGAGATGTTCGCAAGACCTCGAAGGAATTTTTTGTTTTGTTTTTTTTCAAAGGTCCTGTTTATTTTTTGTTCTGTTTACAAACACTGAATGTTATTGTATTCTTTAGTATAGAACTTTATATGTTGTTAATGAAATATTATGTAATCTTTGTAACATTTGATTGCCATGATGTTTTGGTTGTTACTTATATGACTGTATTTTAATTATGCATTAAATAATTTCTATGCACAAACTTATTTACTGAGACAATGTAATAGTCATTTTCATAGATAGTCCTGAGTGTTTATTCACTACTTAAAATTTTGTTTTGTTTTTTTCATCATGGATTTGATACCATGTTTAATTAACATATTTATATACAGATTATTTGAATTAATTGTTTAGTGAAAGGTAATTTTAAACATAACTTGTATGTATTATTAATGATTTTTCGTTGAAGTTAAGGACGTATTCTGAAACTTGGTTTCCATTTTTTCTCAATTATGACATTTGATAATTTAAACGATTCGATTTTTTTGTCAGCTAGAATTAACTTAAATTTCCTATTAAATTAAATGGGTAGAATTAACAGCGACGGCTGATACTATTGTTCATTTAAAGAATTTAAATATCTGATTATAATACATAGTTAAGATAAATAATATTACACTTATATATATATTTATAACTTCGTTTGTAGTTAACATTTTATTACCCAATGTGACGTTTCTTTGATGTATTTTTTTTAAAAAAAGAAGAGAAAAAAAAAACTTACACGTTTTTCATGTATGTCTGTTTAAAGATAAGATTATTTTTATGTTACTCAGCTAATTTAATTGTTAGTTATTAATTATAGCTACATATTACTTAGAAATAAAAATACTATTTTTATTTAACCTAACGATAAGAAACATTTTTTGTATTGTACCTTTTTTTGGAAAATGTGTTTTGGACATTGTGATATTTATTTTTTTCTGCGCCAGCGCTAGATTGTATGTTAAGGTTACTATTATGTAGTGACATTAATTCTTTGAAAATGTTTTGATGTTTGGATGTATTTTTTGGTAGTTAGCGCTTGACTATGCGTCAATGCAAAACTTGTGTTATCGTTAATAATTTTTTGTTTGGGTGATATTTGATGTAATTTATTTTTAGTTATGTATAAGTTTATAATTTAGTTAAATTACTTATTATGCTGTGCTTGTCATAAGCTTTCTTTTTTGTGTTAGTATATAAATATACTTTAGCATTTTTGTATTTTACAATACGTTGTTATATTTGGATAGTTATTGTTAGGTGTTGTTACCAACTTTCTTTACATTTGCATCTTTACTGTCATCTCTCTTTGTTGACTATTCGTCATTTCTTTACATCTTTTCTGTTGTCTTTTCAGTATTGTCTGATATTTTGTTTATGCTTCCGTGTTTCATCTTTGATGTCATTCATACTTCTAGTATATTTTTTTTTTCGTGTTACGCTATTTATACTTTCATTCTTGGTAGTGTTAAGTTAATTATATAACTTTAGATAATGTAATTGGTTCTTATAATTCTATTTGTTTTACATGTATGGAATTGTTGTCTTCATTGTCATCTTATGATTCTATTTGATTCTTATCATATTCCCATTTCATATTTTGTCTTTTCTCGTATGATAATTTATTTTCTGTTTAGTTTGTACTATGTATACTTAACTTGGGTTTTGTATTAGATTAATTTTTATTTTGGTATGTTTGAATGATTATGTTGGATGATTTAGTCGTTATCTTACATTTATTGATGATATTTTTGTAGATGTGCTATGTTCTCTTGTCATAGGTATATTTTTTGTAGGTAATTGATAGAACTTCATTAATTTTTTAAAAAATTTTTGGGAATTAATTTAAGAGGTATCTGATATAACTTCATTGACCGTTAAATTTTTGGGAGTTAATTTTCAACAAAAAAAAAATGATATAATCATTTTTTTTTTTCCCTGGGAGTGCGGCAAACTGATAAGTGCAGATGTGATGAAAGGGAAATGATCTTGGGAAATACGTGTTGAGTAGAGTTAATTTTGGGTTAGAGTACTTGCTTACAGATTGGTATGGATTTGTTTAAAGATATCTCCTCTTGGTTTCGTGGAAGACAGTATGTCAGATAGCAGGTGAACTCTGGTCATAATGAACTGTTTCTGTACTGGTTTTATGTGATGTGTGAATAGCTCTCCGGCTAGTGTCCGCAGGGATTTTTGAGAGCAGTGTTAAGAGAACAGTAGATTCTCGTGACTGTGTGAACGGGGTGTGTTCCCGTGGGTTCAGTGTGTGCAGGGTTTTTGACTGAGGTGGTCAGCCCTAAGGTGTTTTTTGGATAATGTATGCCTGCGCAGGGCTATAGAGATTTTGTAGGCCTTGATTATTATATATCTGCCGTAGATGCAGTATTTGTGCACTGATGTGAAGTATAGAGATTTTGTAGGCCTTGATTATTATATATCTGCCGTAGATGCAGTATTTGTGCACTGATGTGAAGTATAGAGATTTTGTAGGCCTTGATTATTATATATCTGCCGTAGATGCAGTATTTGTGCACTGATGTGAAGTATAGAGATTTTGTAGGCCTTGATTATTATATATCTGCCGTAGATGCAGTATTTGTGCACTGATGTGAAGTATAGAGATTTTGTAGGCCTTGATTATTATATATCTGCCGTAGATGCAGTATTTGTGCACTGATGTGAAGTATAGAGATTTTGTAGGCCTTGATTATTATATATCTGCCGTAGATGCAGTCTTTGTGCACTGATGTGAAGTATAGAGATTTGGTAGGCCTTGATTATTATATATCTGCCGTAGATGCAGTATTTGTGCACTGATGTGAAGTATAGAGATTTTGTAGGCCTTGATTATTATATATCTGCCGTAGATGCAGTATTTGTGCACTGATGTGAGGAGTAGAGATTTTGTAGGCCAGGATGTGTATGGGCCGTATGTTAACTGCATTATGAAGATTCATGTTTCGATGTAACTGTATTCGTCTAGATCTACGTGATGTTATAATTGTAATAAACCATGGTTAAAATATCATCAGCCGTTTATAACCGTCTATGACTTCTACGTGCGTACCTGTGTTGTGAGTGATTGTTCCAACACGCACGCACGCAATCTACCACAAAGAAACCAGCATATTAACATTTGGTATTAAAAGTATTAAATTACAGATATAACATAAAGACATCCATAATCATAATTATATCATAATATAACAGAAGGCTGTTCGATTAGTAGGTGCCAGAGTAAGCTAGACTCTTTTTGAACAGGTCGATCCTAGGTTTGTTCAGACGTAACTGATGTAATTGTTGTCCCTTGTCGTAGATTTTTGATAGGGGAATTAAGACATAGATTGGTCCCTTCTGAATAGACTAGAACAGGGGTTGACTCAGTGAGAGATAATATAAGAGATAGATTTTACACGAGTGAAATGGTGGAAAATAAGTAGAGTCTGTCCCTGAACTCGAGAAGCTTTCTCCCCTTCAGCCTATCTCTACAACAGAACTTGGTTTGTCAGACAGTCTACTAGAATATATATATATATATATATATATATATATATATATATATATATATATATATATATATATATATATATATATATATATATATATCAACCACTCACATACACTCACACATAAGTGACGACAGTTAGACGCACAGACGTGAACACTATATCTATGGAATAGGGATCTTTTGGAACGAGCTGACCAACTCACTTAAATAAAGTTTATGCAAATTTTATTTATCATAAGAAAACTTCACAACAGCAGAATTTTGAATATCAAACACATACAAATAAACATAGATTAATGAATTAATAAAGAGTTAGACTCATAGGTGTAATCCTCCCTCTCTCTCTCTCTCTTGAGACAAGATCCCGTCAGAAGAGAAGTTATTAACCCCCAAAGAGTCAAAGATTTATACGCTATGGTCTACAACTTCCCTCTACAGTAAAGAACAGAGTTTATACGTTAATCTATTCTGAAAGGGAAACAGTATTAGCAAAACTTTGAATAAAAAAAAAATACGAAGTGGGTACATGAATTTATACGATCAAAGAACCACTCATTCCTGCTTTCTTTCTATCCATACAACAGTGGCCACTGACATTCGTTCTTACCTACAAACTTGATTTTCACCTTTTGGCGCAAACTTTAGGACACACAAACCCGCAGCAAATCCAGTATGCTTTTAGCAACGAGGACCCCAGCTCTACAGAGACCGGTAAATTCCAATTTCTCCGGGGAGCGTTCTCTTTACGACAATATTTTTTGAATTACTGTTTATGTCACTTCAAATCAGTTCAGGTAATAGATATCACAGTGCTCACAGTGTCAACATATTGGGGTTTCCAGTACTTAGGAAATGCCAGGTCGGTAACTTCTCTCAGTATAAAAATTCTTGGTCACACCACAAATGATCAAACGTCGGAAATGTTAAGGTTTGTTAGGTCACCACAACGGGACTGAATGTAAATGAGATTGGAACTATAAATCTGGATCTATATGCCAGTTACCAAGTCACTCTTAAATGTTCTTTGAGTTGGTATTCGGTCTCTCTCTGGGTGTAAACACAACCTCAGACAGGTTTACATTGAGAAGAACCCAGTTACTAATATAAGAAATGTTCTTTAGTATGATTACTCTCATTATGAGAATAAGGCAGACGTTAACACAGAACTAAATGTTTGTGGTGAAGTGGGATGTTATAAATATTTATAGGGGACTTAGTGTACTGACTGAGATCAGCTGTGAAGGTATCTATATCTAATAAGAGTAGTGTATTATAGATAACCTTACTTGCTTCCACATATGTATATCTCAGTCAGAATTATTCTGGAATAGTGTGATGACTACGTTATATGTCTAGGGTATGTGTATGATGAAGTGTAAGTCAAAACAACAACAGACAGATAAACAATTTAATTTATTCCACTACACTTGACAACACTGTGACACTCGCATACATAAAACACTCTACAAGGATATCTTAAAGGAGTCACTGATAACTTTTCAAATAACAATATGTATTCATTGCTGTCATGAATGTATATGTGTCCTGATTCAAATACAAAGGGAACCAGGAATCACAATCAATTTTAACTACAAGTTATATGTACAGAATTTCTCAATATGAATCTTGTAGTGACATATATTTTTAATAGTATCCTATGTGTGTCAGTTGTGTAGTAGTAATATGAGGTAATACTGGTTTTGTTTTGTTCAAGCTCTGTTGGTATTTGTCATCATGACTTCAATAGTTTGTCTTTATTGGAACTAGTATTGGAGATGTTCTCAGTTCCTGATATTAAAACAATTAAATTCCCCTCTTAATTGTATTTTACACTGTCATTTTAAGATGGGGGTACATAATGTTGAGCTCAGCTGGCCACATCAGCTTATCTTGCGTGATGGCGGCAGGAAAAGACTCCTCTTCTCGATTTCTCCCCTGGGCTCTGGAGACACCTCACTGATAGCTAAATGGACCAAGGAGTATGCTGTCCGACTCTGGATTCAGCAAAGCTCTGACCAGGTGCTGCTCAATACCATAAGACCACGGTCCCTGTAAACAAGAAGGATGTACCTTCTACTTCATAACTAATTGATACTCTAGTTCTACACTGAGCACAATACATCACAAACATTGAGTTCAGAGCGTTAGGCCAACTGTCAGCTTCATCTGAAATACTTTATACCAGTATTTCCCTCCCTAATGGTTACTACGCCTCTGCAATTCCAGCATTATTTCTTTCTAGTCAATCATCTAGGTGTCAGTGTACTGTTGGGCCATTCCATGCCGTTTTACTTTCCTCCGACACCTTCTGTTCAGGCTGGAGCATTATAGGCTTTACATCATGTTTGCTACTGAACTACACATATATACAGGCATAAATTAACAATTAACATTCAATTTTCATTAAAAGATATTGAATGTTTCAAGCTTACCACAATTCATAGAATAATAAACAGTTTCGTTGACTGGCAATGGATATAGCACAACTCCGATCTGCCGATGTTCCAGGCTTTATTTTATATAAAATATACACTGGTGATCAACGCACTGCTTCTTAGTAGGTTTATTACAAGATGTGGCAATGAACAGACGCTCTGAATCAAGTATATTCGCAGCTCTACCCAATGAAACCGCGTCCACACATCTTTTCAAAAAAGTACCCCCTTCTATTCGTTTCCCATAACAACACAAGATAGTATTTATAGCCCGACCAATCGTGTTTAGTCTTATATTTGTTGCGCTCCAATCAATTTGGAGTTAACATGGTAGGCTATTTCCGTAACGTAAGGTTTTTTCAAACACGTTATAAAAAATTTTATGAGCAGAAATGATTTCATGCTGTCAGGCACCCCCACTATTTTATTTTGGTTATAATTTGGTAATTCCTAGACTATTTGCGTAACGTTTTACATATTCTTTGTCAGCAAGCCCTAAGGAACCCAAATATACAAATTTAAAAGAGCTAAGTGGCTGCGTTCAAAATATGCAATTTCTTCTACCTCCTGTTTCGAAGATGTGCTGTCTGGGTACTGTAATGTTTTCAAACGTAAACCCATCTAATGTCATCTTTTCTAATAAGCGTTTTCCAGGATTTTAAAACCTAACTCTGGGAAGGTTAGTGTTTTTATCACTGTCCGTCTGAAAAAAAAAAGTTAGTGCATGTGGCCTTACACGCGTGATAGTAGTAATTGTGTATCGCGCGACGCGAGTTTAGTGTTGCATGTGTCCTTGCTTTCATTCGCCCCTCTCTCTTTCTATTTGAGTCCATCTGTTCGTTCGTTTTGGTAACGTAGTATAATTAATGTTAGGATTAATTTAGGTCATTACGCAGTGTGCCTCTCAATGTTTTTCTTAGAAATGCAATACCCGCTTGTATTTATGCAGTGGCTTATATTTAACGTGGAAACGTTACAATTTGCAGACGAAGCATAAAACAAAGGGGATTTCGAGTACATTCTTGGTGACAGCACTGTTATTTTACCATTGCTCTTTTCTTTATTAAATTTATTTGTTAGGCTTTATATGTACCTGATAATTTATATATGTGGATTAGAATATTTCACGACACCTCCCCTCTTAAAACAGACATCCCATGTCAGTCCTTTATTCTATATACACATAGATAAATGTAAGTCAACTTGACTTTACTCTGCTGTGGTGCTATCATGGTTTTATGTAGTTGGGTCCATTCAGAGTAGGCACTACTCATGAAATCTGCCTCAGACTTCTACAACCAATAATATATTTCGGTTATGTTACTGAACAGCCGCAAGTGTGAGTGCTTGTCTTAATGCTGCTTCGCAACCCGTATTCACCATTTCTCTTCTCTGAGTCTGCGCAATGACATGTCCAGAGAACATTATATTTCCCTCAAAATGTACGTTATGAGGAGATAACATATACCTGGTGATAGCAGAGTTTTCGTAGTGGATCCCATAATCTTCTTATTATCCTGTATGAAACATTCGGAATATCCTCAATCAAAGAGGCAACTCAGGGATTCGTTACGTTCCTCCGAAATGTTTACATCCAACAATTTTCTCATCATTCTAGAGAAGACACTAGGCGCATTCTTCAATCCAAATGGCAATCTATTAAACTCATAGTGTCCTTCTGAGGTACTAAAAGCTAGGTATGGTCTAACCTCAGGCTTTACTGGAATCTGATAGTATCCTTTACTCAGATCCACTTTTGAGAAATATTTAGCTTTATTTAGTCTGGCAAACAGCTGATTTGTATCCGGCAATGGATCCACCTGTCCTTCTGTAATAGCATTCAGTCTCCTGTAATCTATACAGAGTCTATGTTCTCCAGAGGGCTTCCTTAAGAGTACAACACCGGAACTATACGAAGATTCACTGTGCGAAATAATTCCTTCCTTCAACAGATAGTCTATCTCTTCCTTCAAAGCTTTCTCCTTAGCAAACGGAATCGAATATGGTTTCATACAGACAGGTGTGGGGTCTATCAGTTTCATATCATATTCCAATAGGTTTGTATGCCCTGGTCGGTCTGTTAACACCTCTGCATGATTATTTAGAACCTGTTGCACTCTCTCTTTCTGAGTTTTCGTTAAATGTGTACTGATTTTCACCTGTGCTGCTGTCTCACAGGGGTGTAATGGATATTCAAATGATGAAAGTGGTTCCTTTTTCATCTCCATGGCGATGGACAAGGTCAACAAGTGTGTCTCTTCCTGATGTTCTCTTTCCAAATATTTCTTCAGGAGATTCACATGATAGATTTTTTCTTTCCCTTTCTTATCTATCTTATAATTTGTTCTAGACATCTTCTCTAAAACTGTATATGGACCCTGCCATCCAATTTGTAACTTATTCTGACTCCCGGGGAGAAGAAGCAGTACCTTCTCTCCCACAGCCAAATCTCTGTCTTTCGCCTTCCTGTTATAATAGGCAGCATGTTTCTTCCTGGCTTGTTTCAAATTTTCATTGGCAAGTTTCCAGCCAGTTTTTAAACGAGTGGTCAGCTCATTCACATATTGGTATGAAGATGTAATGTTTTCCTCTGCCTTTTCATCAGTCCACGTTCTTAACCAAGCTACATATGGACCTTTAATTTTGTGGACCTATTTGTCCATGCACCGGTATGGTCTCTTCCACTCGAAGCTCTATAGTGATGATTTTTCTTCCCAGAATTATCATGCATAAAACGACCGCTACCAATTCTTTTCCTGGGGCTTTCTCCCCACTTAAAATTCTTGATTAGAGATTTCCTCTCTACATCTTCTTCCTCCAGTTTGTTTAAGTCCGATTGAGGGATTTTCGGCTTATCCTGGGGTAAGACATCTGTTTGCACTCTCTGCATAGTGGCCATTGTAAAACAGTTAAGTGAAGCTTGTCCGTGAAAAGGGGCTTCCCATTTCATTTGGTCCACTTTATCAAATCTATTTTTCTTTTTATTATCAGGCCTAATTTTGCCCCGTGGCGTGTCCAGGTCCTGATCAATGTTCCCACTTGTGGGTGTTCCCTCATGTGCTATGCTACACCTTTCTACAAAATTCTCAATGTCCCATCTTGCTTTGGGCCAATAATAATTGTGTGCCACCTTTTGAATGATGGTACCTATCTTCTCATGGTCCCCATCTGGTTTCACATGTAGGCTCCTTATTAAGTCTGCCCTATATCTTTTAGGAAGTACCAGCTGTCCCTGACCTTTGGATCTAGCTCCAGTCTTCCTATACATCAACTTGTTTTTCATGTAAAAAATCTCCCTTGCCTGGAGTTGTATGACAAGTTGACAATTTTCTGAAACAAGGCTTGAGTGTTTTATCCCCAGCCTGTGCCTTTCTCATCTCTTCTGGAGTGGTATCTAACATAATATCCTCCTCCTGTCTTGAGGTCGACCTGACCTGAAGGGTGGCCATATACACAGGTTTCCTTCTGCAACGGTCAGTGTCATGATTGTCCATCTGACAATTTTTACACCACCTTTTTCCTTGGTTGAAAGATTTTCTTTCATCATATTTCCTTTCATCGAATTGTGGGAATTTATTTTTATTTTCATACCGTGGCCTATCAAACTGATGCTTACCTTTGTTTTGATCCCTAGGATCAAATTGATTAAAGTTCTGTGGTGCCCTAAAGTTATCCACTTGTTTCTTTTTATTACCTGTTACCTCTGCTTGAGCTGCTTGATACCTTTCAGCAACATTTAGCAACTCACACAGCCTCTCTGCACCTTGTTCCATGAGAAACTTTCTCAGGTCTGGAGCCATGGACTCTCTTAGTTGCTCTATAAGGACCATTTCCTTAAGATCTTGGGTTTTCCCCAGAGAAGTCCATTTCTCCAAGTATGTCTCTATTCGTGCAGAGAACTGGTGATAGGTTTCACCTGACAGTAGTTTAGCATTCCTAAATTTTTTCCTATAAAATTCTGCATTCTTTTCATATCTTAACAAAAGAGCCTGCTTTAGCATGTCATAATTTTCCTGATCACCTCTGCTCATTTTTGCAAAAACTTCATAAGCTGCCCCACGAAGTCCTTGAGATAACTTTAAGCTCCACCTTTCTCTCTCTAACCCATACGTGGTAGCTAATAGTTCATACCTATTTAGGTAGCTCTCTATATCATCGTCTTTCTCAACAAAATGATCTAAATGAAAATTCATAGCTGAGGTTGAGGCTCCCTGAGTAACCGTAGCATCAGAGGCAAAGGGACTGGCACCATTTTCAGGAGCATGGCCTTGAAACTCAAACTCCCTTAGTCGTAACTCATGTTCCCTTTGTAATCTCTTCTCCTCCTTTTCTGCTTCCCTTTCTGCAGCTAATCTCTTCTCTTCTCTTTCTGCAGCCTGTCTTCTTTCCTCGGCTTCCAATGCTTTAGCCTCTTTGTCAGCCTCAGCCTGCAACCTCTTAGTCTCAGCCTCAGCCTGCAACCTCTTAGTCTCAGCCTCAGCCTGCAACCTCTTAGTCTCAGCCTCAGCCTCAAATTTTAACTTCTTAATTTCCCTTTCAGCCTCTAACTTTCTTTCGGCTTCAAACCTTCTTTCTTCGCGTTCAATAAATTTGTCACATTCCGTAGTGACATAGGCAACCATAACTTGCCCATCTAATCCTAACTCTTTTGCAGTCTGAACAGCAGCAGATCGAAATTTGGCCAGGTCCGCCATTGTCTATCAGGTAAGTTTATACAATGTCTAACCAACAATTCAATCTCTAAATATATATCTAATGGACAACACAGGCACCGAGAGCTCAACCTTATTTAATTCCACCCAAGGATACCTTTTAATTCTTATTATTCCCTGAAGTGAATTTCCCCCAATATTTGTAATAGGTAAAGATTCAAAATCCCGTGAGCGAGACCCCAATATATGTGGTGAAGTGGGATGTTATAAATATTTATAGGGGACTTAGTGTACTGACTGAGATCAGCTGTGAAGGTATCTATATCTAATAAGAGTAGTGTATTATAGATAACCTTACTTGCTTCCACATATGTATATCTCAGTCAGAATTATTCTGGAATAGTGTGATGACTACGTTATATGTCTAGGGTATGTGTATGATGAAGTGTAAGTCAAAACAACAACAGACAGATAAACAATTTAATTTATTCCACTACACTTGACAACACTGTGACACTCACATACATAAAACACTCTACAAGGATATCTTAAAGGAGTCACTGATAACTTTTCAAATAACAATATGTATTCATTGCTGTCATGAATGTATATGTGTCCTGATTCAAATACAAAGGGAACCAGGACTCACAATCAATTTTAATTACAAGTTATATGTACAGAATTTCTCAATATGAATCTTGTAGTGACATATATTTTTAATAGTATCCTATGTGTGTCAGTTGTGTAGTAGTAATATGAGGTAATACTGGTTTTGTTTTGTTCAAGCTCTGTTGGTATTTGTCATCATGACTTCAATAGTTTGTCTTTATTGGAACTAGTATTGGAGATGTTCTCAGTTCCTGATATTAAAACAATTAAATTCCCCTCTTAATTGTATTTTACACTGTCATTTTAAGATGGGGGTACATAATGTTGAGCTCAGCTGGCCACATCAGCTTATCTTGCGTGATGGCGGCAGGAAAAGACTCCTCTTCTCGATTTCTCCCCTGGGCTCTGGAGACACCTCACTGATAGCTAAATGGACCAAGGAGTATGCTGTCCGACTCTGGATTCAGCAAAGCTCTGACCAGGTGCTGCTCAATACCATAAGACCACGGTCCCTGTAAACAAGAAGGATGTACCTTCTACTTCATAACTAATTGATACTCTAGTTCTACACTGAGCACAATACATCACAAACATTGAGTTCAGAGCGTTAGGCCAACTGTCAGCTTCGTCTGAAATACTTTATACCAGTATTTCCCTCCCTAATGGTTACTACGCCTCTGCAATTCCAGCATTATTTCTTTCTAGTCAATCATCTAGGTGTCAGTGTACTGTTGGGCCATTCCATGCCGTTTTACTTTCCTCCGACACCTTCTGTTCAGGCTGGAGCATTATAGGCTTTACATCATGTTTGCTACTGAACTACACATATATACAGGCATAAATTAACAATTAACATTCAATTTTCATTAAAAGATATTGAATGTTTCAAGCTTACCACAATTCATAGAATAAAAAACAGTTTCGTTGACTGGCAATGGATATAGCACAACTCCGATCTGCCGATGTTCCAGGCTTTATTTTATATAAAATATACACTGGTGATCAACGCACTGCTTCTTAGTAGGTTTATTACAAGATGTGGCAATGAACAGACGCTCTGAATCAATTATATTCGCAGCTCTACCCAATGAAACCACGTCCACACATCTTTTCAAAAAAGTACCCCCTTCTATTCGTTTCCCATAACAACACAAGATAGTATTTATAGCCCGACCAATCGTGTTTAGTCTTATATTTGTTGCGCTCCAATCAATTTGGAGTTAACATGGTAGGCTATTTCCGTAACGTAAGGTTTTTTCAAACACGTTATAAAAAATTTTATGAGCAGAAATGATTTCATGCTGTCAGGCACCCCCACTATTTTATTTTGGTTATAATTTGGTAATTCCTAGACTATTTGCGTAACGTTTTACATATTCTTTGTCAGCAAGCCCTAAGGAACCCAAATATACAAATTTAAAAGAGCTAAGTGGCTGCGTTCAAAATATGCAATTTCTTCTACCTCCTGTTTCGAAGATGTGCTGTCTGGGTACTGTAATGTTTTCAAACGTAAACCCATCTAATGTCATCTTTTCTAATAAGCGTTTTCCAGGATTTTAAAACCTAACTCTGGGAAGGTTAGTGTTTTTATCACTGTCCGTCTGAAAAAAAAAAGTTAGTGCATGTGGCCTTACACGCGTGATAGTAGTAATTGTGTATCGCGCGACGCGAGTTTAGTGTTGCATGTGTCCTTGCTTTCATTCGCCCCTCTCTCTTTCTATTTGAGTCCATCTGTTCGTTCGTTTTGGTAACGTAGTATAATTAATGTTAGGATTAATTTAGGTCATTACGCAGTGTGCCTCTCAATGTTTTTCTTAGAAATGCAATACCCGCTTGTATTTATGCAGTGGCTTATATTTAACGTGGAAACGTTACAATTTGCAGACGAAGCATAAAACAAAGGGGATTTCGAGTACATTCTTGGTGACAGCACTGTTATTTTACCATTGCTCTTTTCTTTATTAAATTTATTTGTTAGGCTTTATATGTACCTGATAATTTATATATGTGGGTTAGAATATTTCACGACAATGTTATTGCTTATTTTCTCATCATTTCTCGGGGTGAGTAGACTTATTTCATAAGTATAATATATCCGTGTTAGTATCTTATATATATCTGATAGGAATGTGACTTGAATTCATTTTGAGGATTTCTCCCGGTAAATTAATTTCAGTGATAATGTAGCGCTGTCTACCGCCTTAGTTAAGTGGTGCTTAAACAGTTATGGTTTATAATGGGTTAAATGATAAACTAACGATAACACATACTCACTAGGCGTAGAATCAGCCCGTACAGATGCTTACCATGGGTTAAGAGTTGGCTAAAATAACTGTCATTACTGTAAGAAAATGTCAGAGGTGTGGGTTTTTCACTTAAAACTTAATAGTGAGATGCAGGCGCTATAATTCTGAATTATGGGAGATAGTCACTTATTACTTTTTTATAGAAACTTCTAGTGGTAGGGTGAAATCATTAGATGCCGATTTGTGTAGCTAGACACTAGTCATACTTTCACAGGAAGCAGTCACCAGCCATAGAAAACGTTTATCTTATGATTCAGTCATAACTGTATTATTATAGCTAGAACATTGCATTTTCTATGTATTCATTTGTGGGATGTTAATATTTGTTTCCCCAAAGGGACATACGATTTATATTTGCAATGTCAAATGCTGTAATCTGTTTATGTAAATTCACTTAATGTTGTAAAATGAATAGCATATCCACTCAGCTGTAACTACAGGGTTAGGTTTCCTGTATGTTGAATTGGGAGAAGAGGAGCAGATTTTGCTGTCAGAATATTTTCTGACAGGTACATGTGTGTACAAAATATATTAGACTATGCGGGCGCATGCTGATAATTGATAGAGTGGAAGGAAATGGAGGGAGACTTATATGGATAAAGACAGCCCTCAACTATCATAGCAATGATTACAATAAATTTAAATCCCATAGAGGAGCATAACTGTTTTGTATAACGTTAGTGTAACTTTATTGTTTGCTTGATGTAAAGGTCGTCTTTTTGGGTCTCAGTTTTCAGGGATACCGGATTGCTAGAGCAAGACTCCAGTCAGTCGAAGAACGTCATATTCTCTTCGATCTAGAGGGTTTCTGAATACATCTAGCATCACGAGGCGTCAACCCCATACCTGAAAACAAAACCCTTTTTGTCAACGCCATTCTCTCTAAAGGGAAATTAAGCTCACGCAGTATGCAACGAGCCAACGCAAAATCTGAAATCATCTGTTGCAGTGAAAGTTTCCTACTCGCCTATTGGATTACCAGTCAGAGCATTGCGGCTTCCCAATAACTAGCACAGCGTCTATAGCAGAATTTAAAACCACCAGCCTTTGTGTGCTTAAACGGAGCACTCAGTCAAATCACAGTTCAAACCAGCCCAAACCGGATTTACTACCACGTACGCAAGATTCCAGCGCCGGATAAGATCGCAAAGGGACCGTTTGTCCTCAAGTAACTTCGTCTTGTGTGCAGTTCTGGGTTATGAAAAACCTCGCCCTTTTAAAACACGTAGATTTCGTCTCACCATAAAATTTATGTTATTAATTTTGTTACGAATACTTCATTTATTTATATATTTTTATCAAATATTTTAAATATTAAATGTATATACAATTTGTAAACACTTTAATGTTTTTACAGTAGCTTCTAAAAGTGTTACCGTCTAAATTTTAATGATGGTTATGTATGTATGATACAATTTCAACTTTATCTAGAGGGGAAACGGCATCTGCTGTACCCCGAAAAATCAATGGACACGAAAGGTTACATACAAGGTTGCCACTCAAGATCTAGAGATAAACCCAGATTTTCTTCTTAAAAAAAACCCAGAAATACCTAGATTATTTTATGCATCAAATACACGGGTATAGACGATGCTTACACGATCTTTTAGTGCAACTTTAACACAAATAAGCAGTGTGCTACCAAATGTTATTTTTTCTTCATTTGTATTTTATTTTTTATTACCAAAAGTTCACAATTATAAAAATGATTTTATTAACACACCAATATATCACAAAGGCAACCTTGGTGCGCTTCAGTGACTTTTTTTTTTTTTAGCAATTGTGCTGTCTGGAAACATCTGCTTGCAACATTCAATCAAACGATCAGCTTGCGAAAACGGAGTATTATGTTCTGCCATGAAAGCCGACAACAGTATCTCCGCTTTAGCCATTTTGTCTTGGAGACAGGGCTCTTTTGGTTTGATGAAAAACTTGTTAATATTCAGAGTTTCGCTTTTGGCTTTGACATTTTTCATGTCCTTCTGTGTGCTTTTATGTGTCAATAAAGCTGTGTTGTTGGCATTAGTTAATGTACAGGAACAGACCGTACAAATCGCAGCATAGCGATTGCCAGAGTCCGGCTTTATCCAATCTTTCAGTTCGCTGTCTATTAGCCATTCCTCACAAAAAGCCTACTGATACCATGGCTTCACTTTTTTATGCGGTGGCTAGTGTCGTCATGCTGCCACAACTACCTATCGTACCTTCATCATCGCTCATTCTTTAATCTTAATTTTAATTATTTTTTGAAGAAAAAAAATATGCTGTTTATCTGCTTAAGTCTAAAATTTAAAACGAATACTTTAAAACACATCGCAAAAATGACTGAGTATTGTAGATGTCAGCCATTAACAGAATAACAGGAAATAGATAGCCGATGTAAACGAGTCAAAAAACAACGTCATTGATGTGGTTAAAAACAAGAATTAAATTTAAGTAGAATAAAAAAAAAATATACAGCACATAATTTTTTTATATTTAATTATAATATAAATATAATGTATAATGCCCAGTGCACAGAATATACATACCTTGTACATTGTAAATGCCAATTGTCAAATATACCCAGATTAATGCAGATTTGGAAAAACATTACCCAGATACCCAGACGAAAGTCAAAAAACCTAGATCTAGTAAAAAATACCCAGCTGTGGCAACACTGGTTACATACATGCTTTTTTTTCTTCTTACTAATTTTCAACCGCTCTCTCTTCTTTCTCACCAGTAGACAGAGAAATAGTATGAAATTACAAAGTTACTTGCATTAAGCACAGGAAAGAATAACATATGAGTAGAACCAGAGTGGTTCAAGTGAAGTTAGAAGCCCATACAGCAGGATTTTAGGGAAGAAATATGCTCAAATGAATATATGCTATATGTATCTTATGAATGATTGACATGTCGACTTGTAAATACGTTATGGACAATAAAAATTCCATCTTGATACTAGAGGCAGGTTGTCTCTCCATTTCTTTACTACCTATCCATGGAATGAAGGAAAGTATGACTGATAGAAACAAATGCTAATCTAATTACTGCTCCAAAACAAAAACAAAAACACCTTAGAGGATAATCCCAGAACCTGGTACAACCTTAAGTCTGTTGAAGAACAATTTCCATCTCTAGCGTATAGGCTAGTCGATTAACTAGACTCTTCGTATAAACAGCAACCCCCAGCACCCTGCCCTGTCACACAGGTGACTGAGTCTATACATTGCTGGGTCATTCCCATGTCCTATATTCCATGGTCGCGTTAGATATCGGAAAAAATAGTAACAGCCATTGAGGTATTTCTTCTTTTTTTTTGGGGGGGGGGGGGGGAGGGGGGGATGGTAGTGTTGGCCGTGTGTACTTCCACGATTAACTCTCACAGCAAGGTGTTTGCACTGTTCGGATTGTAGCTGGTTTGATTCCCCGGTGAACCTATCATTTCTTATAGATTTATGTTGCATAGTAACATCCTTACGTCCGTGTTAGAAGTGCGTGCTATTTACATATATTTGTTTTTTTATTTGAGGTTAAAAAAAAAGAGATAACGTTCGACGAAAACAACATACAGCAAATAAACATAACACTATCTTGAAAACACAAATTTAAGAAAAAGTTGAAGACGAAGAATGAAAATAACGTTAACGCTTGTAGTGGTGTTGATGGTATTGTATGATGTTGATATTACTAAATGTAATTGTATGAGGCCAGCTGTGAAGGCTCCTGAGATAAAATGTAGTTGAGAATTGTCAGAAGGCCTTTCTTGCTACCACTACGACCTCACTCTTAATTTTTTTTAATGAATGTGGCTACGTAAAGTGTCTAGGGTTATGATATGTAGTGTGGTGTAATAGGTTATAGATATACCCACAGATATTTAACAAGACTAATAATATTAATAAATGTTAAAATACACTGAACTAACTCACGTGTGTAAAATTTTTGATAAAATTATATTACATTTATTTTGTTCTGGATCAATTTTTTAGGTTGACCAGAACTTAAAAGGATTTAGAGATTATGAAAGAAATGCATGGAATATTATATCATAAATGCAATAGTGTACATATATATGTACTATACTAGTAGTTTTATTAAAATGTTCTAGTAGTCATCTACTTGGGAGGATAGTTAATGTTTGTGCTGTTGGGGTGGCCTCATCACACCTGTCTATATTGACTACACAGTGTCCAGAAAATGGTGGGAATTTTTATGAGGGTATTAGTAACTAAACGGGGTTGGTGAATGTCCAGCAGACCAGAGGCTCACTCATCTTTTAGTTGTAGCTCTGGTGCTGAAATCTGGTGGTCCCACCTCTCTGTGCTGGCGGGCAATAATGGTGGTCTCTGTCACAAGTACTGCACAGATACACTCGAGTAAAGTCACCAACTGAATAGTCACTGCTTGGTTGACAACAGAAACTCGCAGCTCAGATTATGAATAAATAACACAGAACTGCTAGCAAAACTCAGCTGAGCTGCTGGCTATAGTATGGCGTCCCTAAATTTCTTACACTTTCTTTCATATGGAAATCACCACACTTTAAAATCTGTGTCTATCACTGAACAACTATTGAAGAATGGCCCCACTTTCGCGTCTGAGCGCTAATGATATGATTGTCTGTGGCCAATCACTGCCTAGGTTTATTTTAAATTCAAATTTCCTACCATAAAGTCATTTCAGTCATGCTTCAGTCAAGTATGGATGGTTATCTGTTAGTCTGTCCGTCTCTACTTGTGTTTCTACAAAATGTACTCGATTTTTGAACCAACCTTTCTCTCCCCTCCAAAATTTTGTCGTTAAAAGTTATTTTTAGACACAGCCACCACAAATATCCCTTCTCTTCCATACTACGTAGATTTGAACACCTGCGTTTCGAGGTCGTGTTTTTTTGTGCAATTAGCGACACTTTTAGATTCAATACAGTCTGTCGATGATGTGAACAACACTGTCTTTTGTCATTATCTTCAATATTATCTATCCGTCTGTAAAAGTAAGACCATATTAGTTCACTGCTCAGAATAGGCCATCCGGCCAGCTAATTTTTATATTCCTAACATTAATATTAAGAAAAAAGTACTTTTTAAATTTTGTAATATTCCAAACATCTGCGTTTTAGCCGCTGAATTCAAATCAAGGGCTTGGTATTGCAAAAGCGTCCAATAAATGACTGTGGCGTATTATATCTATGGTCCCTTCTGTCGAGTTGCTTACTTTTTATGTCAACTTGGGAAACGTGACTTTTCTCCGTTTCCCCCCCAATTGCGTCTCCTTAGCCTTTCTAGTCTCACGCAATCTTTCCAGTCATATTTTTTTCCTTTTTGATCCGCCGTTCCCCTCCTGTTTAGCAAGTCAATTATTATGGAGGATGATGACCCGCGGTCTAGGCGATCATGTACTATTCGCAGCCTACGCATTATGTTTTTATCCTTAAATGTTATCTTTGGAGGGATTTTACCGTTGTATCTCTGTCAATTTCACTACACATCTCCCCACTTGAAAACATGCCTATGGCAAGTTCCAAAACCAGCGATACACATAGGTAAAATTACTCCTCACGTCTGCCACTACTCTAATTTTGATCACAGGGGTGCCGACTGAGGAAATCTGCACCGACATTCAATTTGCCTGGGATATATTGGATACTGAACTGATAAGGTTGAAGCAATAAAGACCACCTCAGCAATCTTGCGTTTCCATGCTTAGCCTGAGACAAGAACACGAGAGGCTGATGGTCCGTCTCCACCACAAATGTCCTACCATACAGATAGATTTGAAACTTCTTTATTGCCCAGATTAATGCTAAACATTCCTTTTCGCTTGTGGAGTATCCTTGTTCCGCCTTATTCAATTTGCGGCTTGCATAAGCGACTGGTTTCAGTTCCCCATCAGGTGAAGCTGATCTTTGCAACAAAGCCCCTCCTAGTCCTACATTACTTGCATCGGTTCTTAAGACAAAGTCCTGTGTCAAATCAGGCAGTTTGAGAATAGGCTTGCTAGTGAGTTTTTTCCTTTAACTCTTGGAACGCTAGTTCACATTGTGCAGTCCAAATAATTTTATCTGGAAGTCCCTTGCGAGTCAGATCAGTCAGAGGAGCACAAATAGCGTTAAAATTTTTGATGTATTTCTGATAAAATCCGCATAACGACACAAATGATCGCACGTCCTTTTTTGTTTGTGGCCTAGGTGCTCTCTGCAGTTTTTCCAAATTCTTAGGATCAGGGGTCATATTACCCTGATATACAGTGTGTCCCAAGAATTCAACTCTTTGCATCCAATACAACATTTTGTTGGCCTAGCAGTTAAGTTCGCCTCCCGAAGTCTATCAAACAACATCTCCAGAGCTTCAATGTGTTCTTCAAATGTCTCTGTGGCGACGAGAATATCATCCATGAAATTCGTGATACATGGGTTATTCAGGGGATCCAACAATTTGCGCATCATCCTTGAAAACACACTCGGAGCATTTTTCAGTCCGAATGGTAGCATATTGAATTCATAATGTCCATCCGAAGTGCTAAAAGCCAAATAAGGTCTCACTTCAGGTTTCACTGGGATCTGGTAATAGCCTTTACTAAGATCCACCTTTGAAAAGTATTTTGCCTTGTTCAGTCTGGCAAATAACTGTTTTGTGTCTGGTAATGGATCCACTTGTCCTTCTGTGACAGCATTCAGTTTCCTGTAATCTATGCACAGTCTGTGTTCCCCAGACGGTTTTCTCAACAAAACGACACTAGAACTAAAAGATGATTCACTGTGCGAAATAATCCCCTCCTTCAACAAATACTCTATTTCTTCCTTCAATGCCTTCTCCTTCGCGAACGGAATAGAATAGGCTCTCATACAGATTGGGTTTGAGTCTACCAGTTTCATGTCATACTGTAGCAAATTTGTATGGCCTGGTTTATCTGTTAATACATCTGTATGTTCCTCCAGAACTTGCTGAACTCTCTCCCTCTGGTTTTTAGTCAGGTGCTTACTGACTTTTACCTGTGCTGCTGTTTCACAAGGATGTAATGGGTATTCATGTGAGGTGAGTGGTTCCTTTTGCATCTGGGTTGCAATAGCCAAGGTCAATAAGGGGGTGCTTTCCTGGAGTGGTCTGTCCAGATACTTCTTTAACAGGTTTACATGATAAACTTTTTCCTTCCCCTTTTTTGTCAATTTTATAGTTTGTTCTAGACACCTTCTCTAGAACCGTATATGGACCTTGCCAACCAATTTGTAATTTATTCTGGCTTCCGGGTAGTAGAAGCAGCACCTTCTCTCCGACTGCCAGTTCCCTGTCCTTTGCCTTCCTATTAAAATATGCTGCATGTTTCTTCCTGGCTTGTTTCAAATTATCATTTGCCAGTTTCCATCCAGCTTTCAAACGATTGGTCAGTTCGTTCACATATTGATAAGATGAGGTAACAGTCTCTTCCGCCTTCTCATCTGTCCAGGTCCTTAATAAAGTTACATCTGGATCTTTAATTTATCATACTTATTTTTCATGGAACCCGTCTGGTCCCGTCCCTTAGAAGCTTTATAATGAGGACTTTTCTTCCTAGAATCATCACTCACAAATCGACCACTACCAATTTTTCTCTGGGGTTTGTCTCCCCACTTAAGATTGTTTATGAGAGATCTTCGCTCTCTTGTCTGTTCTTCCAGTTTATATAAGTCTGACCGAGGGATTGTCATCTTATTCTGGGTTAAATTTCTTCTTTGTACTTGTCGCATAGTGGCCATGTTAATCCATTCAAGCGACGACTGGGTGTGAAAAGGGGGCTCCCATTCCACTTTGTCTACCCGAGTATAATTAGTTTTCCTTTCAGGCCTAAAGTTGCCCCGTGGCGTTTCTAGGTCCTGCACATATTTTCCCTTTGTGGGTGTTCCCTCATGAAATACGCCACATGCTTCTACAAAGTTTTCAACATCGACATTTACGTCGGGCCAATAGTATTTTCGAGCAATCTTTTGGCAGATGGTACCGACTTTCTCATGGTCACCATCTTTTCCAACATGTAAGCTCCTTATTAAGTTTGCCCTATATATCTTGGGAAGAACTAACTGTCCGTGACCAGTGGATCTAGTTCCTGTCTTCCTGTATAATAGTTTGTTCTTCATGAAATATTCCCCCTTGCTCGGAGGTGTGTGGCATTTGGGCAATTTTTTAAAACAGGGCTTGAGTGTCCTATCCTCAGCCTGCGCCTTCCTCATCTCCTCTGGATGAGCATTTATAGGTTCACCTTCTTCCTCCTTCTTCTGTGACCTGGTCTGCACTGTCGCCATGATCACAGGTTTCTTCGGGATTCCCCAAGAAGACGTATCTACACCCCAATATCAGAGGGTAGATTGGTTCATCTATCACTGCTGCTCTGATTTCTCCTTCCACATAGCGAGTTTTCACCGTTATCCTTGCGATGGGAAGTGTCATGAGTGGTATGTCCTTAGTCGCCCTTGTATTTCCACTGTTTCTGTGGTATACTGACTTGGGTCCACTAGGCTAGACTTCACAACTGAATCATAATCCAAACCTGTATCATAAAGGCACCTTATGGTGACCCCATTACAAATAACATTCTCACAAACTGGGGGGTGATAAGGTTCCTGTTGTCCCTTAGGATTAACCTTTAATCTTTGCGTCCCCGACTTCATGGCAGCAATGTTTGAAGGTTTCCTTCTACAAAATTCGGTGTTATGGTTATCCTTCTTGCACCATTTACACCATCTTTTTCCTTGGTTCAACGGTTTTCTTTCATTGAACTTTTGGTCATTGAACTGTGAGTTTCTGTCGCGATAGTCATTTCTTGGCCGCTCAAAGTTTGTCCTACCTTTATTTCCCTGCTCTCTATTATCAAATTTATTAAATTGCTGTGGAGCTTTAAAATTGTCTATGTGCTTCTTCTTAGCACCACTTACCTCTGCCTGGGCTGCCTGATACCTCTCAGCAACATTTAAAATTTCCCCCAACTTCTCTGCACCTTGTTCCATGAGAAATTTTCTCATGTCTGGAGCCATGGACTCTCTCAATTGCTCAATCATGATCATTTCTTTAAGATCTTGGGTCTTCCCCAGAGCCGTCCATTTCTCCAAATAGGTTTCTAGTCTGGCAGAGAATTGGTGGTAGGTCTCCCCAGACAACAGTTTGGCATTTCTAAATTTCTTACGATAAAATTCACCATTCTTCTCGTACCTTAATAACAAAGCCTGCTTTAACATGTCATAATTGTCTTGGTCTTCCCTGTTCATTTTGGCAAATACTTCATAAGAAGTACCTCTCAATCCCTGTGATAGCTTTAAGCTCCACCTCTCTCTCTCTAACCCATATGTAGTAGCTAATAACTCAAAACGTCCTAGGTACCCCTCTATGTCATCGTCTTTTTCAACAAAATGGTCTAAATGAAACCCCATAGCTGAGTTTGAGGCTCCCAGACCGGGCGTAGCATCTGAGGCAAAAGGGCTGGCACCATTTTCAGGAGCCTGGCCTTGTAATTCCAGCTCCCTTAGTCGTAATTCGTGCTCCCTCTGCAACCTTCTATCTTCTGCCTCCCTTTGCTGTCGTTTTTCTTCTGCCTCAATCTGCAGCCTCTTAGTCTCAGCCTCTAACTTCTTCTCTTCAACCAACCTGTCAGACTCCAATTTTCTTTCAGCCTCTTTTTCTAATCTCCTTTCTTCCCGTTCAATATATTTATCACATTCAGCCGTTACGTATTGAATTAAAATTTGACCATCCATTCCCATCTCCTTCGCGGTGAGCACAGCAGCTGATCTAAATTTTGCCAACTCCGCCATACTTTTGAGACAATATAATAATATACAAGCTAAATCTCTAACCAGTAAATACACTAAGTACTTCTTATGACTATAGTCTAACTAATTCTAACTAACCAGTTAACTAATTAATTATTACTGGCTGTGAAGATTCACCAACTCTTATCTGCAGGGACACTTTTAATGTTAAAGGGAATTTTACAATTTATTTCCCTACTTTTATTTCTCCCACCAGGAGATCCTAATATTACTGTTGGGCTAATTATCCCCTGGACAAGACCCCAATATATGTAGTGGTGTTGATGGTATTGTATGATGTTGATATTACTAAATGTAATTGTATGAGGCCAGCTGTGAAGGCTCCTGAGATAAAATGTAGTTGAGAATTGTCAGAAGGCCTTTCTTGCTACCACTACGACCTCACTCTTAATTTTTTTTTAATGAATGTGGCTACGTAAAGTGTCTAGGGTTATGATATGTAGTGTGGTGTAATAGGTTATAGATATACCCACAGATATTTAACAAGACTAATAATATTAATAAATGTTAAAATACACTGAACTAACTCACGTGTGTAAAATTTTTGATAAAATTATATTACATTTATTTTGTTCTGGATCAATTTTTTAGGTTGACCAGAACTTAAAAGGATTTAGAGATTATGAAAGAAATGCATGGAATATTATATCATAAATGCAATAGTGTACATATATATGTACTATACTAGTAGTTTTATTAAAATGTTCTAGTAGTCATCTACTTGGGAGGATAGTTAATGTTTGTGCTGTTGGGGTGGCCTCATCACACCTGTCTATATTGACTACACAGTGTCCAGAAAATGGTGGGAATTTTTATGAGGGTATTAGTAACTAAACGGGGTTGGTGAATGTCCAGCAGACCAGAGGCTCACTCATCTTTTAGTTGTAGCTCTGGTGCTGAAATCTGGTGGTCCCACCTCTCTGTGCTGGCGGGCAATAATGGTGGTCTCTGTCACAAGTACTGCACAGATACACTCGAGTAAAGTCACCAACTGAATAGTCACTGCTTGGTTGACAACAGAAACTCGCAGCTCAGATTATGAATAAATAACACAGAACTGCTAGCAAAACTCAGCTGAGCTGCTGGCTATAGTATGGCGTCCCTAAATTTCTTACACTTTCTTTCATATGGAAATCACCACACTTTAAAATCTGTGTCTATCACTGAACAACTATTGAAGAATGGCCCCACTCTCGCGTCTGAGCGCCAATGATATGATTGTCTGTGGCCAATCACTGCCCAGGTTTACCCCTAAACTCAATTTTCCTACCATAAAGTCACTTCAGTCATGCTTCAGTCAAGCATGGATGGCCATCTGTTAGTCTGTCCGTCTCCACTTGTGTTTCCACAAAATGTACTCGATTCCTGAACCAACCCCTCTCTCCCCTCCAAAACCCTGTCGTCAAAAGTTATTTCCAGACACAGCCACCACAAACATCCCTTCTCTTCCATACCACGTAGATCCGAACACCTGCGCTTCGAGGTCGTGTTCCCTTGTGCAAAACAGCGACACCCCTAGATCCAACACAGTCTGTCGAAGATGCAAACCACAGTGTCTTTTGTCACCATCCCCAATACCATCTATCCGTCTGTAAAACCAAGAACACATTTGTTCACTGCTCAGAATAGGCCATCCGGCCAGCTAATTTTTATATTCCTAACATTAACACCAAGAAAAAAGCACTTTTCAAATTCTGCAATATTCCAAACATCTGCGCTCCAGCCGCCGAACTCAAATCAAGGGCCTGGCACTGCAAAAGCGTCCAACAAATGACTGTGGCGTATTATATCCATGGTCCCTTCTGTCGAGTTGCTCACCCTTTATGTCAACTTGGGAAACGTGACTTTTCTCCGTTTCCCCCCCAATTGCGTCTCCTTAGCCTTTCTAGTCTCACGCAATCTTTCCAGTCATATTTTTTTCCTTTTTGATCCGCCGTTCCCCTCCTGCCTAGCAAGCCAATTATTATGGAGGATGATGACCCGCGGTCTAGGCGACCATGTACCATTCGCAGCCCACGCATTATGTTTTTATCCTTAAATGTTATCCTTGGAGGGATTTTACCGTTGTATCTCTGTCAATTTCACTACAACGCTGTTACGGGACTGCCATCAATGGTACCTATACCTTGTAGCGGTATGGCAGCTTGTGTACCCTGACAATCCCCAGAGCTATGCCAGTAGGAGTTTTACTCCTGGTAGGTTCAACCAGGCTGGACTGGTCTGCGTGGGTAGGGGTCAGACAAAAGCTGGTACCCTGGTCCTCCAGGTTGGGGGTTTTAGCACAGGGCCGACACCCCTGTCTGTGTAAAAAATCGCACGTTACGGAAACAGCAACAAATGAAAAAACTTTAATGCGGGACGGACATCCGGAGTCTCAGGCTCGTATGACTGACAGTGGTGAAAGCCGAAAGGAAGCCACTGGCACGAAAACGGATGCCCAGACCGCAAAACACGAAACCAGAATTGGTTTTTGGAATGTCAGAACTATGAATGAGGCAGGAAAGCTGAGACAGATCACAGCAGAGATGAGGAATTACAAACTACATATCCTGGGAATAAGCGAGAGCAGATGGACAGGGATGGGGAGAATAAAAACAGCTACAGGGGAAACAGTACTTTATTCTGGTAGAGAGGATGGTCAGCACAACGAAGGTGTAGCCATTATCCTTAAGAAAGGAATGGAAAGGTCTCTACTGGAATGGAAACCCATTAACAACAGACTAATAAGAGCAAGACTGAGAGGGAGATTCACCAACACCACAATTACACAATGCTATGCACCAACAAACGACAGCGATGAAGAGATCAAGGACGAGTTCTATCAACAGGTACAAAAGGAAATGGAAACTGTACCCAGGTACGATCTTATAATAGTAATGGGAGACCTAAATGCGAAAGTTGGAACACACAATAATTATAACGAAAGAGTAATGGGGAAATGCGGCAGCGGAACAGTAAATGAGAATGGGGACAAATTAATAAGCTTCTGCAGTATTAACAGGCTGGTCATTGGAGGAACACTTTTTCAACACAAAGAAGTGCACAAGTTAACATGGGAATCACCAAATGGACGAGACAAAAACCAGATAGATCACATAATGATCAATGGCAGATGGAGACATGCACTACAGGACGTGAAAGTAAGAAGAGGCGCAGATGTGGGAAGTGATCATCACCTAGTAGTAGCAAGACTGAAGGTGAAACTCAGAGCTGCTGGACCAGTTGCAGTCAAACAGAAAAGATACAACATCACGAAACTTAAGGACCCCCTCACCAGAAAAGCGTTCGTGGTCGACGTAAAGAGACGATATCTGATTACCAAAAGCCAGGAAAGAACAGAGACCGACGATGTCGACCAAAAATTCAACACCATCTCAACAATATACAAAGAAAGCAGCAAGTCATGCTTGGGATTCCAGGAAAGAAAGAGCCAAGACTGGATAACACCAGAAACGCTAAACACCATAGCGAAGAGAAAGGAAATGAAAAGACAGAAAACAGAAGCTAAGTCTCCCTTGTTAAAGGCAATATATAGTGAACAGTACAGTCAGCTGGACAAGGAAGTAAAACGTCAAACCCGTGCTAACAAAAGGACATTTCTGGATGACCTTGCAAGACAGGCAGAAGAGGCAGCACTGAGAAATGAACAAAGCACAGTTTATAAAATAACTAAAGCTATCAGTGGAAAACGAGGTGCCAAACAACATAACGTTAGTAAGAGACAAGCAAGGAAATCTCATCACCACAGCACAGGGGCAGGTAACAAGATGGGCAGAGCACTTCAGAAAAACACTGAATAAGGAACCACCAGAGACTCAGCTGAATGTTCCTGAAACTGAAAGTGACTTAGACGTAAATACAGACATTCCACGAAAAGAAGAAATTATCACAGCTATCAAAGGGCTAAAAAATGGAAAAGCGCCTGGTCACGACAATCTAAATGCTGAGCTATTCAAGACAGACCCTGAACTAGCAGCAGAACTATTAGAACCACTATTTGCACAAGTCTGGGAAACTGAGACAACACCAACAGAGTGGAGTAAAGGAATAATTGTCAAATTGCCCAAGAAGGGCGACCTTGCAGACTGCAACAACTGGAGAGGAATTACCCTCCTCTCAGTTCCCAGCAAAATACTAGGCAGGATAATCATCCAGAGAATTTCAAAAGCAGTTGACCATAAACTGAGGAAAGAACAAGCGGGCTTCAGAAAGAACAGAAGATGTGCAGATCATATATTTGCCCTCAGGAACATTATAGAGCAGTGCTCAGAATGGCAGAGACAGCTGTACATTAACTTTGTTGATTTTGAAAAGGCTTTCGACAGCATACACAGGGACAGCCTATGGAAAATTCTGAGGGCTTATGGAATTCCCAGCCGCATTGTTTCCATTATAAAAAGCCTCTATTCTAACTTTACATGCAGTGTTGGATCGAGTAATGTAACTTTTGAAGTGAAAACAGGAGTACGACAGGGATGCCCCTTATCAACAACATTATTTTTGACAGTCATAGATTGGGTGATGCGCCAGACAACAGAGGGCAGTCCAAGAGGAATTAGATGAACAACGTTTTCTACGCTGGAAGATTTGGAATATGCAGATGACATTGCACTACTCGCGCATTCACATCAACACATTCAAGACAAAACCGATAGACTGAATAAGTATGGCCAGCAGGTTGGCCTGAACATCAATTTGAAGAAGACCGAGGTCATGACACTAAATGTGGGCAATCCTGAGCCAATAACAATAAGGAACCAGAAGTTAGAACAGACAGACACATTTACTTACCTAGGAAGCATAGTAACACCTGATGGCGGAACAAGCAAGGACATTAACAACAGAATGAATAAAGCGAGAACAGCCTTTGCTGTTCTCAACAACATTTGGAAGTCTTCCCAGTACAGCACAAACACCAAATTAAGACTGTATGAGAGCTGTGTACTTTCTGTACTTCTCTATGGTGCGGAATGTTGGAGAGTAACAGAGAAGGAAATGTCGAAACTGTCCTCCTTCCACACAATCTGCCTAAGGAAAATTCTCCGAATCTTTTGGCCAAACACCATCAGCAACCAAGAACTACTTATTCGGAGTAACCAGGAGGACATGCACACCATCATAGCTGGCAGACGCTGGAATTGGGTTGGCCACGTCCTCAGAAGGGACCCTGATACCATCACAAGAACAGCTATGCTATGGACCCCCGAGGGAAAGCGAAAGAGAGGCCAACCAAAAAACAACTTGGCGGAGAACTGTGGAAGCTGAGATGCAAAGAATGAACCACAGTTGGGGCACTGTACGAAGGATGGCCGCCGACCGAGCAAAGTGGAATCAATTTGTTGCTGCCCTACAAGACGCCACCAGGCGTTATGGCCGCTGACTGCTTTGACGGTTGGTGGTTATGGATCAAAGAAGAAGAAGAAGCTGTTACGGGAAGAAAACGCCTACAGTGTGACAAATGTTAGACTATCATAGTGACGTCATCGAGGTAGGGGAAGTAGATGTCAAAGATCATTTTTGCGAATCCGCTGGACCACGTAACGAAATATGACGTCAGTACGCATAGCGCGGAAGTTAACTGCCAGGAAATCATAGCAACTATTTTTGAAGACCAAAGCTGTGGTATATAATGCTTGCGTCACTTGCATACTTCAGTATGGAAGCAAGACATGGACAACATGGTTAAATTTGGCTTTAAGGACTATCTTCATTGCACATAGACAATTCCTTGAGTGACCCGATCTCCTACCTTAGATCACACAAGGAGGATCTCAGCACAGTGCACGAACTCCGTAGCATCGGCGAGAATCCCAATGTGTGTGTATAGGAATCATACATTCTAGACATTCCAATTTAAAAGAGACATGATACCATGGTCAGGTATCGACATTTGACAATTAAAATTTGGAATTGGAGACAGTGTGTATACTAATCATAACACGTCAAGAGGTTGCACGTGCTATTTTTCATTATTAACAAAGGAAAACAATATTTTTCCTTGTGATAGAGAATGGAACCAAAACATGTTCACAATCTTACTGTGGTGGTTGCTGTAGCCATTGATTGTGTATGAAAATGTTGCAAGCTCCAGGAGTAATTATGGTAGTTCATTCTTACGGGTTCTGTGAATTTATTGGTCTCAGAATCTCCTTATACGATGACAACAGGCAACCACCTGCCGGTTTACCTCAAACGTTCTTAAAACTTTTAAAACATTTAACAATTAGTTCCACAATGAATATACTGATAATTATGTGTTCTACGCAGGTTTTGCATCATCATTGTAGTGAAATTGACAGAGATACAACGGTAAAATACCTCCAAAGATAACATTTAAGGATAAAAACATAATGCGTAGGCTGCGAATAGTACATGATCGCCTAGACCGCGGGTCATCATCCTCCATAATAATTGACTTGCTAGACAGGAGGGGAACGGCGGATCAAAAAGGAAAAAAATATGACTGGAAAGATTGCGTGAGACTGGAAAGACTAAGGAGACGGAATTGGGGGGGGGGGGGGGTGTGGGGGGGGGGGGGGGGGAAACGGAGAAAAGTCACGTTTCCCAAGTTGACATAAAAAGTAAGCAACTCGACAGAAGGGACCATAGATATGTTACGCCACAGTCATTTATTGGACGCTTTTGCGCGATACCAAGCCTTTGATTTGAATTCAGCGGCAGAACGCAGATGTTTGGAATATTACAAAAATTAAAAAGTAATTTTTTTCTTAATATTAATGTTAGGAATATAAAAATTAGCTGGCCGGATGGCCCATTCTGAGCAGTGAACTAATATGTTCTTAATTTTACAAACGGATAGATAATATTGAAGATAATGACAAAAGACAGTGTTGTTCACATCATCGACAGACTGTATTGAATCTAAAAGTGTCGCTATTTGCACAAAAAAAACACGACCTCGAGACGCAGGTGTTCAAATCTACTTAGTATGGAAGAGAAGGGATTTTGTGGTGGCTGTGTCTAAAAATAACTTTTAACGACAAAATTTTGGAGGGGAGAGAAAGGTTGGTTCAAAAATCAAGTACATTTTTTGTAGAAACACAAGTAGAGACGGACAGACTAACAGATAACCATCCATACTTGACTGAAGCATGACTGAAATGACTTTAGGGTAGGAAATTTGAATTTAAAATAAACCTAGGCAGTGATTGGCCACAGACAATCATATTATTAGCGCTCAGACGCGAAAAGTGGGGCCATTCTTCAATAGTTGTTCAGTGATAGACACAGATTTTAAAGTGTGGTGATTTCCATATGAAAGAAAGTGAAAGAAGTTTAGGGACGCCATACTATAGCCAGCAGCTCAGCTGAGTTTTGCTAGCAATTCTGTGTTATTTATTCATAATCTGGTAAGATTGAAATTATTTCTTTATATGTTTTGAATATTGTTTAATGTTCGAGTGATTTGATACTGCCATATCAAAATCTAGCCTTACAAACAAGTAGGGATTTGCTCTAGACCCCCCGCCCTAGTCAGGGTCTAGGGACCAACAATGTACATAAACTCCAGCAAGGGTTAGGCAAGACAGATCAAGTGTTGAGAATAATGAAACATATTACCTATCCTCTTTTTAGGGCAGAAAACTAATAAATATTTTTCAGAATCTATAGTCTGGGAGGATCTATCTGATGTAAAACCACCATGGTAAATGTGCTGTTTGGTCAGAGAGATCTGACCTGTCTGTATGATGTGGTTGTTGTGTCAGTGTTGTGTCCAGACGTGGGTAGAGAATAGATTTTGACACATGGCCCATACTTTGATTGCAGAGCTGTGAGTTTCTGTTGTCAACAAAGCAGTGTCTATTCAGTTGGTGACTTTACTCGAGTGTATCTGTGCAGTACTTGTGACAGAGACCACCATTATTGCCCGCCAGCACGGAGAGGTGGGACCACCAGATTTCAGCACCAGAGCTACAACTACAAGATGAGTGAGCCTCTGGTCTGCTGGACATTCACCAACGCTTTGTAGTTACTAATACCCCCATAAAAATTCCCACCATTTTCTGGACACTGTGTAGTCAATATAGACAGGTGTGATGAGGCCACCCCAACAGCACAAACATTAACTATCCTCCCAAGTAGATGACTACTAGAACATTTTAATAAAACTAACTAGTATAGTACATATATATGTACACTATTGCATTTATGATATAATATTCCATGCATTTCTTTCATAATCTCTAAATCCTTTTAAGTTCTGGTCAATCTAAAAAATTGATCCAGAACAAAATAAATGTAATATAATTCTATCAAAAAATTTTACACACGTGAGTTAGTTCAGTGTATTTTAACATTTATTAATATTATTAGTCTTGTTAAATATCTGTGGGTATATCTATAACCTATTACACCACACTACATATCATAACCCTAGACACTTTACGTAGCTACATTCATAAAAAAAAAAAAAAAAAAATAGTGTGAGGTCGTAGTGGTAGCAAGAAAGGCCTTCTGACAATTCACAACTACATCTTATCTCAGGAGCCTTCACAGCTGGCCTCATACAATTACATTTAGTAATATCACCATCATACAATACCATCAAACACCACTACATATATTGGGGTCTTGTCCAGGGATAATTAGCCCAACAGTAATATTAGGATCTCCTGGTGGGAGAAATAAAAGTAGGGAAATAAATTGTAAAATTCCCTTTAACATTAAAAGTGTCCCTACAGATAAAAGTTGGTGAATCTTCACAGCCAGTAATAATTAATTAGTTAACTGGTTAGTTAGAATTAGTTAGACTATAGTCATATAGTAATTAGAAGTACTTAGTGTATTTACTGGTTAGAGATTTAGCTTGTATATTATTATATTGTCTAAAAAGTATGGCGGAGTTGGCAAAATTTAGATCAGCTGCTGTGCTCACCGCGAAGGAGATGGGAATGGATGGTCAAATTTTAATTCAATATGTAACGGCTGAATGTGATAAATATATTGAACGGGAAGAAAGGAGATTAGAAAAAGAGGCTGAAAGAAAATTAGAGGCTGAAAGGTTAGCTGAAGAGAAGAGGTTACAAATTGAGGCTGATAGAGACATTAAGAGGCTGCAGATTGAGGCAGAAGAAAAACGACAGCAAAGGGAGGCAGAAGAAAAAAGGTTGACTGCCGAAAGGGAGGCAGAAGAAAAAAGGTTGACTGCCGAAAGGGAGGCAGAAGAAAAAAAGGCCGAAAAGGAAGCAGAAGATAGAAGGTTGCAAAGGGAGCACGAATTACGACTAAGGGAGCTGGAATTACAAGGCCCGGCCCCTGAAAATGGTGCCAGCCCTTTTGCCTCAGATGCTACGCCCAGTCTGGGAGCCTCAAACTCAGCTATGGGGTTTCATTTAGACCATTTTGTTGAAAAAGACGATGACATAGAGGGGTACCTAGGACGTTTTGAGTTATTAGCTACTACATATGGGTTAGAGAGAGAGAGGTGGAGTTTTAAGCTATCACAGGGATTGAGAGGTACTTCTTATGAAGTATTTGCCAAAATGAACAGGGAAGACCAAGACAATTATGACATGTTAAAGCAGGCTTTGTTATTAAGGTACGAGAAGAATGGTGAATTTTATCGTAAGAAATTTAGAAATGCCAAACTGTTGTCTGGGGAGACATACCACCAATTCTCTGCCAGACTAGAAACCTATTTGGAGAAATGGACGGCTCTGGGGAAGACCCAGATCTTAAAGAAATGATCATGATTGAGCAATTGAGAGAGTCCATGGCTCCAGACATGAGAAAATTTCTCATGGAACAAGGTGCAGAGAAGTTGGGGGAAGTTTTAAATGTTGCTGAGAGGTATCAGGCAGCCCAGGCAGAGGTAAGTGGTGCTAAGAAGAAGCACATAGACAATTTTAAAGCTCCACAGCAATTTAATAAATTTGATAATAGAGAGCAGGGAAATAAAGGTAGGACAAACTTTGAGCGGCCAAGAAATGACTATCGCGACAGAAACTCACAGTTCAATGACCAAAAGTTCAATGAAAGAAAACCGTTGAACCAAGGAAAAAGATGGTGTAAATGGTGCAAGAAGGATAACCATAACACCGAATTTTGTAGAAGGAAACCTTCAAACATTGCTGCAATGAAGTCGGGGACGCAAAGATTAAAGGTTAATCCTAATGGACAACAGGAACCTTATCACCCCCCAGTTTGTGAGGATGTTATTTGTAATGGGGTCACCATAAGGTGCCTTTATGATACAGGTTTGGATTATGATTCAGTTGTGAAGTCTAGCCTAGTGGACCCAAGTCAGTATACCACAGAAACAGTGGAAATACAAGGGGCGACTAAGGACATACCACTCATGACACTTCCATCGCAAGGATAACGGTGAAAACTCGCTATGTGGAAGGAGAAATCAGAGCAGCAGTGATAGATGAACCAATCTACCCTCTGATATTGGGGTGTAGATACGTCTTCTTGGGGAATCCCGAGAAACCGGTGATCATGGCGACAGTGCAGACCAGGTCACAGAAGAAGGAGGAAGAAGGTGAACCTATAAATGCTCATCCAGAGGAGATGAGGAAGGCGCAGGCTGAGGATAGGACACTCAAGCCCTGTTTTAAAAAATTGCCCAAATGCCACACACCTCCGAGCAAGGGGGAATATTTCATGAAGAACAAACTCTTATACAGGAAGGCCGGAACTGGAACAAATGGTCACAACCAGCTGGTTCTTCCCATTTCATATAGAGATAAAGTGATGGAACTCGGGCATGCGATTCCCTTCAGTGGTCACATGGGGATCAGCGCCACAGGACAGCGTATAGCTTGTCATTACTTCTGGCCAGGGATAACGGAGGATATAAAAAGATATGTCAAATCCTGCCCAGAATGTCAAAGGGTAGCTCCAAAGCACTGGACTGCTCCTGCAACTCTAGGGGAAATGCCCATAGTGGGAACACCTTTTGAGAGGGTTGCAGTGGATATTGTAGGACCTCACACTCGGACCAAGAGGAGGAACAGTTACATCCTTACTCTGGTGGACACTTGTTCTATGTGGGGAGAGGCGGTAGCCCTGCCATCAATTGATTCAAAACATGTAGCAGAGGCACTACTTACAATATTTACCCGATTAGGATTCCCGCATCAAATCTTGACGGATAATGGTTCTCAGTTCAAGGGGAAACTAACGGAAGAAGTTTTTAAGCTATTTCAAGCCAGGCACTTTCATTGTAGTCCGTACCATCCACAAGGGAACGGCCAGGTAGAGAGGTTCAATGGGACTCTCATTTCTATCCTGAGAAAGCTGGCACACGAAAAACCGGATCTGTGGGATCAATTCCTGCCCGCCGCATTGTTTGCGTACCGGGAGGTACCACATAGTTCAACCGGGATGGCTCCGCAACTCTGCTATTTGGGAGGCCAATAAAAGGTCCTTTAGAAGCTTTATTAAGGACCTGGACAGATGAGAAGGCGGAAGAGACTGTTACCTCATCGTATCAATATGTGAACGAACTGACCACTCGTTTGAAAGCTGGATGGAAACTGGCAAATGATAATTTGAAACAAGCCAGGAAGAAACATGCAGCATATTTTAATAGGAAGGCAAAGGACAGGGAACTGGCAGTCGGAGAGAAGGTGCTGCTTCTACTACCCGGAAGCCAGAATAAATTACAAATTGGTTGGCAAGGTCCATATACGGTTCTAGAGAAGGTGTCTAGAACAAACTATAAAATTGACAAAAAGGGGAAGGAGAAAGTTTATCATGTAAACCTGTTAAAGAAGTATCTGGACAGACCACTCCAGGAAAGCACCCCCTTATTGACCTTGGCTATTGCAACCCAGATGCAAAAAGAACCACTCACCTCACATGAATACCCATTACATCCTTGTGAAACAGCAGCACAGGTAAAAGTCAGTAAGCACCTGACTAAAAACCAGAGGGAGAGAGTTCAACAGGTTCTGGAGGAACATACAGATGTATTAACAGATAAACCAGGCCATACAAATTTGTTACAGTATGACATGAAACTGGTAGACTCAAACCCAATCTGTATGAGAGCCTATTCTATTCCGTTCGCGAAGGAGAAGGCATTGAAGGAAGAAATAGAGTATTTGTTGAAGGAGGGGATTATTTCGCACAGTGAATCATCTTTTAGTTCTAGTGTCGTTTTGTTGAGGAAACCGTCTGGGGAACACAGACTGTGCATAGATTACAGGAAACTGAATGCTGTCACAGAAGGACAAGTGGATCCATTACCAGACACAAAACAGTTATTTGCCAGACTGAACAAGGCAAAATACTTTTCAAAGGTGGATCTTAGTAAAGGCTATTACCAGATCCCAGTGAAGCCTGAAGTGAGACCTTATTTGGCTTTTAGCACTTCGGATGGACATTATGAAATCAATATGCTACCATTCGGACTGAAAAATGCTCCGAGTGTGTTTTCAAGGATGATGCGAAAATTGTTGGATCCCCTGAATAACCCATGTATCACGAATTTCATGGATGATATTCTCGTCGCCACAGAGACATTTGAAGAACACATTGAAGCTCTGGAGATGTTGTTTGATAGACTTCGGGAGGCGAACTTAACTGCTAGGCCAACAAAATGTTGTATTGGATGCAAAGAGTTGGAATTCTTGGGACACACTGTATATCAGGGTAATATGACCCCTGATCCTAAGAACTTGGAAAAACTGCAGAGAGCACCTAGGCCACAAACAAAAAAGGACGTGCAATCATTCGTGTCGTTATGCGGATTTTATCAGAAATACATCAAAAATTTTAACGCTATTTGTGCTCCTCTGACTGATCTGACTCGCAAGGGACTTCCAGATAAAATTATTTGGACTGCACAATGTGAACTGGCGTTCCAAGAGTTAAAGGAAAAACTCACTAGCAAGCCTATTCTCAAACTGCCTGATTTGACACAGGACTTTGTCTTAAGAACCGATGCAAGTAATGTAGGACTCGGAGGGGCTTTGTTGCAAAGATCATCTTCACCTGATGGGGAACTTAAACCAGTCGCTTATGCAAGCCGCAAATTGAATAAGGCGGAACAAGGATACTCCACAAGCGAAAAAGAATGTTTAGCATTAATCTGGGCAATAAAGAAGTTTCAAATCTATCTGTATGGTAGGACTTTTGTGGTGGAGACGGACCATCAGCCTCTCGTATTCTTATCTCAGGCTAAGCATGAAAACGCAAGATTGCTGAGGTGGTCTTTATTGCTTCAACCTTATCAGTTTAGTATCCAATATATCCCAGGCAAATTGAATGTCGGTGCAGATTTCCTCAGTCGGCACCCCTGTGATCAAAATTAGAGTAGTGGCAGACGTGAGGAGTAATTTTACCTATGTGTATCGCTGGTTTTGGAACTTGCCATAGGCATGTTTTCAAGTGGGGAGATGTGTAGTGAAATTGACAGAGATACAACGGTAAAATACCTCCAAAGATAACATTTAAGGATAAAAAAATAATGCGTAGGCTGCGAATAGTACATGATCGCCTAGACCGCGGGTCATCATCCTCCATAATAATTGACTTGCTAGACAGGAGGGGAACGGCGGATCAAAAAGGAAAAAAATATGACTGGAAAGATTGCGTGAGACTGGAAAGGCTAAGGAGACGCAATTGGGGGGGGGGGGGGGGGGGACGGGAGAAAGGCCACGTTTCCCAAGTTGACATAAAAAGTAAGCAACTCGACAGAGGGGCCCATAGATATTTTACGCCACAGTCATTTATTGGACGCTTTTGCGCGATACCAAGCCTTTGATTTGAATTCAGCGGCAGAACGCAGATGTTTGGATTATTACAAAAATTAAAAAGTAATTTTTTCTTAATATTAATGTTAGGAATATAAAAATTAGCTGGCCGGATGGCCCATTCTGAGCAGTGAACTAATATGTTCTTAATTTTACAAACGGATAGATAATATTGAAGATAATGACAAAAGACAGTGTTGTTCACATCATCGACAGACTGTATTGAATCTAAAAGTGTCGCTATTTGCACACAAAAACACGACCTCGAGACGCAGGTGTTCAAATCTACTTAGTATGGAAGAGAAGGGATTTTGTGGTGGCTGTGTCTAAAAAATAACTTTTAACGACAAAATTTTGGAGGGGAGAGAAAGGTTGGTTCAAAAATCAAGTACATTTTTGTAGAAACACAAGTAGAGACGGACAGACTAACAGATAACCATCCATACTTGACTGAAGCATGACTGAAATGACTTTAGGGTAGGAAATTTGAAATTAAAATAAACCTAGGCAGTGATTGGCCACAGACAATCATATTATTAGCGCTCAGACGCGAAAGTGGGGCCATTCTTCAATAGTTGTTCAGTGATAGACACAGATTTTAAAGTGTGGTGATTTCCATATGAAAGAAAGTGAAAGAAGTTTAGGGACGCCATACTATAGCCAGCAGCTCAGCTGAGTTTTGCTAGCAATTCTGTGTTATTTATTCATAATCTGGTAAGATTGAAATTATTTCTTTATATGTTTTGAATATTGTTTAATGTTCGAGTGATTTGATACTGCCATATCAAAATCTAGCCTTACAAACAAGTAGGGATTTGCTCTAGATCCCCCGCCCTAGTCAGGGTCTAGGGACCAACAATGTACATAAACTCCAGCAAGGGTTAGGCAAGACAGATCAAGTGTTGAGAATAATGAAACATATTACCTATCCTCTTTTAGGGCAGAAAACTAATAAATATTTTTCAGAATCTATAGTCTGGGAGGATCTATCTGATGTAAAACCACCATGGTAAATGTGCTGTTTGGTCAGAGAGATCTGACCTGTCTGTATGATGTGGTTGTTGTGTCAGTGTTGTGTCCAGACGTGGGTAGAGAATAGATTTTGACACATGGCCCATACTTTGATTGCAGAGCTGTGAGTTTCTGTTGTCAACAAAGCAGTGTCTATTCAGTTGGTGACTTTACTCGAGTGTATCTGTGCAGTACTTGTGACAGAGACCACCATTATTGCCCGCCAGCACAGAGAGGTGGGACCACCAGATTTCAGCACCAGAGCTACAACTACAAGATGAGTGAGCCTCTGGTCTGCTGGACATTCACCAACGCTTTGTAGTTACTAATACCCCCATAAAAATTCCCACCATTTTCTGGACACTGTGTAGTCAATATAGACAGGTGTGATGAGGCCACCCCAACAGCACAAACATTAACTATCCTCCCAAGTAGATGACTACTAGAACATTTTAATAAAACTAACTAGTATAGTACATATATATGTACACTATTGCATTTATGATATTATATTCCATGCATTTCTTTCATAATCTCTAAATCCTTTTAAGTTCTGGTCAATCTAACAAATTGATCCAGAACAAAATAAATGTAATATAATTCTATCAAAAAATTTTACACACGTGAGTTAGTTCAGTGTATTTTAACATTTATTAATATTATTAGTCTTGTTAAATATCTGTGGGTATATCTATAACCTATTACACCACACTACATATCATAACCCTAGACACTTTACGTAGCTACATTCATTAAAAAAAAAAAAAAATAGTGTGAGGTCGTAGTGGTAGCAAGAAAGGCCTTCTGACAATTCACAACTACATCTTATCTCAGGAGCCTTCACAGCTGGCCTCATACAATTACAATTAGTAATATCACCATCATACAATACCATCAAACACCACTACAATCATCCACTCCCTTCTTTTCTTGGAGTCTGGGGTAATCTCTGCGTTTGGTTCCTTGTGAGAACCTGCATGAAGCAATCACCAGCGCTTTGCTGTGGTGGTTCATGAATATAACATTTTCACGCTCTGAGGTTACCAGGCTCTTAAGGACCTGAATAACCATCAACAAGTTTAAATATGTCAAATTAAAAGTATAAAAATATGTTACAACTTACCCCAAACTAGTTAGGAACTAGGCTTCTTACTCAGTAGAATAGTCTTGGCAACTTGATAAAGATGCCTCAAACACGCGTCTCGGGTAATATTTCTAGCATATAATCCCTCTGTTACTTTGTGTGTAGGTCCTATAAGAGTCCCGTTTCCGTATTAAAAGGTAGAGTTTCTTTATTGTATTACTAAAAAGGTGCTTTTCCGTTACTTTGAGTTCAGAATCCTAAATTATACTCTTTCTTGGCTTCAGTCGGAGCTTTCTACTTGTGACGATTCTGGAATGCAATGTTGTATGCCTAAAATATTCTACGTTGTTTTGCAATTTTCCTGCTTACCCTGACACCTGACGTTTCCGACAAAACGTGAATGTATATTAGCCACTAATCTGCTAAGCCAATAGCATTCAAAAGTGAACGTTATGATAACTTTCCTCATGGACTTTTCTGCATGACTCATGCGTTTGTAAAATTCAAACGGTGACTCTCCGTATGTGGAATAGGTAATTCCGTCAATTCTCTGTAATGATTACCACTACACCCTCTCACATTCATCTTGCTTTCAACAAGCTTGTCCGGATGTTTATTTAGGTGTGTCTTTAATATTCCACTGGATCGATAATTGACCGGCACTCTCTATGCAAACAACCACTGGGCGTCATTACTCGAAAATGACTGGTCGCCAATCTGGTTTCACCTGTAACTCATCTCCGCGAGGATAGGCATGCAAACGTGACACGTATGAATGGAGGAAGGTATACATTGAATCGAAAATTCCAAATACTGTCGGAGGTAGAAAAATAGAACGTGCCAACAATCGAATGGCGCACATAATTAGAACGCACAATAAAGATAGATCAATACTGCCGGAGAGGAAAAGAGAGTGACACAGCGTATTTTATGTTAAACACGCATATGTCTTAGTCCTCGAAATACTACACAAGAGAGCGAGAGACGGAGTGGAACACATTAAAGTAATAACCAACACAAGTCATATTCCCAATTCTGTCCAATGTATTCAAATAACTGTGGCCACAAAATTACAACAATATATATAGTCAGCGAAGTGTATCACATACATGGAAATCCCAGATCACCAAAAGAATTATATTCACACAACATAAATATATTCTCGCACTCGACAATTCAAGTCCACCATCATCACTCAATAACCTCCTAGCTCTCCTGACCCCCGTTTCTTCCCTGCACCAATCCGAACTCTCTTTGCATTCACCCCTGACCTGCTGACCTCCCAGTTTCGTGTTGTCAAGCTCAAACCACTCTACTGACTACCTCTCATACACGACTGTCATTATGTACCTGCTCCCAGCGGAGCATAGACAGTCCACAGCTTGTTAATCAAGATGGGACAGAGAGGAAACATATTATGTGACCTTATTTTTGTTATCAGAATACGTAAGATCAATCAAAATTAAAGACACACAACAGTAAAAATTAACTTAACCAGAACAAACAAATATATATGTGTAAGTGTAAACTCAATCATCAGATTAAAGTACACACGAAAAAAATATGAAAATACTCCCTTGAGAGATGTAAATACATAAACATACTCGAGTGTTACAAACAGGTACGGGTATAGATGTTTAAAGCATGCAAACACATAAGTAAATTTGATTTTTTTTCGAAAAGAAACTCAAAATAAACTTAAATAAAACACACAATAATTGAAAAAAAAAACACAGACAGATGGAAAATAAATAAAATCGCACAATAATATACACATACAGCAGTACTTCCAATCTCTCCTGCTCTGAAATAGTGGTCCACTACTCGGAAAATGTCTTCCTAGGGGACCCCACACCGATCCCCAGGATGACACGAGAGAGAGAACGAACGAACGAACTTTATTTTCAAAGGGTTAAGAATTGGGCGAGCAGGCCCGTCTAACATTCTGCCCTTCATTCTCACTTATCTTGCATACTATACCCTTTCATTCCCACACGCTACTTTAAGCATTACATTAAAGGCATACAACATTATAAAGATTATATAACAGCAAACAATGACATTACCCAATCAAAATCAAAATAAAGTATTTTTTTAAGCAAACAAGAACGTAATAAAAAAAAAATAATAAAAAAAAACACTCAAACAAATCCAAAACATCTATGCGGTAAATCAGACAATAATTAGAGTATGATCACAGTGGGGAAGTATAGAAACTGAACTCCTGAAATATTTGAAAGTCTGCTATTGAGTGAGTAGGAACTCCATGTTTTTCTTCGCCCTCCCTAACTCAAGAGCAGAATCAGATAGAACGAACCTACGAACTTTATCTTCAAATGGTTTAGAATTGGGCACGCAGGCCTGTCTAACATTCTGCCCATCCTTTCTCTCGTCTGCCGTACTCAATTCATTTATCATTCACACTTAATTTTCAATATTATTAAAAAAATAATTAATAAATAAAAAAAATAAACAAAATTAATGCAATAAAACAAAGTAAAATGCCAACATTGTAAAGGTAATAACAGTGACACACATTTACAGGACTTTATCATAATCAATAATGAATAGGGCAGAATAATCCTTAAAACATACACATGACAATAGAAAATTAATTGGGAACATAACTAAACAAGGGTGGCATTTAATCTGCACTCATGATGTATTTGAAAAGCGATTGTATGAATATGGACTAATCACGCTGTTTAGGTTGTGTGGAAGACTGTTCCACAGATGAGCAGCAGAAAATGCTAAACTTTTCTTGAATATGTCAAGCCTTGGCTTGAGCACGTGTAATATATTTAAGCTGTGTCTTCCGTTGCATTTGAAAATAGGCCACAGGGACGTTGGAGCATTCTGTGATAGGATTTTGTGGACGAATTTGGCTTTGCTGAAGAGGAAGCGCTTTCTAAAGCAATATATTAAGATGTTTAATGTAGATCTACTAAGTGTGTTAGGTGTTTGTCAGAAACTAGCCGCACTGTACGTTTTTGTAATGAATTTTGTGTTGGACATGGAGCAGCCATCCTAGATTGTGGAGCAATAGTCTAGGTGTGTTTGTATTTGGGACATATAGAACATTTTCCTTGTCATCCCATCTATAAAATGTTTGATCGTAGCTAACTCATAAACTTTCTGTCCCGTTTGTTTGGTCAGTGCTAGTACATGCGAATTCGAACTTAAATGTTGGTCGACTATGAGTACTAATGTTTTGTGTTCATTTAAATTATCTCCTAGTGAGGTGCAAATATAGAGCAGAAGTGTTGTTTTCTGTGAGTTTTGTAATTTTTGCCCAGTTGATACTGTCATACATTTTGTTTTAATTATATTTATTTGCATACGATTTTTGTTGCTCCATTTGATAAGTGTCACAGCGCTATTTCGTAGTGCATCTTAAGAATTGTGTTCGGCGAAGAAAACAGACGGGCGAGGCCGAGGTGAGCCGAACCGGTGGGTCATGTGACTACCGGATGTCGGGAGAAAGGCGCAAATTTTGGGGAGTCAGAAACTAGCCGTGGTCCAGAGAGGATGGACAATTTTTCCCTTTGCCAGCAAGATTGCTGTGTGGTTCATGTTATGGCCTCGCTGTCAGTTATGTAAACCCCCGACACGGTCTGACCTGAATCTATTGTGTGCGGGTCTCGCCTTTAGGCGTCACAACATTAGCTTCGTTGAAGTGAAAATCCCCCGGTACTGAATAATTTCCCCGTCCTAACTTCTTAAAAACTGATCCGGGGAGGTTATAAATTTAACACAATTATTAAACCCACTAGTCTACACCATCTTTGAAATATTAAATCCACTTCACCCGTGTCTCCTGACTACAAGACCAATTAACACAACAAATTAATACACAACCATACCCGCGTATATACACTACAAATTATCAATAATCAAAAATAGTTACCCGGACCTCATAGTTACATTACACAAAGCTTAATAATTACACAGTTAAACTATCTCAAAAGCAGATACACAAATCATTGATACTGCTCGCTTATTCATAGAGAAAGTATAGACACAACTTACTCTGCACTCTATCATCTTCTTCTTCTTCTTCTTTGATCCTTAGCCGCCGACTGTCAAAGCAGTCAGTGGCCATTACGCCTAGTGGCGTCTTATAGGGCAACAACAAATTGATTCCACTTTGCTCGGTCGGCGGCCATCCTTCGTACAGTGCCCCAACTCTGGTTCATTCTTTGCATCTCAGCCTCCACAGTCCTCCACCAAGTTGTTTTTGGTCGGCCTCTCTTTCGTTTTCCTTCATGGGTCCATAGCATAGCTGTTCTTGTGATGGCATCGGGGTCTCTTCTGAGGAGATGGCCAACCCAGCTCCAGCGTCTGCCAGCTATGATGGTGTGCATGTCCTCTTGCTTGCTCCGAGTAAGCAGATCTTGGTTGGTGATGGTATTCGGCCAAAAGATTCGGAGAATTTTTCTTAGGCATATTGTGTGAAAAGAGGACAATTTCGACATTTCCTTCTCTGTAACTCTCTAGCTCTCCGCGCCATAGAGAAGCACAGAAAGCACACAGCTCTGATATAATCCTAATTTTGTGCTTGTGCTGTACTGAGAGGACTTCCAGATGTTGTTTAGACTAAAAAAGGCTTCTACACTCTATATTTCCGTATAAATCAGCAATTGATGACACTCCTGACTTATAAAATTAAATTAAATCCTAAAAGAAAGCTGACTCCAACGTTCTAAGTTCTTGTAAAAAAACTTTCTATAACGCTAATTAAGTTATGGACATACCCAATAACATAGAATTTCTCGACTGAGCAGACTATATAGTGGCACTTCTTCACGGCAGAATTTCTTGAGACTAGTGAGCGCTAAAAGATTTTTGATGCTCAATATATAGTATAAATTTTCTGATGCAATAACAGACGTGGTGAGTCATCGCGTCTGATATTAGCTATCAGGAACCGCTTCTAACCAACCTTTGACCTAATATCATACCTGCCCATAAATTAAATTACACCCGGCCAATCATATTATAAGCTAACCTATGACTCATTGTTAACCATGCCAATTGCAAATTTATTTTGCTCACGCGCTGAAATAATACATAATATTTGGCAACCCTCTGACCTTCTAGCTACCAGAATAAATTTATTGGTTCCACGTGAATCTGGGTCGTGCGCCCCCCCCCCTTCCCCCATCCCTACAATAAACTCGAACGTCTAATAACAATTAAAGAACAACAAAAAATTACATGGAAAAGAAAAATGGGGCGAGTTGAAAAAAAGAAATACAGTAACTCATCAGAATACTCCACTCTTCTAGGTCGGGCCTCCGGCCTAAATACTGTAATTTTCCTTTTCATACTGGTCCCTTTCTATGTCCATAGAGATCTCTGTGAGCGAGCACTAAAGTTTTAGGGTTTCAACTTGTGGTTACCACATGGCGACCTCAACGCAATTGGTCGCTCCTCATCTTTCCCTTCCTGCGTTTCCTTCGCTCCCTAACTTTCCTACCAGTGCGCGGTAACCTAGGATCACCGAGTGTTTCGGTCCTAAAGTGACCTGAATCATGCTGGCTGATTTGGCCAGACATCGCCATAGCAGTGCGTAACTGTTCACAGCTGGCCTTGGCTACCGGGGCGGGTGTGCAATTGTTGTGTTCTGCTGCCATAACCATTGGCGTATTTTCCAGTAATAACCTGGAAGAGTGGTTTTTCGGAGATATTTCTCCTATGTTGGTTTTAGGCCCCAATTGGCCGGATTGGCTATCATGTGATAGAAAACCGAAAGGTGGGAATCTACCCTCGTCACCCTTCTGGGGCCCCAAGATATCGTGCCCTGAACTAAATAACGTTGCAGACTGATAAGACGAAGAGTTACCATAAGGGGCCGTTACTAAACTTTTGGCGCCTACCTGGTCTACTCTCACACTGGAGATAAGCTAAATAAGCTTATCGTCTAATCTCCGGCCCGTGCCATCTCATAATGGGTCTAACTCCTCTCTTTCCTTTCCTCTACCCAATTTGGTTGGGGTAATTGGAGCAATCACACTATTTTGGAAAACCTTGCTGGTAGCCAGCAATTCACTGCCCTCCGGTACACATAAAAGATGCCTACAGACTTCTACATTCTCTCCCATCTCTCCAGGGGTTCTCACTGGGTTGCGCCTGACCTCAGCGACTTTCACTTCCAATACTAGGCAGGGAGCATCTGGTTGTACTGTCTCCCTTCTTGCCTCTTTGCAAGGTTCAATTTCTGTAAGCGAGGTAGTAGTGGGGTGGGGCCCATCTCCGTTTATAGGCAAACGGTCGCCCAGACCACTGTCCTCTTCCTTGTGAGTAAAGTGCCGGTCGCATGGGGCTCCAGGGCTGGTTGGAAACATATGGTCACTCAGTCCGCGATCTTCTGCCCTATGAAGAGTGCGCTGGTCGGGTACATACGTAATACCGCTCTTGTCAGTATTTCCCTCACTTGGGGGAGTTAATATTATCAGGTGCCTAATTCCCAACACCAAAGAAGGTACATCCAAAGTCAAAGGCGTCGCCACTGTTTGGCCATTCAGCTGAACAGAGCTGTCCAAAGGGTACGCTTCTGCGCATACAATTCCACTGTCTTTAGAATTCTCCACCCTCTCCTTCACAAGACATTTCCGTTGGTGCTCCCGCTTTGCTCCGTGAATTAGGTACTTTCCTTTTTCACTTACAGGGCCTAATGTGGGCCCTTTCGTTAGCAAGGATCGGCGCGGGTGGAGTTCCCAGAACCAAGTATGGGCTCCCAAGAATTAAATTGTAGGCGGGCCGTAACATTACGGCAGCCTTGATCGTGCCACAAACAAATTTGCTCTTGACGTCAATGATCGCTACGGGAAGGCGCCACGAGGTACCTCTCCTCAAAACTCCAGCAATGTCTACCTTTTCCCCTGTCATCTGCCCGGGCTTCACCAAATGTCGGGCGACTATACTAGGGTAAGTAAGCCCGCTGTCAAATAAACAAGTAGTGTTAGTTCCATTCACTTCGGCTGGTCCAGTGTTAGAGAACAACTCTTCTGACCTGATAGGTTCCCAAGTATTCTCTTTATTCACTCTCTCGGGCCGTAAACATGCTACATGCTGAGATGGCGGTTTATTTAGGCACCGGGACGTCCAATGGGAAGTAACTCGGTAAAACCGACAATACCGGTCATTCTCTCCCCTGTCTCTGACCGGTTCATGAGCAGTAGCTCCCTGCGATCTGTTAAGAGACTGGGGTCTATTGTTATTAAAAGAATGAGGCTCCTTGCGAGAATGCCCCTGCTGCCGTTAAGCAGGAGAAGAAGACGACGGAGACGATAAAGCTGTTTTTTCTGTGGATAGCAAGTCCCGTGCCCTACGGTTGTGCACGGGTGTTTCGGCCTGTGCCGTCTGAAACCTTTCAGCAAAGACAATAATTAGGTCGAGATGATGAGCCCATGCTCTGCCAGATACCGCCTTAAGTCTGGAGACATGGTTGCCTTCAGTTGTTCCGACATTACCAACTCTTCCATCCCTTCGTATGTTTGTGCCAGTCCTGCCAAATCCCTCCAACGAGCAAGATAAGTCCTCAACCTTTCCGCGAATTCGGTGAAACTCTCTCCCTTTTCTGGCCGGCTCTCCCGGAACATTGTTTGGCACTTACATGGAGGGCACGGGAGACTTTGTAACAAAGCGTTACGTAGTGCTTCAAAATTACTCTGGTCTTCTATGATCAACTTGCTGTAGATGTCATACGCAGCACCTTTTAGGGACTGATAACTTTAAACACCAAAGACTTCCATCTAATCCATAAGCCGTTGCCATCCGTTCGAATTTCTCCAGTTCACGTCGATTTTCTCGTTCCCACTAGGGAAAGAGTCGAACGGGAAATTTATGGCTGCCATCCGGGGGCCTCCGTTTCCTGAGGTGTCTGCTGCCACTGCTCTGGGGGAATCTCAATCCGCTGAACTGCCCTCAGAGTACTAATTAGTTCCAGATAACGCATGGCAAGTTCATGTTGTCTCTCTGCTGCATTCTGCCTTTCCTCTTTCTCTGATTCCATTTTTCTCATTTATGAATCCACCGTAATTCTCAATTTTTCTATCTCGGCCTACCTCTGATCGTATTTATCCTTTTCCTTTATCATGTAGGCCTTAGTCTCGGCCTCATTTATTCCCATATCTTGACCGGCTTCACGTCAGGCAGCTCGTAACTTGGCCGCTTCAGCCATCTTACATGTAAAATCGGCAGTAAGCTCACAAATACAGAGGATAGTAAGAAAAAAGAAAAAACTTCCCGTTACCTACTAGGAAATACTCACTCTATATCCGCTGTCTCTAAAACGTCCCAAACTCAGGCTAGCGCCAAATCTGAGTAATAACTACCACCTTTAACTCCGTTACCCACTAGGAGCCTTAAAAAAATGGTAATGAAGCTACCTTAAAACCTGGAATTACCTTCCTGTTGTTGGGAGCCGCGCTAGCGTAGTGGTTACAACACCGCTCTGGCGACCGGGTGATACAGGATCAAACCCGGGCGACGGCATTTGAGGATTTTTCGTCGACTGGGATTTGGACTGGATTAACTCGAGACCTGGCGAGAACATTTGAAGGAGTGTCGTCGACCAGGGACTGGCGGCTCCTGAGCCGACCCAGCTGCAATGGGTACCTCCGAAATCGGCGAGTATTTGCCTGAATGGCGAGGGACACCTGTCTCTGTACAAGAAATAAAGGGATACTCACGTAAAATCAATGTCAGGTTAGACATAAAATAATAACCTGAGATTTCGCCTCGAGTATTAGCCGGCGTACGCAAAAAAAAAAAAAAAAAAAAAAAAAAAACCTTCCTGTTAGAGAAAAAAATTACGGTTAGTCATCAATTACCTCTATGTCATCTAAAGCCTAAATACAACTACTGTAGTCTATAATGAATGCAACCTGTGGAAAAACTTTTGACTGGATCAGTTTTAACAGCTCACAGTCTAGGGGTAAAATGAAGAAAATCCATTCTCTGAGAACTTCCTATAGAACCAATCTACGAATCTAGACAAGATCCCAGAAATGATCCCAGCGACGATACCGCCCACTTGTCACGAAGTGGCTTTAAGTTAGAGTCTGTCTGAGTAGAGAGACAAGACACTAGTAATGAGAAAGTCTGAGAAGATAGATTTAGATGAGAATACAGTGAATGTGGAAGGATGAGACTTATAGCTTCGAGGGTGAGAACCGAGATTGACTCTCTCTCGCCACTTGTGACTTAATTACTAGCTACTGTCTCACCACCTCTGGCTACCAGAAAGGAGATAAGATTTCACTATATTCCACAGACACAACTATACAGACAAAGCATATAGGTACAGTATAGTTTAAATAAACTGATCCAGTATACATTTTATAATTTATTAAACAACAAATCAATACCACAGTAAACAACATAAAGTGCGAGTTCGCACAACCTGAAAAAGAACAATTTAAGTCAAAGACACAATATAAACCAAAATTCCACACTCTCTTTCACACCTGCATGACACAACTAAGGGTAACTAAATATACTTGGTGGGGGTCTCTAAGTAAGAGCCACCACTCCAGACTACACTATGGTTACTAACTAACACTCTATCCAACTGAAGGTGTCTAACTAAATAACTACTGTTTCAAAGTGCTTGTAGCGATCCTGCCCAACTAACTAACACCACACGACAATTTTATGTTAATTGATTCTTCAGTGCTAACTCGGAGGCTGTCCTCTAAGTATTTCTATCTCAATCTACTGTTCATCTTTATACTCCTTCCTTTTGCCTCTGTCTCGGTTTAGTGCCTCTCTGACGCTACCGTCTTCGTCTGAGGATCTGATCAGTTGCTTCTCCGTTACGCACCTCCCCTCGTTAGCATGTGGAAAGGGATGTTTTCCCTCTCTCCTTTCTTGAATACTGATAAAGAGAGCCTGGTTCACTACAGCGATATGTTGTTGCCTAAGGCTCTTGTTGGTTTCACTGCTGATGGCAATTCTTCAGATGCCGAGTTAACCCTCTTCGGGTTTAGGCCTTACTGCTTTATTATGGCAGTATTATAAACACCAGGCAACGTGCCTGTTAGTTGTGCCTTAACGAGCTAAGAGCTCCTGTTTTAAAGAACCTGTTCCCGCTGAGGTATGTGCTCTCACTGCAAGAGAATTTCTTTCTTTCAGTGTTGCAGACGTACTGGGCGCCGGTACAAGCGCGAACCCAGGTTTCTGCAATTAATCCGATGTCTCATGCCTCCTTCTCTCTAGAAGGCAAAGTCCGTGATAGACTGAGGTCTATCTATACCCTCCACCACCAAGCCGTGACTGCTGTAGAAACAAAAAATTAACCACATCTATACAACAAGTCAAAATTTCTAAGACAATAACACATTACCACCCCAAACTTCATCTACACCCTGGTGTCCCCTAAATTAAAAAAATCTCCCCTACACACAAGCTACACACAAGAAATAAACAAATATTTCTGTCCAAGGGTCAAACTAATTTACAGTCCCCTTCTATCTCTCTTCCGCATCAATTTAACCCGTTGTCAGTTATGTAAACCCCAGACACGGTCTGACTTGAATCAATTGTGTGCGGGTTTCGCCTTTAGGCGTCACAACATTAGCTTCGTTGAAGCGAAAATCTCCCGGTACTGAATAATTTCCCAGCCCTAACTTCTTAAAGACTGACCCGGGAAGGTTATAAATTTAACACAATTATTAAATACACTAGTCTACACCATCTTTGAAATATTAAATCCACTTCACCTCTGTCCCCTGACTACAAAACCAATTAACACAACAAATTAATACACAACTATACCCGCGTATATATACTACAAATTATCAATAATCAAATGTAGTTACACGGACCTCATAGTTACATTACACCAAGCTTAGTACTTACACAGTTAAACTATCTCAAAAGCCGCTACACTAACCATACCCCCCCCCCCCCCATCCCTACAATTACACAGGGTAGGTGCGGGTGGTCAAATTTTTCCTAACGTCCAAAATAAACCCAGAACCAATAACTATGAACTAGAACGCCTAATAACAATTAAAGAACAAAATAAATTACATGGAAAAGAAAACTTAGGCGAGTTGAAAATAAAAAATACAGTAACTCATCACAATGATGTAAAAGAAATATACCTTAACACATTAATAAAAGAGGAGAATTTAAAAGAACTAACACTACAGGATTCATGTGTCTTGACTGATGATAATGACTAAAATGCTGATGCTAGAATCAGGATTGTGATAGCCGGAGTAACCTTGTGGGTATTTACGTGAGAATTGGAGTTTTACTCCGTGCATAATTTTACAATTTTCGAATGCGGGCAAAAAAGTAATAGTATTTCTGAGTAATTAAACAAAAACATGACGCTGCACATTGATAGGACACACATTGATAGCATTGCCAGGCTGTACTTGTTCTGGGATTCCCAGAGTAAGAGACGTGCAGGTAGAGCAAAGAACGCAGGAAAAGATCATTGGAGACAGACATGGAGTGCTCGAAAAAGACAGGGAAAGACTTTGAGGTGAAAGGTGACAATGATACACACCTTGTCTACCACCTGGCTGTAGGAGGCAGAAACATACCTTTATGTGTGAAATATTTATTTATAGAGGGAAGTATGTAGAAACATAAACGAATTCATAAAACAACAAGGATATCACCAGACCACAGAACAGTAAATCAGATTGATCACGTACGCATAAACAAGATGTTTAGATCATCATTGCATTACGTAAAATTATGCAGAGGAGAAGATGTGCCATCAGATCACCATTTTGGGTTAGCAAAAATAAAGATGAAACTCATAAGATGTGCAACTGCCCATAGTTATATAAAAAAGGTAACGGAACCCGTTACACGCCCATTGAGGCATATTGGGAATATGGTGTTAGGCCCATATTATCTTGACCGTCAGCACAATAGGGGTGATGTGGTCTGCATCACGACGGCCGCCTTAACCTTCCCAGAGTTGCTCTTGTACCCAATTGGGGCTAGGGGGACCCAGGAGCCGTTCGTGGCCTAAAAAAATCCCACCTCATCTGGGGATCGAACCATAGACCACTGCGCTTGGAAGCCAGTGCACTAACCACTATGCTACCGCATAGAGTTATATAAACCAGTTTAAATTAGAATATCCAAGAAACAAGAGACATATTTACGGTGACAATATCCAACACATACCAAGTGCTCCAACAGCTGGAAGATGTAGTAAATACAGAAGACCAATGGCAACAGTAAAAAATATATGGAATGAGATATATGAAGACGTACTGCGAAAGATACAACTCCAGCACAAAGGATGGATAACAACAGAAACCGTCAAAAGACAGAGAAAAACAACAAGTAATCATTTTTAAACATAAGTTAATCCAGAAGTTCCGAAGCTGCGGCTCAATAAATGTACATAGAAGAGAACAAACATGGATAAAGACAAATTAAAAGAGACAAGAGGAACCGTATTAATTAGTTCACAAGAAAGGCTGAGGAAGCTGCAGCCTAGGGAAATATCACAAACCTGTACAACAGCGCCATGACAAAGAAGCTAGCTTCTGAATGGTAATTATTCTGAATTTTAATTTTTTTGTTGATTTTTTTTTATTTTATTTGTTAACAGAAAAAAAATACGCAAGTAAATGGCCTCATCAAGTTCATGAATGGAAAACCGCTTAGAAGTATACACGAGCAAAAAAAGTAGTGCATGGAACATTCTGAGAATCATCTCTCAATAGACCAGCTGCACATAATCGCCCAGGCTTCCAGCCAGCAGAAGGGGCGCTACAAGTCAACAGTAAGGTCAACCAAATAAGGAAGAAATAAAGAAACCCATAAAGCTTTGAAAGAAACAAGGCTGCTCCATGTGGCATTCCAGCAGGCAGAGGCCATCAAAGTAGATTTTCATACCTTTACAGAGATTTATACAAACTAGATTTTCATACCTTTACAGAGGTTTATACAAACTTCTTGGTAACGTTTATTTATGTGTGAGAGAGATAGAGAGAGGAGAGAGAGTGAGAGAGAGATAGAGAGATAAATACCAGTAGAATAGAAGGGAAGACGTTCGGTCTGGCTCTCTTAAAACGGAGAAGGCACCAATTACAGAGGAATAATGTTACTATCAATGCAATCGTGGCACTGATATAATGTTACTATCAATGCAACTGTCAAACTGATTTAATCACTGCTTCCCATCTACTTCAAAGATACCCAACATATGAGGAACGGAGAAAGCGCATTGTGGCCATGTAGATTATACGGCACTGGTAGTTATATTGATTTTATTTGGTCAGAGTTAATCTTTTATATGTTGTTGTAGTTCAAGTGCTAACTGGCCTTCCGCTAGAGATGGTAATACTTGACTTTTGCTCATTTTTTCTTTCCAGGTTTGTTCTTCCCTTTTGTGTTTAGTGATAAGCAAAACAGTCTCAACATGACAAGGTATAATCCAAATGAAATACTGTAAAGTTCCATAAACAGTAATGCAGTATATGTTTATTGACCATCGTTTGACAAGTACAGGTATTTTCACAAATTTGACATGTTCGTTACTCACTTATAAACAAAATAGTGTATACATCCAAATGAAATATACCCAACGGAAGGAAAGAAAATAATAAACTGGTCTTGATAATCTGAAAGACGAAGTTCATCTAACACTACAAACTACCTAGCACAAATTTTTTGTCTATATGTAATATCTTTCTTCTAAATCTACAAACTATAAACTCTCTGTAAAAATCCTTCCTAAAGTTCTAAAAATCTGTAAAAGCCTGTCTATCGCCCACATCTCTCCTTTTTATACCCAGCTACTTCTTTTTCCCGCCTTTTTTCACACGACTCACTTTTTTCACACGTTACAATTTTCTACACACAGCTCTCTGTTTTCGACATTTTGCACACGGCTTTTTGTTATTTCGACATTTGTCTCACACGTCTTTGGTTTTTTTTCGATTTTTGTCACAACTCTCTTTTCTACCTAAACAATGGAAAAAAACCAAATCATAACATTCATTTCCCACTTTCCGCGCTTAGCTCTCATTCATTTTTATTATCTGAGACTGCCCTATATTTGCCCTCTCAGAGCAGTGCCTGCTGACTGAACTTTGAATGATACTGCGTTTTGTGTGAAAACGTCTCATTTGCTTTTAATGTCTGCCGTTCCTATATGTACCATATTATAGTACGTATACATGATAGTGTCGTAGCAGGGATAATGCTAGCGTGAAAGGCCATGCGGTCACACAATATGCCCATCACAAGTACCATTCCTGGAAAAACTACGGAGATTTCAACACCCTCAGAATGACCACTGTTCTCTTTGAACATATTTAAGTTACGTCTAAAGGCGAACGAAGAAGAGGAAGACTATCAATGCCAGGAAAAATATTCAACACGATCATCCGTGAGGTCTACATAGCTCTGAAACGTGGAGGACAAAAAAACCACAACCTGAAAGCTACAGACTTTCAGAAATGGGTGCTTGCGTTGAGTAGAAGGATTGACGGGGAAACAGAGAACACTTAAAGATCACCTATTAGAAAACGACACTGCAATAGATGAATCATCACGGCTAAGATTTCTGAAGTTTGGTATTAAGCATTAGACTAGCAGGGATGAACGTATGAGAGGATGCATCCGGCTTATATACAACCAGCGCGCAACAGGAACATTTAGCATTCATACCCTTCGACGTTTTCTGAGTGTGACTGAGCACCTATGGGTTTCCGCGGAGTACATTGATGTCGATTCTGAACTACAATAACAATAGTATTTGACGGGGTATGGGAAGGTATACCATCAAGGCATTTTCTTCAGTTAGAATTTTGTTATTGTTTCCTACATTTAGTCTCATTATTTTGTCTTATTTCTGTGTGTTTTTAGACCAACTCGTTACGCCTCATCAAGTGTTTTTTTTTCCATTTTGTTGTGCTTCTGGTTATGGTTATGATGCAGAAGAGCCAGGTACCTAATATATTAATTGTGAACTATCGAGATAGCTGCAAGAAGACATAAGCTGGATACCATACTAAAGCTACACGTAGGAAAAGGTTATATTGTGAATCGGGTGGGAAGTTGTGAGAGTTCATATGTAATGAAACAACGTCTTCTAGAATGAAAAACTCCTCCCACTGACAAAGTACGGTCTAACATAAATACGTCAGAAACTAAAAGGCAAGAAATAATGAAAGCTTATTTTTCGCTGCACGTACCCGGGTGATGATTTCAATAACAAACGCTGTTCAACTATTATTCACAATGTGACTGCTGTAGTCTGTACTTGATCTTTTTGCCAAAAACCTGCTTGATCATTAGTTATTTGCCCATCAGCTGGATTTTGAAGCAGCTGCACAGATTAAAACTCCGTGTTCTAATGGCGGTCTAATATAACCTGCATAGGTCAGATGGCCGACTGTCTAACCACGCAAGACTGAAGGCAAAAACAAAAATCAGATGGGTCACCATAAGAAACTTGTTGTTAGCTGATGACGCTGCAATCGTCAGTCACCGTCAACAGGAGCTTGTTGAATAACTTCACCCAAGCATGCAAGGACTTTCTCCTCACAATAAAAACAAATGTGCTGAGTCAGGTTGTGGATGTTGCACCAGTTATCACTGCTGATAACTATGAATTGGCAGTAGTGCACTTCTTCACATACCTGGGGTCTACCATCAACAACAAACTCTCTCTGGACACATAAATTGACAGCCGCATTGGCAAAGCTGCAGCCACCTTTGCCCGCCTCATAACGCGTGTTTTGGGAAACTACAAACTCACAAGGAAGACCAAAGCTGTGGTATAAAATGCCTGCGTCACCAGCACACTTCTATATATTAGACAGACAACCTATGCTAAGCAAGAAAGAAGACTCAATACCTTCTATCTACGGTGTCTATGCCACATCCTTAGTGTTTTATGGAAGAACAAAGTGACAAATGTCAAGGTGTTGCTGGCCTTGAGAGCATGTATACACTGCTTAGGCTGCGCAGACTACGCTGGCTTGGCCATGTCCGCCGCTTGGAAGATGGTCGCATCCCGAAAGATATCTTCTACAGACAATTGGCACATGGTAAAAGAACAGTTGAGCGACCGCAGCTGAGGTTCAAAGATGTGTGCAAGAGAGACACAAGGGCACTGGACATAAATCCACAAACCTGGGAGGATTAAGCTGCCGATCGCACTAGTGGCGATGCTCTCTCCTCGCCACCTCAGATTGGGCGAAAAGAAGCTCTCATGGCAAGCCGAAGAGAGGAGAAAAAGTCGATAGGAACACCAGGAAAATAAGCAGCTGAGAGCTGTCACCTCGCGGGCGGGTTCCCATAGTCAGTTATGATTGAAGGGGCTCTTATTATTATTATTGTAACATGCATATAACAGTTTCAATATTTAGTGGTCTCTGTCTTAAGCATTACCAGCTAATTTTTTGTTTTTGTATTTTTACATAGTCATGTAACTCACTATCTAGCTTTTACTGACATCTATTTTGACTCGTCCATGTTTGTCTGCTATCTAAAATTGTATAAATACAAATGAAACTCTTTACTTCTGACCTACTTCTTATGGTTATTACGTTTTTATATGACGTGTTGTTCCTTGTTGCAATCTGAAAACTCTGTATGTTGTTGTCTTCTGAAGTACGTTTAGCTACCATTCTCGTACCCATGTATAGATTTTTTGTAAAGGCTTCCTACATCATACTGCTTTCTGCTTTGATAGTTAATTCAGTGACACGTATCGCTCGGTTGTTAGTGTATTGCGAGCTATGGATGTGGTGAAGTGGGATGTTATAAATATTTATAGGGGACTTAGTGTACTGACTGAGATCAGCTGTGAAGGTATATATATATCTAATAAGAGTAGTGTATTATATATAACCTTACTTGCTGCCACATATGTATACCTCAGTCAGAATTATTCTGGAATAGTGTGATGACTACGTTATATGTCTAGGGTATGTGTATGATGAAGTGTAAGTCATAACAACAACAGACAGATAAACAATTTAATTTATTCCACCACACTTGACAACACTGTGACACTCACATACATAAAACACTCTACAAGGATATCTTAAAGGAGTCACTGATAACTTTTCAAATAACAATATGTATTCATTGCTGTCATGAATGAATATGTGTCCTGATTCAAATACAAAGGGAACCAGGAATCACAATCAATTTTAATTACAAGTATATGTACAGAATTTATCAATATGAATATTGTAGTGACATATATTATTAAAAGTATCATATGTGTGTCAGTTGTGTAGTAGTAATATGAGGTAATACTGGTTTTGTTTTGTTCAAGCTCTGTTGGTATTTGTCATCATGACTTCAATAGTTTGTCTTTATTGGAACTAGTATTGGAGATGTTCTCAGTTCCTGATATTAAAACAATTTACTTCCCCTCTTAAGTTTATGTTACAATGTTATTTTAAGATGGGGGTACATAATGTTGAGCTCAGCTGGCCAGATCAGCTTATCTTGCGTGATGGCGGCAGGAAAAGACTCCTCTGCTCGATTTCTCCCCTGTGCTCTGGAGACACCTCACTGATAGCTAAATGGACCAAGGAGTATGCTGTCCGACTCTGGATTCAGCAAAGCTCTGACCAGGTGCTGCTCAATAACGTCAAGACCACGGTCCCTGAAAACAAGAAGGATGTACCTTCTACTTCATAACTAATTTATACTCTCTTTTTACACTGAGCACAATACATCACAAACATTGAGTTCAGAGCGTTAGGCCAACTGTCAGCTTCATCTGAAATACTTTATACCAGTATTAACCTCCTTAATGGTTACCACGCCTCTGCACTTCCAGCCTTATTTCTGTCTAATCAATAATCTAGGTGTCAGTGGACTGTTTGGCCATTCCATGCAGTTTTACTTTCCTCCGACACCTTCTGTTCAGGCTGGAGCATTATAGGCTTTACATCATGTTTGCTACTGAACTACACATATATACAGGCATAAATTAACAATTCACACTCAATTTTCATTAAAAGATACTGAATGTTTCAAGCTTACCACAATTCATGGAAACAAACACAGATACGTTGACTAGCAATGAATTCTGGCACAAATACTGGCACAAATTCCCATCTGCTTATGTTCCAGGCTTTTATTTAGCAAAAATATGAGCTGGCTTCAACGCACTGTTGCTTCATCAAGCTTATTTGAACTAGTGGTCTCGAACTAACGCTCCTAAGTGAGTATATCAGCGAGTCTGGCCAATGGAGCCACGTTTCGACAAGTGTTTGAAAAAATTTTAACTTCCTACGTCTCCCCTAACAACCAAGGATAGCATTTATAGTCCGACTAATCGTGTTTAGCCTTACATATCATTCCAGCCAATCAGTTCAAATGTAACTTGTGGCCCATTTCCCGTACAATGGTGGTGTAAAAAAATCTACCACTGAGCGATTCTGATTTTGGGTGTTGTCTGACAGCACCATCATTTTATTTTGGCTATAACTTGTTAATTCCTAGACTATTTGCATAACGTTGTACATATTCTTTGTCAGCAAACCCTAAGGAACCCAAATATATATATTTAATAGAGCTAAAATGCTGCGTTCAAAATATGCAATTCCTTCTACCTCCTGTTTCGAAGATGTGCTGTCTGGGTACTGTAATGTTTTCAAACGTAAACCCATCTATTGTCATCTTTCTAATAAGAGTTTTTCATGATTTAAAAACCTAACTCTGGGAAGGTTAGTGTTTTTATCACTGTCCGTCCGAAAAAGTTAGTGCATGTGGCCTTACACGCGTGATAGTAGTAATTGTGTATCGCGCGACGCGTGTTTAGTGTTGCACGTGTTCGGCTTTATGCCTCTCCCTTCTCTCTATCCTTTAGTCCATCTGTCTTTAGTTACGCCGTGTATAAAATGGAATGAATGAAATATTAAAATTAGGTCATTGTTCAGCTTGGTATCTCAATGTTTTTGCAAGAAATACAGCACACGTTTCATTGAAGAACGCGGGTAATAATACAGTAGGCTTTTACTATCAACGTGAAAGCGTTACAATTTGCCGACGAAGTAGAAAACAAGGGGGATTTCGAGTACTGTCATTGTGACAGCACTGTTCTTTACCATTCTTCTTCCTTTCTTTATTATATGTATTTATTAGGCTTTATATTTACTTGATAATTTATATATGTGGATTAGAATATTCCACGACATCTCCCCTCTTAAAACAGACATTATATGTCAGTCCTTTATTCTATATACACATAGAGAAATTTATTATTAGTTCTGGGGTTTACGGTGATTCTCATCACACGGATGGCGGCTTTAAAAATCCGCTCCCAAATTTGTTTTTCCAGATATATACTCAATGCTAAAATTATAGGGAGCCAAAAGCAAGGACCATCGGAGTAACCTAGAGTTCTCATGCCTAGCCTGGGCTAGAAACGATAAAGGTTTGTGGTCCGTTTGCAACTTAAATGCCTTCCCATACAGATAAATATTGAATTTCTTTATTGCCCATATTACTGCAAGACATTCTTTTTCGCTAGTTGAGTAGTTGATTTCAGCTTTATTCAACTTTCTGCTAGCATATGCCACTGGGCTTAATTCCCCATCCAATGCATCTGATTTCTGTAGTAGAGTTGCACCTAACCCAATATTACTTGCATCCGTCCTTACTATGAATTCTTGACTTAAGTCAGGTAATTTCAAAATAGGTTTACTTGTGAGCTTTTCCTTCAATTCTTGGTAAGCCATTTCACATTGTGGGGTCCATGTAATGCGATCTGGATGTCCTTTACGTGTCAAATCAGTTAACGGTGCACATATGGAATTAAAGTTCCTGATATACTTCTGGTAGAAACCACATAATGAGACAAAGGATCTCACGTCCTTCTTGGTTTGTGGTCTCGGGGCTTTCTTTAGTTTCTCTAAGTTCTTTGGGTCAGGGGTCATGTTTCCCTGATAAACTGTGTGTCCCAAAAATTCCAATTCTTTACATCCAACGCAACATTTGGTTGGTCGGGCTGTTAAATTTGCTTCCCCAAGTCGATCAAACAGCATCTTCAGAGAGTCAATGTGTTCCTCAAATGTTTCTGTTGCTATAAGGATATCATCCATGAAATTTGTTATACATGGATTATTCAGAGGGTCCAATAATTTTCTCATCATTCTAGAGAAGACACTAGGCGCATTCTTCAATCCAAATGGCAATCTATTAAACTCATAGTGTCCTTCTGAGGTACTAAAGGCTAGGTATGGTCTAACCTCAGGCTTTACTGGAATCTGATAGTATCCTTTACTCAAATCCACTTTTGAGAAATATTTAGCTTTATTTAGTCTGGCAAACAGCTGATTTGTATCCGGCAATGGATCCACCTGTCCTTCTGTAATAGCATTCAGTCTCCTGTAATCTATACAGAGTCTATGTTCTCCAGAGGCCTTCCTTAAGAGTACCACACCGGAACTATATGAGGATTCACTGTGCGAAATAATTCCTTCCTTCAACAGATAGTCTATCTCTTCCTTCAAAGCTTTCTCCTTAGCAAACGGAATCGAATATGGTTTCATACATACAGGTGTGGGGTCTATCAGTTTCATATCATATTCCAATAGGTTTGTATGCCCTGGTCGGTCTGTTAACACCTCTGCATAATTATTTAGAACCTGTTGCACTCTCTCTTTCTGAGTTTTCGTTAAATGTGTACTGATTTTCACCTGGGCTGCTGTCTCACAGGGGTGTAATGGATATTCAAATGATGAAAGTGGTTCCTTTTTCATCTCCATGGCGATGGACAAGGTCAACAAGTGTGTCTCTTCCTGATGTTCTCTTTCCAAATATTTCTTCAGGAGATTCACATGATAGATTTTTTCTTTCCCCTTCTTATCTATCTTATAATTTGTTCTAGACACCTTCTCTAAAACTGTATATGGACCCTGCCATCCAATTTGTAACTTACTCTGACTCCCGGGCAAAAGAAGCAGTACTTTCTCTCCCACAGCCAAATTTCTGTCTTTCGCCTTCCTGTTATAATAGGCAGCATGTTTCTTCCTGGCTTGTTTCAAATTTTCATTGGCAAGTTTCCAGCCAGTTTTTAAACGAGTGGTCAGCTCATTCACATATTGGTATGAAGATGTAATGTTTTCCTCTGCCTTTTCATCAGTCCACGTTCTTAACAAAGCTACATATGGACCTTTAATTTTGTGGACCTATTTGTCCATGCACCGGTATGGTCTCTTCCACTCGAAGCTCTATAGTGATGATTTTTCTTCCCAGAATTATCATTCACAAAACGACCGCTACCAATTTTTCTTTTGGGGCTTTCTCCCCACTTAAAATTCTTGATGAGAGATTTCCTCTCTACATCCTCTTCCTCCAGTTTGTTTAAGTCCGATTGAGGAATTTTCGGCTTATCCTGGGGTAAGACATCTTTTTGCACTCTCCGCATAGTGGCCATTGTAAAACAGTTAAGTGAAGCTTGTCCGTGAAAAGGGGCTTCCCATTTCATTTGGTCCACTTTATCAAATCTATTTTTCTTTTTATTATCAGGCCTAATTTTGCCCCGTGGCGTGTCCAGGTCATGATCAATGTTCCCACTTGTGGGTGTTCCCTCATGTGCTATGCTACACCTTTCTACAAAATTCTCAATGTCCCATCTTGCTTTGGGTCTATAATAATTGTGAGCCACCTTTTGAATGATGGTACCTATCTTCTCATGGTCCCCATCTGGTTTCACATGTAGGCTCCTTATTAAGTCTGCCCTATATCTTTTAGGAAGTACCAGTTGTCCCTGACCTTTGGATCTAGCTCCAGTCTTCCTATACATCAACTTGTTTTTCATGTAAAAATCTCCCTTGCCTGGAGTTGTATGACAAGTTGACAATTTTCTGAAACAAGGCTTGAGTGTTTTATCCCCAGCCTGTGCCTTCCTCATCTCTTCTGGTGTAGTATCTAACATAATATCCTCCTCCTGTCTTGAGGTCGACCTGACCTGAAGGGTGGCCATATACACAGGTTTCCTTCTGCAACGGTCAGTGTCATGATTGTCCATCTGACAATTTTTACACCACCTTTTTCCTTGGTTGAAAGATTTTCTTTCATCATATTTCCTTTCATCGAATTGTGGGAATTTATTTTTATTTTCATACCGTGGCCTATCAAACTGGTGCTTACCTTTGTTTTGATCCCTAGGATCAAGTTTATTAAAGTTCTGTGGTGCCCTAAAGTTATCCACTTGTTTCTTTTTATTACCTGTTACCTCTGCTTGAGCTGCTTGATACCTTTCAGCAACATTTAGCAACTCACCCAGCCTCTCTGCACCTTGTTCCATGAGAAACTTTCTCAGGTCTGGAGCCATGGACTCTCTTAGTTGCTCTATAAGGACCATTTCCTTAAGATCTTGGGTTTTCCCCAGAGAAGTCCATTTCTCCAAGTATGTCTCTATTCGTGCAGAGAACTGGTGATAGGTTTCACCTGACAGTAGTTTAGCATTCCTAAATTTTTTCCTATAAAATTCTGCATTCTTTTCATATCTTAACAAAAGAGCCTGCTTTAGCATGTCATAATTTTCCTGATCACCTCTGCTCATTTTTGCAAAAACCTCATAAGCTGCCCCACGAAGTCCTTGAGATAACTTTAAGCTCCACCTCTCTCTCTCTAACCCATACGTGGTAGCTAATAGTTCATACCTATTTAGATAGCTCTCTATATCATCGTCTTTCTCAACAAAATGATCTAAATGAAAATTCATAGCTGAGGTTGAGGCTCCTTGGCTAGCAGTGGCATCAGAGGCAAAGGGACTGGCACCATTTTCAGGAGCATGGCCTTGAAACTCAAACTCCCTTAGTCGTAACTCATGTTCCCTTTGTAATCTTTTATCTTCTGCTTCCCTTTCTGCAGCTAATTTCTTCTCTTCCCTTTCTGCAGTCAATCTTCTTTCTTCTGCTTCCCTTTCTGCAGCTAATTTCTTCTCTTCCCTTTCTGCAGTCAATCTTCTTTCTTCTGCTTCCCTTTCTGCAGCTAATTTCTTCTCTTCCCTTTCTGCAGTCAATCTTCTTTCTTCTGCTTCCCATTTCTTAGCCTCAGCCTCAATTTGTAACTTCTTAATTTCCATTTCAGCCTCTAACTTTCTTTCGGCTTCAAACCTTCTTTCTTCGCGTTCAATAAATTTGTCACATTCCGTAGTGACATAGGCAACCATAACTTGCCCATCTAATCCTAACTCTTTTGCAGTCTGAACAGCAGCAGATCGAAACTTGGCCAGGTCCGCCATTGTCTATCAGGTAAATTTATACAATGTCTAACCAACAATTCAATCTCTAAATATATATCTAATGGACAACACAGGCACCGTGAGCTCAACCTTATTTAATTCCACCCAAGGATACCTTTTAATTCTTATATTCCCTGAAGTGAATTACCCCCAATATTTGTAATAGGGAAAGATTCAAAATCCCAAGAGCGAGACCCCAATATATGTGGTGAAGTGGGATGTTATAAATATTTATAGGGGACTTAGTGTACTGACTGAGATCAGCTGTGAAGGTATATATATATCTAATAAGAGTAGTGTATTATATATAACCTTACTTGCTGCCACATATGTATACCTCAGTCAGAATTATTCTGGAATAGTGTGATGACTACGTTATATGTCTAGGGTATGTGTATGATGAAGTGTAAGTCATAACAACAACAGACAGATAAACAATTTAATTTATTCCACCACACTTGACAACACTGTGACACTCACATACATAAAACACTCTACAAGGATATCTTAAAGGAGTCACTGATAACTTTTCAAATAACAATATGTATTCATTGCTGTCATGAATGAATATGTGTCCTGATTCAAATACAAAGGGAACCAGGAATCACAATCAATTTTAATTACAAGTTATATGTACAGAATTTATCAATATGAATATTGTAGTGACATATATTATTAAAAGTATCCTATGTGTGTCAGTTGTGTAGTAGTAATATGAGGTAATACTGGTTTTGTTTTGTTCAAGCTCTGTTGGTATTTGTCATCATGACTTCAATAGTTTGTCTTTATTGGAACTAGTATTGGAGATGTTCTCAGTTCCTGATATTAAAACAATTTACTTCCCCTCTTAAGTTTATGTTACAATGTTATTTTAAGATGGGGGTACATAATGTTGAGCTCAGCTGGCCAGATCAGCTTATCTTGCGTGATGGCGGCAGGAAAAGACTCCTCTGCTCGATTTCTCCCCTGTGCTCTGGAGACACCTCACTGATAGCTAAATGGACCAAGGAGTATGCTGTCCGACTCTGGATTCAGCAAAGCTCTGACCAGGTGCTGCTCAATAACGTCAAGACCACGGTCCCTGAAAACAAGAAGGATGTACCTTCTACTTCATAACTAATTTATACTCTCTTTTTACACTGAGCACAATACATCACAAACATTGAGTTCAGAGCGTTAGGCCAACTGTCAGCTTCATCTGAAATACTTTATACCAGTATTAACCTCCTTAATGGTTACTACGCCTCTGCACTTCCAGCATTATTTCTTTCTAATCAATAATCTAGGTGTCAGTGTACTGTTTGGCCATTCCATGCCGTTTTACTTTCCTCCGACACCTTCTGTTCAGGCTGGAGCATTATAGGCTTTACATCATGTTTGCTACTGAACTACACATATATACAGGCATAAATTAACAATTCACATTCAATTTTCATTAAAAGATACTGAATGTTTCAAGCTTACCACAATTCATGGAAACAAACACAGATACGTTGATTAGCAATGAATTCTGGCACAAATACTGGCACAAATTCCCATCTGCTTATGTTCCAGGCTTTTATTTAGCAAAAATATGAGCTGGCTTCAACGCACTGTTGCTTTATCAAGCTTATTTGAACTAGTGGTCTCGAACTAACGCTCCTAAGTGAGTATATCAGCGAGTCTGGCCAATGGAGCCACGTTTCGACAAGTGTTTGAAAAAATTTTAACTTCCTACGTCTCCCCTAACAACCAAGGATAGCATTTATAGTCCGACTAATCGTGTTTAGCCTTACATATCATTCCAGCCAATCAGTTCAAATGTAACTTGTGGCCCATTTCCCGTACAATGGTGGTGTAAAAAAATCTACCACTGAGCGATTCTGATTTTGGGTGTTGTCTGACAGCACCATCATTTTATTTTGGCTATAACTTGTTAATTCCTAGACTATTTGCATAACGTTTTACATATTCTTTGTCAGCAAACCCTAAGGAACCCAAATATATATATATTTAATAGAGCTAAAATGCTGCGTTCAAAATATGCAATTCCTTCTACCTCCTGTTTCGAAGATGTGCTGTCTGGGTACTGTAATGTTTTCAAACGTAAACCCATCTATTGTCATCTTTCTAATAAGAGTTTTTCAGGATTTAAAAACCTAACTCTGGGAAGGTTAGTGTTTTTATCACTGTCCGTCCGAAAAAGTTAGTGCATGTGGCCTTACACGCGTGATAGTAGTAATTGTGTATCGCGCGACGCGTGTTTTGTGTTGCACGTGTTCGGCTTTATGCCTCTCCCTTCTCTCTATCCTTTAGTCCATCTGTCTTTAGTTACGCCGTGTATAAAATGGAATGAATGAAATATTAAAATTAGGTCATTGTTCAGCTTGGTATCTCAATGTTTTTGCAAGAAATACAGCACACGTTTCATTGAAGAACGCGGGTAATAATACAGTAGGCTTTTACGTAAAAATTAAGTCAACTGAGATTAAACTTTTGGAGAATAAATCTCACACAACACAATTGTGCCTTTCTGTCACATCTGTATTTGACGGTTTAGCCTCCCGTGCTTTGCAAGAAGTGTTACACAACAGATGGGGCCAAAACTCCATAGTATCCACCCCCAGCAGAGATGTAAGATAAGAAGGGTAAAAAAAAAGTGACACTTCTATTACAAAGGGAGACTTCACAAGATATTCAAATAAGCGAAAACAAATGCTACTCGTACTTTGGCTGGACACATTAATTCTACATTCTGCAGACAACTTTCGTGGAAGAATTAAGCACTTATTAATTTCAGCCCGTTCAAGCCCCCATCCCTGATTTACTCAGTGGAATTATTATTATTCTGGTATAGCTCTGTTTTAGGGCAACGGCAAATCAACCCATTTGCTGTTGTTTCCGTAATCGAACTAAAGACGCCACTAGGCGTGATGGGAAACAATGGCAAAGAAAACCTATCTGCTGTTGCCCTAAGACGCCACTAGGCGTAATGGCCACTGACTGCTTTGACGGTCGTTGGCTAAGGACGGAAGAAGAAGAAGAATAGCTCTGTTTAGAGTGTGTGTAGTAAATTGACTGAGACAAACATGCAGTAACTTTAAAATGAGTAAATCGAAGTTACATTTGTAACATTACAAATAACAAAATTTAATAAATCCACTAAGTTTTCATTGACATTTAAAAGAAAAGTTCATTAATTTATAGTAGAAATGATGGGGAAAAAGTTCACTTTGCGTATATTTTTCACTTATGCAAATAAGTAGTTCTGCAAGTTTCTACACTGCTCTAAATGTGCGCTAGAACAACACTGCCTTTTCTTATTGGGTGTTAAGCAACCTCGTATTACACAAGCACACACATCTTTACATCTTTGATATTTAAATGGAATGCCAAGATTTACATTATAACAATGTGTGGTTCGTACTTTAATGTAATTCAAAATTACATCCCCCCTTTTTTAGAACTTCCAGTGAAGGATATTTAGACACAGAAAACCCAAAAGTGTAAAAATTAAAGTAACGAGATCTAAACTTACGTTGCACATGTATATTAGATTTTGTTTGAATAAATCTCACAACACAATGTGCTTTCTTTGTGGATTCACAGTGGCTTAGAGGAGGAATAAAGAAATGAAGACGAGAAAACTTGTCAAAACTGAAAAAATGTGACGGTATTGCCTCCCGTGCTTTGCAGTAGTGGTACAACAGTGGCCAAAACTCCAGAGTATCTAATATGGGCTTCAAAGGTATCTACGTTCGCACAAGATTACTCTTGGCAGAGATGTAGATAGAAGGGTAGTGACACTTCTATTACAAAGGGAGTCTTCACAAGATATTCAAATAAGCGAAAACAAATGCTACTCGTACTTTGGCTGGACACATTAATTCTACATTCTGCAGACAACTTTTGTGGAAGAATTAAGCACTTATTAATTTCAGCCCGTTCAAGCCCCCATCCCTGATTTACTCAGTGGAATTATTATTATTCTGGTATAGCTCTGTTTTTTGATCTGTCTGAATATTCTTAAGGGTAGAGTGTTTTACCTTGGGCAGTGTGAAAACCGAATGTGCTTTGTGCAATTTTAATTCCTGGTATTCGGAATTGTAGCAGAAATGTTCTCTTTGACTGAGACAAACATGCAGTAACTTTAAAATGAGTAAATCGAAGTTACATTTGTAACATTACAAATAACAAAATTTAATAATCACTTAAGTTTTAACAGTTTGAAAATAAATTAAACAGTTTAAAAGAAAAGTTTCATCATTAATTTATAGTAGAAATGATGGGGAAAAAGTTCACTTTGGCAGCGTATATTTTTCACTTAGCTGCAAATAGTAGATTCTGCTCCAGCTGATAGTTTCTGTTTACACTGCTCTCGCTCGTCGCAGGTCAAGGTTACAGGCGTCGCACGTTCCTAGAACACCTAGGAGTAACGGCCAAGCTGGTCCTGCGTCTGTCTATAAGATGTTCTTATGATATCGTCTCGCACAACGTCAGTCCACTTCTACCTTCATTTGGTTCCAGAGACAGTACTTTCTGCTAGTACTACCAGTAACTATGATAAAGAATAGAAACGAAAAGCCCTATGAGTATTGTGTTTCCCGACACATACGTATGCATTCCCTTTTCTCTATTCTATCATCCCATTTATCTCAGAATTTACTCTCGATGAGAATTAAATTCAATCCCTCGGGATTAAGCTTTTTTTACATTTAAATTGAACAGCTTTAGCTTTACATTTCGCTTAAATGGGAAGGTTAATAATACATTTAGTCTTTTTACATTCACATCTCTACTGATTGAAAAGTGTTCACAATATAAATTGAATATGTTTTCATTTATCTTTTACACTTATTTGAAAAGTTTGAAACTTCCATTAATTTAAAAATGAATATTTTCACATAGACATTTCTACGGGTATAAAGCTTGAAAACTTACATTAATTTTAAAGTGAATATGTTTATATGGACATTTACGCTGCTTAAAATTGTATCTAATGATTTTCCCCTTTTAAAGGTATGAACAGACTTAGATATTAGTATGATCTATCTTAAGAAAAAGTATCTTCTTTGCAAAAAAAAAAAATTGCATAAAGAAATTATAAAGTGGGTGAAATTTGGTATACCATAAAAAAGAGTCACTCGTTCCTGCTTTCTCTCTGTTCATTCATCAGGGCCCTGTCTCACACACCCTTACTTACAATCGTGCTGCTGTTCGCCGTCTGGCGCACGTAATGACTCAATCTGTTTTATCGTTTGATGAAGTGGATAACCAGCTCTGCAGATCTTGGTTTCATCCAATTTGTCCGGGGAGCTTCCTCTTCAGGCGATAATTTTGTTCAGATTTTAAGTTAGTGTCATTTTATCAGTTCAGGTAAGAATTAGTTTAAGCGGGTTCACAGTGTCAGAATCACGAGGTTTCCACTACTTAGGGAAAAATGTCAGGTTTGTAACTTTCGATCAAAGGTAACCTTCTTGGTCACACCACAAGTTGACAAAATTTGCGGAACGTTACTGTTTGTAATAGTTTACTTGCCACAAGGGCTGAACTGTACTTAAGTTTTCTCAGGAAGAATCAAAATCAGGCGCAAGAGGCCCGTTATGTCATTTCACCTTTAAAGGTCTTGTAAAGATTTTACACCAAGTCTTTTAAGGAAAATGTTTTAGTTCTTCTCAGATATTACTCATCAGTACTTAACGCTGGCAAAGTTTGGGTTAACCCCAGTTTTCTTCACTAAATAGAGGAAAAAACACATTTAAAATAACTATACATACTATGTACTCGTTATAACTTACATTTTAAACTGCAAGCGAAGCGCCTGACCCATCGTTTAAAACTTCCCGTGAAAAAAATTATATTCATAAAATCAATCATCATGAATTAGGAATACATACGTATCCCGTCAATACTCACTGATGCAGCAATGCAGTCATAAGTTTAGTTTTAAAATATATTCTCGTCTGATTATTTAGCAGTTAAATTTAATTCCTTCTAGCTACCTGGTTTTAAGCTAGAAATTATAATTTATTCCGCTCTCCACTGAAACACGTCACTAGAAAATAATAAAGACTATATTTTAATTCTCTCTGCACAAAAGAACTAGTGAAATATGGAATAAGCGATTTAACACTTTAAATACTTCACAAAATACTAGATATAATATATTTACCTCAACACAGAACTATTAAGAACTAAAACCACTTCGACCAACTAATGCCCTCTATCATCAACAGAGATACTTAGAAATCGAACATTCAATTCGACCAACTAATTGCTTCTATCACAGAGATTCTTAGGGCTCGAACGTAGGTTGTTCTAGTCTAAATGCGAAGTTACTGAGTGCGTGAAGTCAGGTTTCCAACTCTAGTTATATCTATGAAACGGACAAAGATGTGCGCTATTTCCAAAACCACGCATTAGCCTCCCCTTCTCTTAACACCTACGTACCTTAGACGCTGGACATAACATGCCAAACGCGTCTTAGACACCTCACTGCTAGCGAAACTGGCCCCGAGTGCCGTGACAGAGGAAACTACCAGACAAATGTATCATTCTGCGCCGTGCAGATGTCGGGTTTCACACCTCACCTGAGCACTAAGCCGATGAAACTACGTTGTGACAGGTGAAAATGCTAGACCAAAAGTCTGCCCCTATGTCTGAGATAGATGGATATTCACAGTTTTATGTCTAAAACGCAATAACCTCCAGAGCCTGACATCTACGTAATAGAATGCGTATTAGAATGAGAAAGAAAAACGGTAAAGTGAGAATGGGAAAGAAAATATTTTTCGCAAACGAACGAATGCTAAAAATACAGGAAAAGGATAAAGAGCGATAATAAAATAGAGGACACGGGTAGAAAAAGAAGAGAATATAGAAAATTTATTGATCTTAAACTCTATGCGACAGAACGTCCCTCCTTTAAGATATGGAAGCATTCCATGTCTACGTTATGGAAATAAATTTCCTGTATCCGTAGCTTCAGGGTGTCTGTCTTCTTCCCTCTCATCTCCCCCCTCCACCTCTCTCCAATTCCTACTCAGGTCTACTCCCAAAGTTTCCTTTCTCTGGAATGTCTCCCATGCGCGCTTGAAAGAGCGTCGCCGCTTTTGACATTTTTGAAAGATTAAGTGTGCTTGCAGTGGAATTTCCCTGCCACTAACGTCATCTTCGTCAATTTTGGCGATCGTCAGGAGATGTTCAGAGGTCGGCCCCGGTCTTTCCAAGTATCTCTTTAACAGATTTAAATGGAAAACGTTCTCCTTTCCTTCAATAGAGATCTGGTAGTTAGCCTTAGAAAGCTTTTTCAGGACGGTAAACGGCCCTTGCAATCCGATCCTCAGTTGGTTGTTTCCGGTAGGGAGTAACACTAAAACTTTCTCTCCTGCTTCCAATTCTCTTTCTTTCGCGACTTTCCTGTATCGGTTAGCGTGCTTTGTGCGTGCTCGCTTAAAGTTGGTCGTAGCTAGGTCCCATCCTAGTTTCAACCTTCCCTTTAAATCCGATACATATTTACTTGCTTAATCAACTGTCTCATCAGCCTTCTGGTCTGTCAGCGACCAAAGTAAGGCTTCGAGCGGGCCCTTAATGGGTCTGCCGAATAAAAGCGTAGCTGGCGGAAATCCTGTGGAAGTATGAGGAGATTCTCTGTAGCCAAATAAAGCTGCCGGAATGCAACAATCCCAATCTTCAGGTTTCACTTGTGCCAGTTTACTTAACATCATGTTGAGGTTTCCGTTAACACGTCTCACGAGCCCATTTCCGGCCGGAGTATATGGCTTTGTGTAGATGTGTTGGGTCCTCAAGATCTTAACGATCTCATCCATCAACAGGTTTCGGTATGGGGATCCGTTATCCGTCAACTCTTGCTGAGGAAATCCCAACCGAGTGAAAATCTGCACGAGGGCTTCTGCGACATGCTTGGCATCTGCGCATGTTAGCGGGATAGCTTCTGCCCACATAGTGCAAGTGTCGACTAAGGTGAGGATATACCTGTTCCTTCTTTTAGTCCTTTCAAAAGGCCCTAAAATGTCGATCACAACCCGTTCGAATGGTGTTCCCACTATTGGCATTTCACCCAAAGAGACTGGGGGTGCCCGTTGCTTGGGTGGTACACGTTGGCACTGGGCACATGATTTGACATACCTGATAATATCAGTGTTTACTCCTGGCCACCAATAATGAGTGGTTATCCGTTGGTTTGTGGCGTTCTGTCCCATATGTCCGCTAAAGGGAAGAGAGTGCCCCATTTCTAGGATTTGGCTTCTGTACTGTTTCGGTACTAGGAGCTGGTTGTAACCTTGGTCAGGGTTGCCCGTTCTGCGATAAAGTACGCCATCCTTAGAAAAAATGTCCCCGTGCTGTCTGGGTTCCTTAGCCATGGGCAGTTTCCTAAAGAAGGGTGCCAAAGTAGGGTCCTTTTGTTGCTCTTCTTTTAGTTCCATAGGTAACAAATTAGGCGCAGGCTCCCGTTCTTTCGTGGTTTGCCCTCTTGTAGTTACCGCTGCCAAAATCGGCTCTTCCGGTTTCCCAATAAACACGTATCTACCGCCAAGTATGACTGGGTAGATGGGGTCATCCATAACAGCCGCTTTGATCACACCTCTGACAAAGTCAGAGTGTATCTCCACCAATGCGATGGGAAGCGCTGTAGGTGCCTCACTCTTAAGAACTCCACAAAGTTCGACGGTCTCTCCTGTCTCTTGACCGGGTTTAACCAGGTGTCTGGCAACAATGCAATCATAAGAAAGCCCCGTGTCAAATAAACAAGAAGTTTAAGAACCGTTCAAAATAACAGTACCTCTCGTAGAGGATCTCTCTCCCTCTACAGGTTGGGAATCACTGTCAATAATTCCGCCTTGCGAGACTGTTAGCAAGCATCCTATGCGTTTCGGCTCGGTGTGCTCGCTCTGATCCTTAGTCCCGTGTGCAGGGGTTTTCCCTTTGTCGCCTTGCCCTTTCTGGCTGCGCTGCCATGCAGGACGGTCGGGTTGATCCGACTGCTTACTGTGGTTGGGGTACTTGTTGTTGTAGAACTTGGATTTTTCCGGAGAGGGTTTTGAGGTCCAGTTTCTCTGTTGTTATTCTGATTAGAAGCATGAGAAGATTGGTCTAGATTATTCTTTCGAAAATGCTCTTCTGTCTGTTTACGTTTTGTGGCCGGCAGTTCAGCCAGCGCATTATGATAACGCTCGGACTTTTCCAAGATGTCTTCAAGCTTTTCTGCACCCTGCTCAGCTAGAAATCTCCGGGTATCAGCAGACAAAGTGTTCTTTATTTGTTCTGTTATAAAAAATTCCTCCAGACCTTCATAGGTAGAGGGAGCTGTGAAAGCTCAAGGCACTTTGTCAAGTATCCCTTCAAACGAAACGATAACTGCTGAAAAGTTTCAGAGCTCTCCTTCCTGCTGTTGCGAAACAGTTGCAAAAAGTTGCGAGCATTCATTTCAAAGCGCTCCAGTAACGCTTTCTTCAACACATCATAGTTGTCTTGTTGGCTGCTTTAAGTTTAGAATAAACATCATAAGCAGAACTTTTTAAAGCCTGGGAAAGCTTCATATTCCAACGCGACCTCTCTAAACCGTACAGAGTTGCAATTTTCTCAAATTTTTCTAGATACGTGTCAATCTTCTCATTAGGACAAGGGAAAGATTCTAGCGGAAAAGACATAGCAGTGAGATGAGTAGATTGTGTGCTAGGAGGATCATTTACAGAGGAATGAGAAGAAGACTCTCCATTGCTGGAGAAAGAGGCAGTACCACGGCTTTGGAACTCTAGAGTCTTAAGCGCCAACTCGTACTGTCTCTGTTTCTCTCTTTCCTCTCTCTCCTCCCTCTCCTTCACGTGCTGCATCCTGCGAATTTCCCATTCTTCATCCATCTTCTTCTGCTGTAGTAGACGGTCTTCCGCTTCTTTCCTCTCCGCTGCTTCTTCTTTCCTCCTTAGTTCTTCTTTTTCCTCCTTAGCTTCAGCTGCTTTCCTCTCCGCGTCATATCTGTCAAGTTCGTCCCTGACAAAAGCTTTTGCTTCCTAGCCTTCAAAACCTTCTTCTCTTGCCTCGTCCCTAAGGATCTGCCTAAGCTTCGCCCTCTCTGCCATAGTAAATAGGTGACTGAGACATAGACGAGAAAGGAATAAGAAAAAGATATACTGGTTCCTACCACTAACGAGAAAAATACGAAACAAAAGATGATATACTTTACCCTGAGATACCTCCTCCAAAAATATAGTATCTAACTATTGCTGCTATTAATCGGCAATAAAGCACCTAATGCAGACGACTACGCCAAATAAATGGTAGTTAAGATTTCTCACCGGAAAATAAGTTGCTACAGTGGAAACAAAATAATTATTGCAAAAATTATAAAGGAAGAAAAAAATCCCCTTAATTTCTTATCTACTATCAAGTTCACTCCTGAAGTCAGTTAGGGTAAGGGAGGCAATTACAGGACGTATGGTCTGATCGCGTTCCATAGCTTAGCTCAAACACCTACTTCTTCAGAACCCTGTGAATGTTATACACTCACAAACTTTACCAGCGTTTAGTATTACAAAATCAGTAATTAACATCTATTCCGACAAAATCAACCTGTAACTCAAATGTATATTACTCAAAATGCTTTGGAAAAGCAATTATTATTTGTGTGGTCAGCACGCCCATAAACAGATCGTTAGTCTAGGGGAGAAATTATTTTTAATGATATAAAACTCACAAGACAACACACTCTTACTCTATATCAGAATAAAGAAAATTACAGACGAGCTGATATTTGCCGTCTCGTCTTCCTATTCTAAATTCAAAATCCCGTTAGACGAGTCCACATTTGTCGTACTCGTCTTCCTATTCTAAGTTCAAAAATCCTTCGGACGAGACCACATTTGTCGTAGATTTTTGATAGGAGAATTAAGACTTGGGTTAGTCCCTTCTGAATAGATTTGAATGATTGATAGCCACAGTGAGAGATGATAATAAAAACAGATTTCCACGAGTGAGGTGATAGAATGTGATAGAGGCTGTCTCTGAAATCAAGAAAATCTTCTCTCTTTCACCTATCTTCTACGACAGATTTAGAGTAGTCAGACAGTCTAACACCTATACATATATTAATATATATATATATATATATATATATATATATATATATATATATATATATATATATATATTACCACTCACGTGCACACACCCAATTGACGACAGTGAGACGCACAGACGTGGGAAAACTAACAGTGATTACATAGATATTTTGGAACGAGCTGACCCGACACACTGATTAAGTTTAAGAGAAATTTTAATTATCATCTAAAATTTCATCACAACACATAAAAATACATCAAAGCATATACAAATAGTCATAAAGTCAATAAAAGTGCTACAAGAATGATAGACCCACCGTATGATGCCTTCCCTCGATGTATGCCCACAGTCCATTTAGAAGAAAGTGATAGCCCCAAGGAATCAAGGATACGTTAGCGGTAATCTAATGATTTTCCCCTTTTAAAGGTATGAACAGACTTAGATATTAGTATGATCTATCCTAAGGAAAAGTATCTTGTTTGCAACAAAAAAAACTTGCATAAAGAAATTACAAAGTGGGTGAAATTTGGTATACCATAAAAAAGAGTCACTCGTTCCTGCTTTCTCTCGGTTCATTCATTAGGGCCCTGTCTCACACAACCTTACCTACAATCGTGCTGCTGTTCGCCGTCTGGCGCACGTAATGACACAATCTGTTTTATCGTTTGATGAAGTGGATACCCAGCTCTGCAGATCTTGGTTTCATCCAATTTGTCCGGGGAGCTTCCTCTTCAGGCGATAATTTTGTTCAGATTTTAAGTTAGTGTCACTTTATCAGTTCAGGTAAGAATTAGTTTAAGCGGGTTCACAGTGTCAGAATCACGAGGTTTCCACTACTTAGGGAAAAATGTCAGGTTTGTAACTTTCGATCAAAGGTAACCTTCTTGGTCACACCACAAGTTGACAAAATTTGCGGAACGTTACTGTTTGTAATAGTTTACTTGCCACAAGGGCTGAACTGTACTTAAGTTTTCTCAGGAAGAATCAAAATCAGGCGCAAGAGGCCCGTTATGTCATTTCACCTTTAAAGGTCTTGTAAAGATTTTACACCAAGTCTTTTAAGGAAAATGTTTTAGTTCTTCTCAGATATTACTCATCAGTACTTAACGCTGGCAAAGTTTGGGTTAACCCCAGTTTTCTTCACTAAATAGAGGAAAAAACACATATAAAATAACTATACATACTATGTACTCGTTATAACTTACATTTTAAACTGCAAGCGAAGCGCCTGACCCATCGTTTAAAATTTCCCGTGAAATAAGTTATATTCATAAAATCAATCATCATGAATTGGGAATACATACGTATCCCGTCAATACTCACTGATGCAGCAATGCAGTCATAAGTTTAGTTTTAAAATATATTCTCGTCTGATTATTTAGCAGTTAAATTTAATTCCTTCTAGCTACCTGGTTTTAAGCTAGAAATTATAATTTATTCCGCTCTCCACTGAAACACGTCACTAGAAAATAATAGAGACTATATTTTAATTCTCTCTGCACAAAAGAACTAGTGAAATATGGAATAAGCGATTTAACACTTTAAACACTTCACAAAATACTAGATATAATATATTTACCTCAACACAGAACTACTAAGAACTAAAACCACTTCGACCAACTAATGCCCTCTATCATCAAAAGATACATTCGAACATTCAATTCGACCAACTAATTGCTTCTATCACAGAGATTCTTAAGGCTCGAACGTAGGTTGTTCTAGTCTAACTGCGAAGTTACTGAGTGCGTGAAGTCAGGTTTCCAACTCTAGTTATATCTATGAAACGGACAAAGATGTGTACTATTTCCAAAACCACGCAATAGCCTCCCCTTCTCTTACCACCTACGTACCTTAGACGCTGGACATAACATACCAAACGCGTCTTAGACACCTCACTGCTAGCGAAACTGGCCCCGAGTGCCGTGACAGAGGAAACTACCAGACAGATGTCTCATTCTGCGCCGTGCAGATGTCGGGTTTCACACCTCACCTGAGCACTCAGCCGATGAAACTACGTTGTGACAGGTGAAAATGCTAGATCAAAAGTCTGCCCCTATGTCTGAGATAGATGGATATTCACAGTTTTACGTCTAAAACGCAATAACCTCCAGAGCCTGACATCTACGTAATAGAATGCGTATCAGTATGAGAAAGAAAAACGGTAAAGTGAGAATGGGAAAGAAAATATTTTTCGCAAACGAACGAATGCGAAAAATACAGGAAAAGGATAAAGAGCGATAATAAAATAAAGGACACGGGTAGAAGAAGAAGAGAATATAGAAAATTTATTGATCATAATCTCTATGCGACATATATATATATATATATATATATATATATATATATATATATATATATATATATATATATATATATAGAGAGAGAGAGAGAGAGAGAGAGAGAGAGAGAGAGAGAGAGAGAGAGCTGGCCCTTTGGATTTGCGGAATCTAGAACAATCAGGCGGATGTGTTACGCAATTAAAAAAATACTTAAGATCATACAGCAGAGAATACACAATACGATGAAAAATGAAGTTCAAGTAGAACTTATTTTGTTTTTGACGGAACAGCGGAACAAGAGAAGCAATTCTTGCTAAATTGGTAGGAAATTCTATAAGGGAGCGTTACAACAAGATGTCATTGATCAATCAGAAATAGTATCCCGTCGGACACGTGTTCCAGCCCTTTAATCTTCTTTACACTCTAAGGGTGCACCCACGTTTCACGATTCCCATGTGTCAGCCTCATATTGTGTTTTCCAGCCAGCGCTGAGAATTGAACCCACTCCACCTTGGTTGCAACTACCAACTTCAGAATCCATGCTGTCAGCTTGAGACAATTGCGAGGGTAACCATTATGCTGAATTTAAATTACGGTCCAACAAATTACGTATGTTTTCTTCAGTGATATTAGAAGGCTTTAGACAAAGACCAACAAGATAAACTAATTGAATGACTCGTAGAAATATGTAGTGATGGTAAAACAGATAGGAAAAGTCAGCTACTTATCCTGGGAACACATTGCAAAGGTAAAATCTAGGAATAACAAGAACTACCGAGGCAAGTACACGTCATTAGTTATGTCGACGGAATGGACATTAACACAGTGAAGATGAAAACGGTAATAACTAGAAAAGCTAACGATAAAAGAGAAAAAAAGGGTAAGTTACTGGAGCATGTCAAGATCATCTGTCATCTTGGACACAATAACAGTTTAAGATGGCAGACGTCTAACTGAAATTTAAGAGGAAAATAAGAATAACCAAGGATGTCTTCGACAACATGTGACAGATACAAATAACCAAACAAATAACTTACAAATTAAAAGTAACGTCATCACGTGAAAGCTACACATGTCAGTAGTATTTGGTGCAAAAATATAGGCAACGAACAAGAAGTCTGAAGACAGAATTCATTCGCTTGAGATGTGGTTTATAGAAAACAAATAATGACGTAACTCATGGAAAGAGAAGAAAACAAAAAGTGACATATCTCACGGAAAGAGAAGAAAACAAACAGTGACGTATCTCATGGAAAGAGAATAAATCAAATAGTGACGCATCTCATGAAAAGAGAAGAAAACAAACAGTAACGCATGTCATGGAAAGAGAAGAAATCAAATTGTGACGTATCTCATGAGAAAAGAAGAAAACAAACTGTGACGTATCTCATGGAAAGAGAAGAAAACAAAAAGTGACGTATCTCATGGAAAGAGAAAAAAAAAACAAATTCTAAGAGGTCTTAGAAGTCGTAAGAATAAAGAGAGAAATCATGAAAAAGATCAAATTCAGACATATACCATATTTTGATTATATAAAAAGACATAATTCCTTGCTGAAAGACATAAAGGAAAGAAACATTAAAGGTAACAGAGAAATGTGATATAAGTGGGAAGATAATAGCAGAAGATAGACAGGAAAGAGCCTATCAGAGTGCAAGAAACAGAAGACGTTAGTGATCCACTGCCGTCGACCTTCAATGCAAAGATGGAAGGTGATCAGACCACATTAGATTTACTGTTCTCTCGGGTGTTTCCCCGTTCCCTCTTGCCATATTATCTACTGTTGAAGATTCGTGTGTATAACTGATCTTGTTGTCTCCAAACAAATTGTCTATACATTGTCTCTGTTTCTTTAACGAGTTAATTCATTGTAATGTTTTCCCACCAGCTCGTTTGTACAAACTATATAAATATAGATTTTGAATAGTTTATTCAGCAGTGGTTAGAATCTATGTACTTCGACTGCTAGTAGTTGTTCATAGAATGACAGTCTAAATATAGTGATCAAACTCTGCTAAACTTACTAACAAGTACTAGTGTCAACCATGCAAAGAATAGAAACTGTCTGCCCATTTTCCCATCCAAGAATAAATCGTGGTGTTTATTTAACACTACAAAAAAAAGGATGGTCATAAAACTACGATGAAGTATTTAAACATCATTGGGTTTCTTTTAAATTATTATGCAACAGCTTCATTGGTATATTTTATTTCCCATCAGTCCTTGTCGAAACGTGTCCAATCTGTTCCCACCAATGAAAGAAGGCTCAATCATCAGGGCGTTTCTGGTATTCGGACACTGCTTGGAAATCAGGCGCGTTATATTATAGAAGCAATTGTGCTTTTTATCATCATCATAACCCTCCACTCCCAAAGGAGCATAGGCCTTCAACAAACACATGCCAAGTCCTCCTGTCACGCGCTATCCACGTTCTCCTCATCATTTTCACCTCTGTTTCCAGCTCTCTTCTCCATGTGCTTCTTGGTCTACCTCTGCCTCTCTTGCCCTGGGGGTTCCAGAACAAGGACTGCCTTGTAATGCTATCAACAGGTTTCCTCAGTGTATGTCCTATCCATCGCCATCGTCTTCTTCTCATCTCTTGTTCCACTGGCACTTGTCTAGTTCTTGTCATACCGCAAACCAGTTCACCCAGTTTTGCCAGTTCACTTGTCGGAAACAATGGATTGTTGCCGTTGCCCTAAACGTTGGTAATCACTATGCGTAAATTACCACATTTTAATCCCTCTATTCTACGCAAGCACCCAGTTATGAAAGTCTGTAGCTTTTTGGTTGTTGTCTTTGTTGTTCTCCATGTCTCAGAGCCATACAATAGGACTGACTTCACATTTGAGTTGAAGATTCTTATTTTCGTGTTGGATCCGATGTCTCTTGATCTCCATATATTTCACAATGCAATGAAAGCTCCTCTTGCCTTTTGTATTCTTATTTTGATATCGCTGTCTGTCCCTCCAACTTTGTCTATATTACTGCCAAGATATGTGTACGATTCTACATCTTGTATTGGTGTTTCTTCAAGTTCAACCCTGTTATCACTACCTGCATTTATTCTCATTATTTTTGTCTTTTCCCTGTGTATTTTCAGACCCAATTGCTGTGACCTCTCATCGACTGTTTTCGATTTGTCCTGCATCTGATTACGGTTATGGGACAGAAGAGTCAAGTCTTCAGCAAAATCCAGATCATCCAACTGCTTAGTCAGAGTCCACTGGATTCCATTTCTGTTGTGTGTTGTCGATGATCTCATAACCCAGTCTATTGCTAGTAAGAAAAGAAATGGAGACAAGAGGCATCCCTGTCGCACTCCTGTTCTTATCCGAAACGGTTCTGTAAGCTGTCCTTCGTGAAGAACTCTGCATGTCATGTCTTCATATGTTTTCTTTATTAAATTAATGATCTTCATGGGAACTCCATAATGCCTCATCAATTTCCAAAGTGATTCTCTGTCTACACTGTCAAATGCCTTTTCGTAGTCCACAAATCCGATGTATAGTGGTGAATTCCATTCCAGACTTTGTTCAACTATTATTCTCAAAGTGGCTATCTGGTCTGTACATGATCTGTTTTGTCGAAAACCTGCTTGTTTAAAGCATCATGTGGGAATGAAAGGATATAGTATGCAAGATTAATGAGAGTGGAAGGGCAGAATGTTAGACGGGCCTGCGCGCCCAATTCTTTACCCTTCGAAAATAAAGTTCGTTCGTTCGTTCGTTCGTTCAGTTTCTTGTCTATGGACTCTTTTAATCTCTCAAGGATAATCCTGTTTAATACTTTTCCTGGCACTGATAGTAACATTATTCCGCTATAATTTGTGCACTCTTGTAAATTTCTCTTCTTGGGCAACTTAACCAGATATCCTTCCTTCAATTCTGCTGGTATCTCTTCCTTTAACCAGACTTTACCAAGTAATTTATATAACATCTCTGTAGCCGTATCGATATCTGCTTTTAATGCCTCTGCTGGAATGCCATCAGGTCCAGGCTAGTGCCCTTGATATATAGAATGACAACAACTAAAATTTGACCACCATTTTCGGCTGTACCCGTATTGCAGGAAAATGGACCCGATCATGAGTTTCGGACCCAATTTGCATTTTCGTTTAGGTTAGCTAATAATTTGAAATAAAATTAAAATTTATTATAGATTATATAGATTATATAAAATATATAAATATATATAAATATAAATAAATAAATAAATAAATATATATATAGATATATAATCTTATAAATATAGAAGAGGTGTTAAGAATAGACAGACATAGGGAACTGCATAATGTAGTCAAACAATATTTATCACGAACAAATGTTAATATTAGTGTCTGGGAATGTAAAGGTCTGATGCTGTTCTTACAATGCGTATGACTTTTAACAGATGAAAGTCAATTAAATATCTGTTAAAGTCAGTTATATAACTGGAACCACCAGGCCTTTACACCCCTCCATTTTAATATAATTCTTGTTCAGAGTTTCTTCTTGATTTTGTTTGTTTTTTGTTTTTTTGTTTATTTATTTAACATATTAGCATAATTGTGATTGTCCCTATTTACAATGATTTGACACATGTGATGCCACTTTCTCATCGGCAGTTGTTCATATTATTTGGAATTGAAAACAATATATATCCTAATTATAACCCATCAGAGGTTGAACGGGATATTTTTCTTCATTAATTTAAAAAAAAAAAAAATCTTATTCGACGCTTATTCCCGCTACTAATCCAGGTATTGTCGACAAAAAATGGCGTCCACGTCGTTCAGCCTCGTTTTCGATTCTGACTCAGTTGACGTCACTCTATATAGAAATACAGGGCACTAGTCCAGCCGCTTTTCCATCTCTTAGAAGCTTTATGGCTTTCTTTATTTCTTCCTTCGTTGGTCTTTCACCGTTAATTTGTAGCTCTTCTTCTGTTGGCTGGATGTCTGGGGGATTTTGTGGAGCTGGTCTATTGAGAAGGTCACCAAAATATTCTGTCCACCTCTTCATTTGCTCTTGTATATTGCTGAGCAGTTTCCCATTCTTGTCTTTTATGAGGCAACTTGTTTGCTTGTATTTCCCTGTTAGCTTCTTTGTGCTGCTATACAGTTCTCTCATATTTCCGTTGGCTGCAGCATATTCTGCCTCTCTTGCCAACTCCTCAATATGCTTCCTCTTGTCTCTTTTGATACTTCTTTTTACTTCTTTGTTTGCTTCTGTGTACACTTCTTGAGCCTTGGCTTTGGAACTTCTGGTTTTGCTTGTGTTTAAATCTGCTTTCTTGTTTTTTCTGTCTTTTATCTTATTGAAGGTTTTTGTTGTTATCCATGTTTTTTGTTGTCTTTCCCTTTTTACCAGTATTTCTTCACATGTCTCATTCCATACAGTTTTGACCTGCTGCCAATAATCTTCTGTATTCTCTACTTCTTCCAGCTGTTGGAGCACTTGGAATTTGTTGGATACTGTGACCGCAAATTTGTCTCTTGTTTCTTAGATGTCCTACATTAAATTGTTGTCTATAATTTTGCATTGTTGCATATCTCTTGAGTTTCATTTATACTTTGGCTATCAGAAGGTGGTGATCTGATGCCACATCTGCTCCTCTATATACCTTTACATCCTGCAATGATGATCTAAACTTCTTGTTTATGCATATATGATCAATCTGATTTTCTGTTCTATGGTCTGGTGATATCCATGTTGCCTTGTGTATTCTCTTATGTGGAAACATGCTTCCTCCTATAGCCAGTTGATTTGAAGCACAGAAGTTTGAGAATAGTATCCCATTTTCATTCATTATTCCTAGCCCATGTTTTCCCATGACTTCTTCAAATCCGGTATTGACTGTACCTATCTTTGCATTCATGTCACCCATCAAAATTGTGATGTCTCTTCTTTTAACTTTATCCATAATTTTCTGTAGTCTAGTATAAAATGCTTTTTTCACCGACTCTTATTTGTCATTAGTTGGTGCATAACATTGGATGACATTTACATGCATTTTCTTTTTAGCTGATTTAAGAGTGGCTGTTATTATTCTAGGTCCAATAGCTTCCCATTCAATGAGTGCTTTCTGTGCTTCTTTAGATAACATAAAAGCTACCCCTTCACTGTGGTGTGAACTTTCGTCTTCATGTCCTGAGGACAGCATCAATTCACCTGTGATGAGTTTCTTCCTGTCTACCCCCTTCCACTTTGTTTCACACATTCCCAGAACCTTGATTTTATATTCCCACATTTCTGCTGCTACTTGTGCCACTTTCCCTTGTTCGTTTAATGTCCGAACATTCCAGGTGCAAAATCTGGAAGTTCTCCTAGAAGAAAGAAGGTTAGTCAGCAACACAGACTCCTTTCGGCTTTCTCTGTGTTGCATCATACGCCTCCCGACGAGAGGACCTTCCCCTATCTTGGATGGCTGTGTTTTATTTTCCTTAATTGACTTGTCCATGTTTGTTGAAGTTTTTTGTGGTTTAATTTTTTTACAGGATGGGGTAACCAGCCCCATGCCCAACCCTACTTAGTCGCTTTCTACGACATGCATGGAAGGGACCAGTGTTACTATTCTTTGCTCCCCTTTCGGGCCCCGGTAACACACTGGTGAATTGTGCTTTTTAGAATAGCACTTATCATCTAGGAGTCGCTGTATCATAGTGGTTAGTGCACTGGCTTCCTAGCTCAGTGGTCTATGGTTCGATCCCCAGATGAGGTGGGATTTTTGTAGGCCGCAAACGGCTCCTGGGTCGACCCAGTCCCAAATGGGTACCAGAGCAACTCTAGGAAGGTTAAGGCAGCCGGCGTGATGCTGACCACATCACCCCTAGTGTGCCCACGGTCGAGAAAATATGGGCGTAACACCATATTCCCAATATGCCTCAATAGGGCGTGAAACGGGATCCTTTTTACCTTTTTATCATCTACTTATCACCTTATCGTCTGGTGTCCTAGTTATAATAGTTTTCTTTTTCCACAAACATACATATTTTTAACACCGCGCTTGGCTTGGTCAGAAACAGTCTTTGTTTCAGTAACATACCTTGTTATCTCACTTCTCATCTGTTATGCCAAACATCATAATTTTTATTTTCAAACACCACGCTTGATCTGTCGTGATCGGAAGCAGTCTTGGTACATCTTTAAGCGTTTACTCGGCGCGCAAACACAAATTATGTACATCAACAACGATCAGTCCGTTTAGAAATAGGATACAGCAATCCCCCGGTCTTAAGCTGTTTGATTAACACATTATCGATATAACGCATTTCTCTTTTATGCCATATACTCTTGCAAACTTATATCTTTCAATAAACTCCGCAGGACGCAGCAATATAACTTTCCCATGCTCATCAAGTTCCAAGAGAGAAGTGAAATGGCTAGGACATTTGTCATTGCTAACTTGATGAACCATGACCTCTAAAATGGAATACAGGGCTATAGTAATCCGTTACATAGAACAAGACCGTAATTGCTACAAGGTGCTCCTTGAAGAGAACAAGTAGGTGACAAAGCAAAGAAAGTGCGATTTGTGATTTTATTTATTTTTGTTTTAAGTCTTCTCGAATATCTTCTGCCTCCATTGACCAAAACCCGTGCCTTCTGCAGATGAAGTCAGAAAATCTTGTTCATCACCTGTAAAACCTTCGGCTAACCAGACGTCTGATGGTTGTCACAAAATTAACAATGATACAACGTTAAAATATCTCCAATGATACAACGTAGGGATAAAAACTAATGCGTAAGCTGCTAGAATACATGATCGCCCACGCCGCGGGTCATCACCCGCCATGGAAATTAAATTGTTGGACTTGAAGGCAAAAGGACGCAAATTGGTGGGGAATGGAGGAAAAAGTCACGTCCCCAAGTTGACATAAAGTAAAGAAATCAACAAAAGGGACCTTGGATATTATACGCCACAGTCATTTATTGGACGCTTTTGCTATAACTTAGCCCGTTTATTTGAATGCAGTGATGAGCGCGTTCCAGAAAATTCTAGAAAATATTAGAAAAGTCACTTTTCTTAATAATAATGTTAGGAATATAAAACCTAGCTGGCCGGATGGCCTATATTGAGCAGTGAAATAATACGCTTTCATTTATACAGACGGACAGATAATACGAAAGATATTGACAAAAGACTGTGTTGTTCATATCAGCGAACGTCTGCAGTGGGATAAAACATGTCACTAATTTTCAAAAAGTTGTGGCCTTGAAAGACGCAAGTGCTAAAATCTAGTGGAATGAAGAGACGGGGTGGGATGGTGAACTGTGGCTAAAAATAACTTTAAAGGCAGAATTGTGCAGGGGAAAGCAGGGTTGGTTAAAAAAAAACAAGGGTGTTTTTTTGTGAAACGCAAGTAGAGACGGACGGACCAACAGACAATAAGGCATACTTGACTGAGGTCTGACTGAAATGACTTTGTGGTAGGATATTTGAATTTGAAAAAAGAAAAGGCAGCGATTGGCCATAGATGAAGATATTATCGGCGCTCAGACGCGCATTTTGTGCCATTCAGTATTAGCTGTCCTTGTAGACACAGTGAATTATCAAGTGGTGTAAATTCCCAGAAGCTATTGAAGTATTTAGAGGGACGCCATCATAAGGCCAGCAGCTCAGCTGAGTTTTGCTAGCATTTATTTAACTGTGTACTATATTCATATTTCTGGTAAGACTGAAATTATCTCTTTGTACATTTTAATATTTGTTTAAGGTTTCGAGTGATTTGATACTGCAATAGCATAATCTGTTCCTTACAACAAGTAAGGGTTCGCTCTAGACCCCCCGCCCCAGTTCAGGGTCTAGAGACAATAAAATACATAAACTCCAGCAAGGATTAGGAAGGACAGATCAAGTGTTGAGATCAGTGAAACATATCACCTATCCTATTTTATGGCAGGAAACTAATGAACATATTTCAGAATCTGTAGTCTGGGAGAACTTAGCCTATGTGAAACCAACTTGGTAAGATGTGTTGTTTGGTCAGAAAGATCTGACCCGTCTATGTGGTGTTGTTGTTGTGCAGTGTTGTGTCCAGCAATGGTTAGAGGATGGAATTTTGACACATGATTAATACTTTGATTGCAGAGCTGTGAGTTTCAGTTGGCACCAATGCGGTGTCAAATGAGTAGTTGAATTTTACCAGAGTGGACCCGTGCAGTAATATTTGGTCAGAGCAGCCTATTATAGCCCCCAAGCACGGAGAGGTGGGGCCACCAGATTTCTGATATTGCCCCCAAGCACGGAGAGGTGGGGCCACCATATTTCTGATATTGCCCCCAAGCACGGAGAGGTGGGGCTACCAGATTTCTGATATTGCCCCCAAGCACGGAGAGGTGGGGCCACCAGATCTCAGCACCAGAGCTACACCTTCAAGTTAAGTGAGCGCCTGGTCTGCTGAGAGTTCACCAACTCAACTTAATTAGAAACACACCCATAAAAATTCCATCAATTAACTGGACACTGTGTACTCTCCATAGACAGGGAGTGATGAGACCACCCCAACAGCACATCCATTAACTGTTCTCCCACAATAGATTACTACTATAACCAATAATAAAATTAACTAGTCTAGTAACATATATGTACACACCTTGCATTTATTATGTAATATCCATGCATTTTTTCATAATTTCTAAAACCTTTCATATGTTCTGGCCAAAATAAAACCTTGGTCCAGAACAAATAAATGTAAGAAAATTACTATCAAAATTTTACACAACTGAGTTAGTTCCGTGTATTATAACATTTTATTAATATTATTAGACTTAGTAAATATCTGTGTGTGTGTCTGAAAACTACCACAACACATTACATATCATTACCCTAGACATTTAACGTAGTCACATTCATTAGTAAAAAAAAGATAGGTGTGAGGTCGTAGTGGTAGCAAGAAGGGCCTTCTGACAATTCACAGCTACATTTTATCTCAGGAGCCTTCACAGCTGACCTCATGCATCACACGTAGTAATATCACCATCATACAATACCATCAAACCCACTACATATATTGGGGTCTCTTTGTCCCGGGATAATTAGCCCATTAAGTATAGTAGGATCTCCTGGGGGAGAATTAGATTAGGGGAACACATAATAAAAATTAAAAGTGTCCCTGAAAATAAAAGTTGGTGAATCTTCACAGCCAGTGGTAGTTAATTAATTAATTAGAATTATTTTAGATTAGAGTAATTATAAGTACTTTAGTGGTTGGAAATTTTATCTTACACATTGCTAGATTTGTTTAAAAAGTATGGCGGAGCTGGCAAAATTTAGATCAGCTGCTGTGCTGACCGCAAAGGAGATGGGAATGGAGGGTCAGATTTTAATTCAATATGTAACGGCTGAATGTGATAAATATATTGAAAGGGAAGATAGAAAGGTAGCTGAAGAGAAGAGGTTACAAATTGAGGCTGATAGAGAAATTAAGAGGCTGCAGATTGAGGCTGCAGATTGAGGCAGAAGAAAAACGACAGCAAAGGGAGGCAGAAGATAAAAAGGCCGAAAGGGAGGCAGAAGATAAAAAGGCCGAAAGGGAAGCAGAAGATAAAAGATTGACTGCCGAAAGGGAGGCAGAAGATAGAAGGTTGCAGAGGGAGCACGAATTACGACTCAGGGAGCTGGAGCTACAAGGCCAGGCTCCTGAAAATGGTGCCAGCCCTTTTGCCTCAGATGCTACGCCCAGTCTGGGAGCCTCAACATCAGCTATGGGGTTTCATTTAGACCATTTTGTTGAAAAAGACGATGACATAGAGGGGTACCTAGGACGTTTTGAGTTATTAGCTACTACATATGGGTTAGAGAGAGAGAGAGAGGTGGAGTTTAAAGCTATCACAGGGACTGAGAGGTACTTCTTACGAAGTCTTCGCAAAAATGAACAGAGAAGACCAGGAGAATTATGACATGTTAAAGCAGGCTTTGTTATTGAGGTACGAAAAAAATGGGGAATTTTATCGTAGGAAATTTAGAAATGCCAAACTGTTGTCTGGGGAGACATACCACCAATTCTCTGCCAGACTAGAAACCTATTTGGAGAAATGGACTGCTCTGGGGAAGACCCAAGATCTTAAAGAAATGATCATGATTGAGCAATTGAGAGAGTCCATGGCTCCAGACATGAGAAAATTTCTCATGGAACAAGGTGCAGAGAAGTTGGGAGAGGTTTTAAATGTCGCTGAAAGGTATCAGGCAGCCCAGGCAGAGGTAAGTGGTGCTAAAAAGAAGCACATAGACAATTTTAAAACTCCACAGCAATTTAATAAATTTGATAATAGAGAGCAGGGAAATAAAGGTAGGACAAACTTTGAACGGCCAAGAAATGACTACCGAGACAGAAACTCACAGTTCAATGACCAAAAATCCAATGAAAGAAAACCGTTTAACCAAGGAAAAAGATGGTGTAAATGGTGCAAGAAAGATAACCATAACACCGAATTTTGTAGAAGGAAACCTTCAAACATTGCTGCAATGAAGTCGGGGACTCAAAGATTAAAGGTTAATCCTAAGGGACAGCAGGAACCTTATCACCCCCCAGTTTGTGAGGATGTTATTTGTAATGGGGTCACCATAAGGTGCCTTTATGATACAGGTTTGGATTATGATTCAGTTGTGAAGTCTAGCCTAGTGGACCCAAGTCAGTATACCACAGAAACAGTGGAAATACAAGGGGCAACTAAGGACATACCACTCATGACACTTCCCATCGCAAGGATAACGGTGAAAACTCGCTATGTGGAAGGAGAAATCAGAGCAGCAGTGATAGATGAACCAATCTACCCTCTGATATTGGGGTGTAGATACGTCTTCTTGGGGAATCCCGAGAAACCTGTGATCATGGCGACAGTGCAGACCAGGTCACAGAAGAAGGAGGAAGAAGGTGAACCTATAAATGCTCATCCAGAGGAGATGAGGAAGGCGCAGGCTGAGGATAGGACACTCAAGCCATGTTTTAAAAAATTGCCCAAATGCCACACACCTCCGAGCAAGGGGGAATATTTTATGAAGAACAAACTCTTATACAGGAAGGCCGGAACTGGAACAAATGGTCACAACCAGCTGGTTCTTCCCACTTCATATAGGGATAAAGTGATGGAACTCGGGCATGCGATTCCCTTCAGTGGTCACATGGGGATCAGCGCCACAGGACAGCGTATAGCTTGTCATTACTTCTGGCCAGGGATAACGGAGGATATAAAAAGATATGTCAAATCCTGCCCAGAATGTCAAAGGGTAGCTCCAAAGCACTGGACTGCTCCTGCAACTCTAGGGGAAATGCCCATAGTGGGAACACCTTTTGAGAGGGTTGCAGTGGATATTGTAGGACCTCTCACTCGGACCAAGAGGAGGAACAGTTACATCCTTACTCTGGTGGACACTTGTTCTATGTGGGGAGAGGCGGTAGCCCTGCCATCAATTGATTCAAAACATGTAGCAGAGGCACTACTTACAATATTTACCCGATTAGGATTCCCGCATCAAATCTTGACGGATAATGGTTCTCAGTTCAAGGGGAAACTAACGGAAGAAGTTTTTAAGCTATTTCAAGCCAGACACTTTCATTGTAGTCCGTACCATCCGCAAGGGAACGGCCAGGTAGAGAGGTTCAACGGGACTCTCATTTCTATCCTGAGAAAGCTGGCACACGAAAAACCGGATCTGTGGGATCAATTCCTGCCCGCCGCATTGTTTGCGTACCGGGAGGTACCACATAGTTCAACCGGGATGGCTCCCGCAACTCTGCTATTTGGGAGGCCAATAAAAGGTCCATTAGAAGCACTATTAAGGACCTGGACAGATGAGAAGGCGGAAGAGACTGTTACCTCATCTTATCAATACGTGAACGAACTGACCACTCGTTTGAAAGCTGGATGGAAACTGGCAAATGATAATTTGAAACAAGCCAGGAAGAAACATGCAGCATATTTTAATAGGAAGGCAAAGGACAGAGAACTGGCAGTGGGAGAGAAGGTGCTGCTTCTACTACCCGGGAGCCAGAATAAATTACAAATTGGATGGCAAGGTCCATATACGGTTCTAGAGAAGGTGTCTAGAACAAACTATAAAATTGACAAAAAGGGGAAGGAGAAAGTTTATCATGTAAACCTGTTAAAGAAGTATCTGGACAGACCACTCCAGGAAAGCACCCCCTTACTGACCTTAGCTATCGCAACTCAAATGCAAAAGGAACCACTCACCTCACATGAATACCCATTACATCCTTGTGAAACAGCAGCACAGGTAAAAGTCAGTAAGCACCTGACTAAAAACCAGAGGGAGAGAGTTCAACAGGTTCTGGAGGAACATACAGATGTATTAACAGATAAACCAGGCCATACAAATTTGCTACAGTATGACATGAAACTGGTAGACTCAAACCCAATCTGTATGAGAGCCTATTCTATTCCGTTCGCGAAGGAGAAGGCATTGAAGGAAGAAATAGATTATTTGTTGAAGGAGGGGATTATTTCACACAGTGAATCATCTTTTAGCTCTAGTGTCGTATTGTTGAGAAAACCGTCTGGGGAACACAGACTGTGCATAGATTACAGGAAACTGAATGCTGTCACAGAAGGACAAGTGGATCCATTACCAGACACAAAACAGTTATTTGCCAGACTGAACAAGGCAAAATACTTTTCAAAGGTGGATCTTAGTAAAGGCTATTACCAGATCCCAGTGAAGCCTGAAGTGAGACCTTATTTGGCCTTTAGCACTTCGGATGGACATTATGAATTCAACATGCTACCATTCGGACTGAAAAATGCTCCGAGTGTATTTTCAAGGATGATGCGCAAATTGTTGGATCCCCTGAATAACCCATGTATCACGAATTTCATGGATGATATTCTAGTCGCCACAGAGACATTTGAAGAACACATTGAAGCTCTAGAAATGTTATTTAATAGGCTTAGGGAGGCGAACTTGACTGCTAGGCCAACAAAATGTTGCATTGGATGCAAAGAGTTGGAATTCTTGGGACACACTGTATATCAGGGTAGCATGACCCCTGATCCCAAGAACTTGGAAAAACTGCAGAGAGCACCTAGACCACAAACAAAAAAGGATGTGCGATCATTCGTGTCGTTATGCGGATTTTATCAAAAATATATCAAAGATTTTAACTCTATTTGTGCTCCTCTGACTGATCTGACTCGCAAGGGACTTCCAGATAAAATTAATTGGACTGCGCAAAGTGAATTAGCGTTCCAAGAATTAAAGGAAAAACTCACTAGCAAGCCTATTCTCAAACTGCCTGATTTGACACAGGATTTTGTCTTAAGAACCGATGCAAGTAATGTAGGACTCGGAGCGGCTTTGTTGCAAAGATCATCTTCACCTGATGGGGAACTGAAACCAGTCGCTTATGCAAGCCGCAAATTGAATAAGGCGGAACAAGGATACTCCACAAGCGAAAAAGAATGTTTAGCGTTAGTCTGGGCAATAAAGAAGTTTCAAATCTATCTGTATGGTAGGACTTTTGTGGTCGAGACGGACCATCAGCCTCTCGTATTCTTATCTCAGGCTAAGCATGAAAACGCAAGATTGCTGAGGTGGTCTTTATTGCTTCAACCTTATCAGTTTAGTATCCAATATATCCCAGGCAAATTGAATGTCGGTGCAGATTTCCTCAGTCGGCACCCCTGTGATCAAAATTAGAGTAATGGCAGGCGTAAGGAGAGATTTTATCTATGTGTATCACTGGTTTTAGAACTTGCCTTAGGCATGTTTTCAAGTGGGGAGATGTGTCACAAAATTAACAATGATACAACGTTAAAATATCTCCAATGATACAACGTAGGGATAAAAACTAATGCGTAAGCTGCTAGAATACATGATCGCCCACGCCGCGGGTCATCACCCGCCATGGAAATTAAATTGTTGGACTTGAAGGCAAAACGATCAAAAGGAAAAATCTGACTGAACGCGTGCTTGAAACTAGCGAGGCAAAAGGACGCAAATTGGTGGGGAATGGAGGAAAAAGTCACGTCCCCAAGTTGACATAAAGTAAAGAAATCGACAAAAGGGACCTTGGATATTATACGCCACAGTCATTTATTGGACGCTTTTGCTATAACTTAGCCCGTTTATTTGAATGCAGTGATGAGCGCGTTCCAGAAAATTCTAGAAAAATATTTGAAAAGTCACTTTTCTTAATAATAATGTTAGGAATATAAAACCTAGCTGGCCGGATGGCCTATCTTGAGCAGTGAAATAATACGCTTTCATTTATACAGACGGACAGATAATACGAAAGATATTGACAAAAGACTGTGTTGTTCATATCAGCGAACGTCTGCAGTGGGATAAAACATGTCACTAATTTTCAAAAAGTTGTGGCCTTGAAAGACGCAAGTGCTAAAATCTAGTGGAATGAAGAGACGTGGTGGGATGGTGAATTGTGGCTAAAAATAACTTTAAAGGCAGAATTGTGTAGGGGAAAGCAGGGTTGGTTCAAAAAAAACAAGTGTGTTTTTTTGTGAAACGCAAGTAGAGACGGACGGACCAACAGACAATAAGGCATACTTGACTGAGGTCTGACTGAAATGACTTTGTGGTAGGATATTTGAATTTGAAAAAAGAAAAGGCAGCGATTGGCCATAGATGAAGATATTATCGGCGCTCAGACGCGCATTTTGTGCCATTCAGTATTAGCTGTCCTTGTAGACACAGTGAATTATCAAGTGGTGTAAATTCCCAGAAGCTATTGAAGTATTTAGAGGGACGCCATCATAAGGCCAGCAGCTCAGCTGAGTTTTGCTAGCATTTATTTAACTGTGTACTATATTCATATTTCTGGTAAGACTGAAATTATTTCTTTGTACATTTTAATATTTGTTTAAGGTTCGAGTGATTTGATACTGCAATAGCATAATCTGTTCCTTACAACAAGTAAGGGTTCGCTCTAGACCCCCCGCCCCAGTTCAGGGTCTAGAGACAATAAAATACATAAACTCCAGCAAGGATTAGGAAGGACAGATCAAGTGTTGAGATCAGTGAAACATATCACCTATCCTATTTTATGGCAGGAAACTAATGAACATATTTCAGAATCTGTAGTCTGGGAGAACTTATCCTATGTGAAACCAACTTGGTAAGATGTGTTGTTTGGTCAGAAAGATCTGACCCGTCTATGTGGTGTTGTTGTTGTGCAGTGTTGTGTCCAGCAATGGTTAGAGGATGGAATTTTGACACATGATTAATACTTTGATTGCAGAGCTGTGAGTTTCAGTTGGCACCAATGCGGTGTCAAATGAGTAGTTGAATTTTACCAGAGTGGACCCGTGCAGTAATATTTGGTCAGAGCAGCCTATTATAGCCCCCAAGCACGGAGAGGTGGGGCCACCATATTTCTGATATTGCCCCCAAGCACGGAGAGGTGGGGCCACCATATTTCTGATATTGCCCCCAAGCACGGAGAGGTGGGGCCACCAGATTTCTGATATTGCCCCCAAGCACGGAGAGGTGGGGCCACCAGATCTCAGCACCAGAGCTACACCTTCAAGTTAAGTGAGCGCCTGGTCTGCTGAGAGTTCACCAACTCAACTTAATTAGAAACACACCCATAAAAATTCCATCAATTAACTGGACACTGTGTAATCGCCATAGACAGGGAGTGATGAGGCCACCCCAACAGCACATCCATGAAAAGTTCTCCCACAATAGATTACTACTATAACCAATAATAAAATTAACTAGTCTAGTAACATATATGTACACACCTTGCATTTATTATGTAATATCCATGCATTTTTTTCATAATTTCTAAAACCTTTCATATGTTCTGGCCAAAATAAAACCTTGGTCCAGAACAAATAAATGTAAGAAAATTACTATCAAAATTTTACACAACTGAGTTAGTTCCGTGTATTATAACATTTTATTAATATTATTAGACTTAGTAAATATCTGTGTGTGTGTCTGAAAACTACCACAACACATTACATATCATTACCCTAGACATTTAACGTAGTCACATTCATTAGAAAAAAAAAAAAAGATAAGTGTGAGGTCGTAGTGGTAGCAAGAAGGGTCTTCTGACAATTCACAGCTACATTTTATCTCAGGAGCCTTCACAGCTGACCTCATGCATCACACGTAGTAATATCACCATCATACAATACCATCAAACCCACTACATATATTGGGGTCTCTTTGTCCCGGGATAATTAGCCCATTAAGTATAGTGGGATCTCCTGGGGGGAGAATAAGATTAGGGGAACACATAATAAAAATTAAAAGTGTCCCTTAAAATTAAAAGTGTCCCTGAAAATAAAAGTTGGTGAATCTTCACAGCCAGTGGTAGTTAATTAATTAATTAGAATTATTTTAGATTAGAGTAATTATAAGTACTTTAGTGGTTGGAAATTTTATCTTACACATTGCTAGATTTGTTTAAAAAGTATGGCGGAGCTGGCAAAATTTAGATCAGCTGCTGTGCTGACCGCAAAGGAGATGGGAATGGAGGGTCAGATTTTAATTCAATATGTAACGGCTGAATGTGATAAATATATTGAAAGGGAAGATAGAAAGGTAGCTGAAGAGAAGAGGTTACAAATTGAGGCTGATAGAGAAATTAAGAGGCTGCAGATTGAGGCAGAAGAAAAACGACAGCAAAGGGAGGCAGAAGATAAAAAGGCCGAAAGGGAGGCAGAAGATAAAAAGGCCGAAAGGGAAGCAGAAGATAAAAGATTGACTGCCGAAAGGGAGGCAGAAGATAGAAGGTTGCAGAGGGAGCACGAATTACGACTCAGGGAGCTGGAGCTACAAGGCCAGGCTCCTGAAAATGGTGCCAGCCCTTTTGCCTCAGATGCTACGCCCAGTCTGGGAGCCTCAACATCAGCTATGGGGTTTCATTTAGACCATTTTGTTGAAAAAGACGATGACATAGAGGGGTACCTAGGACGTTTTGAGTTATTAGCTACTACATATGGGTTAGAGAGAGAGAGAGAGGTGGAGTTTAAAGCTATCACAGGGACTGAGAGGTACTTCTTACGAAGTCTTCGCAAAAATGAACAGAGAAGACCAGGAGAATTATGACATGTTAAAGCAGGCTTTGTTATTGAGGTACGAAAAAAATGGGGAATTTTATCGTAGGAAATTTAGAAATGCCAAACTGTTGTCTGGGGAGACATACCACCAATTCTCTGCCAGACTAGAAACCTATTTGGAGAAATGGACTGCTCTGGGGAAGACCCAAGATCTTAAAGAAATGATCATGATTGAGCAATTGAGAGAGTCCATGGCTCCAGACATGAGAAAATTTCTCATGGAACAAGGTGCAGAGAAGTTGGGGGAGGTTTTAAATGTCGCTGAAAGGTATCAGGCAGCCCAGGCAGAGGTAAGTGGTGCTAAAAAGAAGCACATAGACAATTTTAAAAACTCCACAGCAATTTAATAAATTTGATAATAGAGAGCAGGGAAATAAAGGTAGGACAAACTTTGAACGGCCAAGAAATGACTACCGAGACAGAAACTCACAGTTCAATGACCAAAAATCCAATGAAAGAAAACCGTTTAACCAAGGAAAAAGATGGTGTAAATGGTGCAAGAAAGATAACCATAACACCGAATTTTGTAGAAGGAAACCTTCAAACATTGCTGCAATGAAGTCGGGGACTCAAAGATTAAAGGTTAATCCTAAGGGACAGCAGGAACCTTATCACCCCCCAGTTTGTGAGGATGTTATTTGTAATGGGGTCACCATAAGGTGCCTTTATGATACAGGTTTGGATTATGATTCAGTTGTGAAGTCTAGCCTAGTGGACCCAAGTCAGTATACCACAGAAACAGTGGAAATACAAGGGGCAACTAAGGACATACCACTCATGACACTTCCCATCGCAAGGATAACGGTGAAAACTCGCTATGTGGAAGGAGAATCAGAGCAGCAGTGATAGATGAACCAATCTACCCTCTGATATTGGGGTGTAGATACGTCTTCTTGGGGAATCCCGAGAGACCTGTGATCATGGCGACAGTGCAGACCAGGTCACAGAAGAAGGAGGAAGAAGGTGAACCTATAAATGCTCATCCAGAGGAGATGAGGAAGGCGCAGGCTGAGGATAGGACACTCAAGCCATGTTTTAAAAAATTGCCCAAATGCCACACACCTCCGAGCAAGGGGGAATATTTTATGAAGAACAAACTCTTATACAGGAAGGCCGGAACTGGAACAAATGGTCACAACCAGCTGGTTCTTCCCACTTCATATAGGGATAAAGTGATGGAACTCGGGCATGCGATTCCCTTCAGTGGTCACATGGGGATCAGCGCCACAGGACAGCGTATAGCTTGTCATTACTTCTGGCCAGGGATAACGGAGGATAAAAAGATATGTCAAATCCTGCCCAGAATGTCAAAGGGTAGCTCCAAAGCACTGGACTGCTCCTGCAACTCTAGGGGAAATGCCCATAGTGGGAACACCTTTTGAGAGGGTTGCAGTGGATATTGTAGGACCTCTCACTCGGACCAAGAGGAGGAACAGTTACATCCTTACTCTGGTGGACACTTGTTCTATGTGGGGAGAGGCGGTAGCCCTGCCATCAATTGATTCAAAACATGTAGCAGAGGCACTACTTACAATATTTACCCGATTAGGATTCCCGCATCAAATCTTGACGGATAATGGTTCTCAGTTCAAGGGGAAACTAACGGAAGAAGTTTTTAAGCTATTTCAAGCCAGACACTTTCATTGTAGTCCGTACCATCCGCAAGGGAACGGCCAGGTAGAGAGGTTCAACGGGACTCTCATTTCTATCCTGAGAAAGCTGGCACACGAAAAACCGGATCTGTGGGATCAATTCCTGCCCGCCGCATTGTTTGCGTACCGGGAGGTACCACATAGTTCAACCGGGATGGCTCCCGCAACTCTGCTATTTGGGAGGCCAATAAAAGGTCCATTAGAAGCACTATTAAGGACCTGGACAGATGAGAAGGCGGAAGAGACTGTTACCTCATCTTATCAATACGTGAACGAACTGACCACTCGTTTGAAAGCTGGATGGAAACTGGCAAATGATAATTTGAAACAAGCCAGGAAGAAACATGCAGCATATTTTAATAGGAAGGCAAAGGACAGAGAACTGGCAGTGGGAGAGAAGGTGCTGCTTCTACTACCCGGGAGCCAGAATAAATTACAAATTGGATGGCAAGGTCCATATACGGTTCTAGAGAAGGTGTCTAGAACAAACTATAAAATTGACAAAAAGGGGAAGGAGAAAGTTTATCATGTAAACCTGTTAAAGAAGTATCTGGACAGACCACTCCAGGAAAGCACCCCCTTACTGACCTTAGCTATCGCAACTCAAATGCAAAAGGAACCACTCACCTCACATGAATACCCATTACATCCTTGTGAAACAGCAGCACAGGTAAAAGTCAGTAAGCACCTGACTAAAAACCAGAGGGAGAGAGTTCAACAGGTTCTGGAGGAACATACAGATGTATTAACAGATAAACCAGGCCATACAAATTTGCTACAGTATGACATGAAACTGGTAGACTCAAACCCAATCTGTATGAGAGCCTATTCTATTCCGTTCGCGAAGGAGAAGGCATTGAAGGAAGAAATAGATTATTTGTTGAAGGAGGGGATTATTTCACACAGTGAATCATCTTTTAGCTCTAGTGTCGTATTGTTGAGAAAACCGTCTGGGGAACACAGACTGTGCATAGATTACAGGAAACTGAATGCTGTCACAGAAGGACAAGTGGATCCATTACCAGACACAAAACAGTTATTTGCCAGACTGAACAAGGCAAAATACTTTTCAAAGGTGGATCTTAGTAAAGGCTATTACCAGATCCCAGTGAAGCCTGAAGTGAGACCTTATTTGGCCTTTAGCACTTCGGATGGACATTATGAATTCAACATGCTACCATTCGGACTGAAAAATGCTCCGAGTGTATTTTCAAGGATGATGCGCAAATTGTTGGATCCCCTGAATAACCCATGTATCACGAATTTCATGGATGATATTCTAGTCGCCACAGAGACATTTGAAGAACACATTGAAGCTCTAGAAATGTTATTTAATAGGCTTAGGGAGGCGAACTTGACTGCTAGGCCAACAAAATGTTGCATTGGATGCAAAGAGTTGGAATTCTTGGGACACACTGTATATCAGGGTAGCATGACCCCTGATCCCAAGAACTTGGAAAAACTGCAGAGAGCACCTAGACCACAAACAAAAAAGGATGTGCGATCATTCGTGTCGTTATGCGGATTTTATCAAAAATATATCAAAGATTTTAACTCTATTTGTGCTCCTCTGACTGATCTGACTCGCAAGGGACTTCCAGATAAAATTAATTGGACTGCGCAAAGTGAATTAGCGTTCCAAGAATTAAAGGAAAAACTCACTAGCAAGCCTATTCTCAAACTGCCTGATTTGACACAGGATTTTGTCTTAAGAACCGATGCAAGTAATGTAGGACTCGGAGCGGCTTTGTTGCAAAGATCATCTTCACCTGATGGGGAACTGAAACCAGTCGCTTATGCAAGCCGCAAATTGAATAAGGCGGAACAAGGATACTCCACAAGCGAAAAAGAATGTTTAGCGTTAGTCTGGGCAATAAAGAAGTTTCAAATCTATCTGTATGGTAGGACTTTTGTGGTCGAGACGGACCATCAGCCTCTCGTATTCTTATCTCAGGCTAAGCATGAAAACGCAAGATTGCTGAGGTGGTCTTTATTGCTTCAACCTTATCAGTTTAGTATCCAATATATCCCAGGCAAATTGAATGTCGGTGCAGATTTCCTCAGTCGGCACCCCTGTGATCAAAATTAGAGTAATGGCAGGCGTAAGGAGAGATTTTATCTATGTGTATCACTGGTTTTAGAACTTGCCTTAGGCATGTTTTCAAGTGGGGAGATGTGTCACAAAATTAACAATGATACAACGTTAAAATATCTCCAATGATACAACGTAGGGATAAAAACTAATGCGTAAGCTGCTAGAATACATGATCGCCCACGCCGCGGGTCATCACCCGCCATGGAAATTAAATTGTTGGACTTGAAGGCAAAACGATCAAAAGGAAAAATCTGACTGAACGCGTGCTTGAAACTAGCGAGGCTAAAAGGACGCAAATTGGTGGGGAAGGAGGAAAAAGTCACGTCCCCAAGTTGACATAAAGTAAAGAAATCGACAAAAGGGACCTTGGATATTATACGCCACAGTCATTTATTGGACGCTTTTGCTATAACTTAGCCCGTTTATTTGAATGCAGTGATGAGCGCGTTCCAGAAAATTCTAGAAAATATTTGAAAAGTCACTTTTCTTAATAATAATGTTAGGAATATAAAACCTAGCTGGCCGGATGGCCTATCTTGAGCAGTGAAATAATACGCTTTCATTTATACAGACGGACAGATAATACGAAAGATATTGACAAAAGACTGTGTTGTTCATATCAGCGAACGTCTGCAGTGGGATAAAACATGTCACTAATTTTCAAAAAGTTGTGGCCTTGAAAGACGCAAGTGCTAAAATCTAGTGGAATGAAGAGACGGGGTGGGATGGTGAATTGTGGCTAAAAATAACTTTAAAGGCAGAATTGTGTAGGGGAAAGCAGGGTTGGTTCAAAAAAAACAAGGGTGTTTTTTTGTGAAACGCAAGTAGAGACGGACGGACCAACAGACAATAAGGCATACTTGACTGAGGTCTGACTGAAATGACTTTGTGGTAGGATATTTGAATTTGAAAAAAGAAAAGGCAGCGATTGGCCATAGATGAAGATATTATCGGCGCTCAGACGCGCATTTTGTGCCATTCAGTATTAGCTGTCCTTGTAGACACAGTGAATTATCAAGTGGTGTAAATTCCCAGAAGCTATTGAAGTATTTAGAGGGACGCCATCATAAGGCCAGCAGCTCAGCTGAGTTTTGCTAGCATTTATTTAACTGTGTACTATATTCATATTTCTGGTAAGACTGAAATTATCTTTGTACATTTTAATATTTGTTTAAGGTTTCGAGTGATTTGATACTGCAATAGCATAATCTGTTCCTTACAACAAGTAAGGGTTCGCTCTAGACCCCCCGCCCCAGTTCAGGGTCTAGAGACAATAAAATACATAAACTCCAGCAAGGATTAGGAAGGACAGATCAAGTGTTGAGATCAGTGAAACATATCACCTATCCTATTTTATGGCAGGAAACTAATGAACATATTTCAGAATCTGTAGTCTGGGAGAACTTAGCCTATGTGAAACCAACTTGGTAAGATGTGTTGTTTGGTCAGAAAGATCTGACCCGTCTATGTGGTGTTGTTGTTGTGCAGTGTTGTGTCCAGCAATGGTTAGAGGATGGAATTTTGACACATGATTAATACTTTGATTGCAGAGCTGTGAGTTTCAGTTGGCACCAAATGCGGTGTCAAATGAGTAGTTGAATTTTACCAGAGTGGACCCGTGCAGTAATATTTGGTCAGAGCAGCCTATTATAGCCCCCAAGCACGGAGAGGTGGGGCCACCATATTTCTGATATTGCCCCCAAGCACGGAGAGGTGGGGCCACCAGATTTCTGATATTGCCCCCAAGCACGGAGAGGTGGGGCCACCAGATCTCAGCACCAGAGCTACACCTTCAAGTTAAGTGAGCGCCTGGTCTGCTGAGAGTTCACCAACTCAACTTAATTAGAAAAACACACCCATAAAAATTCCATCAATTAACTGGACACTGTGTAATCGCCATAGACAGGGAGTGATGAGGCCACCCCAACAGCACATCCATGAAAACTGTTCTCCCACAATAGATTACTACTATAACCAATAATAAAATTAACTAGTCTAGTAACATATATGTACACACCTTGCATTTATTATGTAATATCCATGCATTTTTTCATAATTTCTAAAACCTTTCATATGTTCTGGCCAAAATAAAACCTTGGTCCAGAACAAATAAATGTAAGAAAATTACTATCAAAATTTTACACAACTGAGTTAGTTCCGTGTATTATAACATTTTATTAATATTATTAGACTTAGTAAATATCTGTGTGTGTGTCTGAAAACTACCACAACACATTACATATCATTACCCTAGACATTTAACGTAGTCACATTCATTAGTAAAAAAAAGATAGGTGTGAGGTCGTAGTGGTAGCAAGAAGGGCCTTCTGACAATTCACAGCTACATTTTATCTCAGGAGCCTTCACAGCTGACCTCATGCATCACACGTAGTAATATCACCATTTATATTATCTAATAAATGTTGTTAACTTTTTAGTTGTAGCTTTTTACCACCCTTTACATCATTTTTTTTTACAACTTTACGGACCTCGGGAACGAATTAACTTCATGTCTATTAATTCTTATGCAAAACCCAGCCCCTGCAGACCAAAGTAGAACAGTCCCAATTATAATGGTTTGGCGATGTCTGCAAAATGGGAGAAGATCGGCTCCCACGACAAATATGGGAGACAAACCGCTAGGGAGCCAGAGCTCCAGGACGACTCAGAGTTTGCTTGTGTCACGGATTGCCTCCCATACTTTGCAGTAGTGGTCCAACAGTGGCCAAAACTCAAGAGTATCTAATATGAGCCTTCAAAAGTGTCTACATTCGCACAAGATTACTCTTGGCAGAGTGGTAGATAGAAAGAAGGATAATGACGCTTCTATCTCAAGATAGTATTCATAAGATATTTCCGAAGTCAAGAACAATGCTGCATTGGCAGGGCAATTGTTAACTTTATATTTTATAAAGAATTAAGCAATTATTAATTTCAGCTCGCCAAGCCCCCACCTTGATTTACTGAGTGGAATTCTTTTTATTAAGGTATAGCTCTGTTTAGAGTGTATTTAGTATTTGACTGAGACTGTCACATATTACACATTACTAGTTAATGCATGAACGGCAGGAAAATTAGGACAGAGGTATGCAGGCCAATGCAGTACATTTTTTTCGGTGGTGTGTCAGGTTCAGCCAATCACGGAAGAGCAGCCTACACAAAACCGATCGAAAAAAAAACTACTGTAGTTTATATGGATAATAAAAAGCGTGTGAAACATAGGTTGGACGTGGGGCTCACAAAGAAGACTGAAATGGCCGACAAGGATAAAAATAGTCTCCTTTTACAGGGGAGAACACCAACTATGTGAAGATAAACGGAAAAGTGGATGTATGGAGTAGTTTTAAAGATAGAAAAGGTGTCAGTTCCTCGAGAAATCCTGTGGTTTTCCTAATCAAAAATCGATATAAATTCACTAACACGACCGATTAAGGAAAATAACGTATGAATAGAAAGAAAAACTTACTGAGAATGGAAGACTATTACTCAAAAAGCTCTAAATTGAAAAGGTGCGATACACGAAGCCGAGGTTTGGAACACCTCTAACACAAAATCCCTCGGAGTTGGAAATTTTGAAGTATTGAATCAGAGTTTTTTTTTTAAATGACACTAAATACCCCAATTATAACCAAATTTCAGGTTGAACAGGGTAGACCAAGATGGAACGAGAAAAGACAATAACGGTCAACTGTTAAGTGCCCGCTCTCCACCCATCACCTCATCAAAACAACAACAACAAAAAACAACATTCAAAATCACTTGCACAGAATAAAGACGGCGGCCAGAGAGAGAAGCTTGTGAGGCTAGAACTTTACTATCTTTAACCAAGCAGCACTATACTCCACCAAAGCCAGTCTTTTCTGATTTTATATAGATCACGAGAGGGTATGTAGAATTACTGTGTATATTTAATACATTAATTACAACTGTCTGTTTATTTCAGGATTTGGTTGGTCGATATGTTATAAAAGTATCATACATTCCATTTAGTTAAATTGGTATGCTTGTCGAAGGTTGGAACCTGATAATATAACCAAACAGTGACTGAGTCCTTATCAGGACTATCACAATCCTTGTCAGGTCTAAATACAGTCGATATCAGGGCTTATGTACCCTGCCATAAAGATACAGCACTTTTCAGAGCTGACTTGTCAGGCAGAAGGAGTAAGTTTGATTAAGACACCATACCATAAATGTGTGTACAGAATTGAGGTAGGAACTGTAGTCTATTCTATATTATTTTATTTTAGAAAATATTCTGCAGCTAGACACCTGTCTTGTCTCGCTATCGCTTATCATGACTAATCCATGTATCAAACATATACATGCAGACATCTGAAAACAATATCATCTCACATACATTAGACCTGTAGGCAGTAAAACAAAAAACCTAGCCACATGTCTAAACCGTGTTCTCAGGTTCGTACATTTCACCATAAGTCAGAGGTCAATGATCGAGAACCAGTTGACCTAACGAGTAATAACCAGAAGTCTCAGTGGTGATTTTGAGATCGATGTTTTACTCCTAAGCAGTGTCTGGATTGGCATAAGCAAGACCCATCTGCCAAACTGTGCTATTCAACGCCAAATTTCATCTGACATAGAAGTGTATGTCACTGACATGCGTGCTCCCTGAGTGAAAAATTTTCAAGAAATTGTTTCATGATGAAATATAGTATGATAGCCTAGCCGAGACAGTAAAGTGAAAATAAGACAGTGAGAAATTCAGTTATTCAACTTTTTTGAAAAGTCTACCAGAACATTCATCCATCAGAACAAGAAGGATAGCTGTAAATAAATAATTCAATTGTACTCAGCAGACTTATTAATTTGATATTGTTGAAGCTGGGTTTTATTGAATTGTTTAAATTTATCATAGATAGTTACTTAGCGGAAGTGGCACCATAGGCTCTGACTTACTTTGAATTCTTTCTGTAGCAGAGATCTTCACAGCCGTGACTATCATGTGATACAAGTGTTCATCTCCAACACTGGGATCTCACCCTTTCTAGAGAGAAGACTTCTTCTACTCTATGTACTATCACTATACACTATAAAAACCTTTCGCCACAGGGACAAACATGCAGTATATTCAAAATGATTAAATCGAAGTTAAATTTGTATAATTACAAATTGCAAATTTAATAATCATTTAGGTTTAATAAGATTTTAGGAAATGTGAATAATGATCTAACAGAAAGTTGTCATTACTGTTGTGATGGGATGAAAGTTTATAAAGGAGTTCACGTGGCAGCTTTAACGTTTAACTTATCTGCCAATGGTAGGTTCTGCTCCCGCTGATGGTTTGGTTCTTGGTAGACTGATCACTGGAGTTCTCGCGTCTCTGGTCAAGATTAAAGGCGCAGCACGTTCCAAGTAAGATCAACGAGTAACTGCCAAGCTCGTCCCGCGTTTCTACGATCCTCTGATGATGGTTACTAGTTCTACGTCAGTCCACAAATACCCTCGCTTAGTTTCAGAGATTAGTACCCTCACTGGTACCACCAGCAAGCCAATCCTAGCTCACAGATGTTTTGCTCAGATGAATAGAAGTACTTGATATTGCCTCTTACACGTGTTCTTTGTGGTCGTTAATTTAGCAATACGTTCCCACTTTGACTCCGTGTGTTTCAGTTTCCTCAGATTCCAGTTCCTCATTAAAATGGTTTTCCTGGGCTCTTTAAGTCCGTCAACATTGTCCACAAAGTCTGGCCAGATAAATGGAATTCTGAATTCTAACTTCTGGCAGTCTGGTTTGCCTTTGGCAAGCGATTTCTCACAGTGAACTAGACTTGTAAAAATTGTCAGATTATATTGTAAGTCTGCCCCCGCACTTGTTTGTTACGAGGTTAATTAAAGCGCCAATCGTTTTCAAACATGCATGTCGTGTAGGGAAATTTAAAATTATTTCCGACATGGACAAACTCTGTGCATCATGCAGAGGTCACCTCTCCCATATATGGTAATAAAACATCCGATTGCCTGGCCTACAAACTCACCAACACATCGGTAAACTCATACGGCAATGTATGTTAGATGTAAAAACTTATTACTTCCATATAAAGTAATGTCTTCGAGAAAGTCGGACAGGAAACGATTTTGTCATTTATGTCTGTCCATAAGGTGTCTTACATACGAGTAATCCCGTTATCTGTCACTTGAGCACATCTAGATTATTTGCAGTTATCGCCCATTTCCGTGTTGAAACATCACACACAAACATGATTATTAATTTTAATTTCATTAATTTTATTAATTTTATTATTTTTACGACTGATTATTGTATTGTCTTGGGTAATACACAACTTTGCCAAGTTTCAGAGCTATTGCTCATCTGGAAGTTATTGAAAAATTGATTGCAAGACTTGAAGGTGACACGGGAGTGACATACAAAGCAAGTTAAAGAAAAGCGTGTAAAAATGACTGCCTGAAGCAGCTATCAACCGACTTCCTCAATGTGTGTCCTGTCTATGTGAGCAGCGTCTCCGCTTCCTCTCTTGTTTCATCTGTGCTTGCCAGAAAGTGAGATGATACTAGACAGCTGAAAAAAAACAGCTCATCAACACGGCATGACAAACAGACAGCAAGCAACATTATTGCTGAAAAAGTATTGAACTAAGAAAGAAGACACTACTGGAGAGACATGATTGTGGGCGTAACTTTGCATTACACTCGAAGAACAAGATTATACACATATATTTTTACCTTAGCAAACAATTATTTTCCCGTCATTTCCGTTTGAGTTTCTCATTCACTTACATTTTACTTTTCCACTGCACTTTATAATGTTCTCCCTCTCTCCTACCTTCGTGTTAATTAACTATAAACTTAACGACCATCAGGCAGAGAATGACCAATAACGGTAATCTGAATCACATTGAACTTGCCCGTTAACAAATCATAAATCTGCTGACTACTAGATCAAACGTTTCACCTAAATCAGGTTTAGCAGTCATTTAAGTAGCTTATGATTGTGTTGCCAGCGTTACTTCCGGTTCAAATAAAACTGTACGTGATAGGGCAGTCGAGAAATGTTTATGCTGTTGATTGTGATAGGGTGTGAGAGTGAAAGGGTGATTGTGATGCAGTTGTGATATGTGATCACTTTCTTGCACACTCGCACCCGACCAGAACAACAATAAAACTCTGATTCTAAGGCAGGGACTGTACTTATTTATACAACCCTCTCAGTGACAACAAGCAAATAAACGAACGCTAAACAAACACCAAACAAACACCCAGTCAGTGCTCAATTGCTAATGTGCTCTGGTTTCTTTGTCCACCTCCTACCCACACAGGACGTGCCTAACTTCGTTTCTTTCGTCTGGACCGCTCTTGCGAAAAGGCGTTTGCCTGCCTGCGCTCTCTTTATATAGGCAGCTTGACAAGATCACTCACGGCGTGGTGCACGCGCGTAGTAATTGCGTCACGAAAGTAACACACGCGTAGCCGGGCTGAGGACTATTTAACAATTACACTGGGCAAAAACACAGCTATATACTTCGGGTTTTAAATACATAAATATGAAAATGAGAGCGTTATTATGGCCCTCTCACATATCTCCCTCCTGAAGATGTTGTAGTCCCCACAACCTATTCTCCGCCGTTGGCCCTGCGCCTGATTCTTTCTGAGCGGCTTGGCTTGGGGCACAGATTCTGTATAAGGTACCATCCCGGCTGGGGACCCTCATGGTTGTCTTGTTCCTCGTCACACGTTGTCGGGCTGGCAGTTGCTGTAGGAAGACCTAAAGATTGATCTCCTTGCCCATGCTCTGCGTGTCCTCTCTTCACTTCTCCGTAGCTCGTGCGTCGCTACCCTCATCTTCAGATCTTCGTTGTCTGCTGGTCTTATCCCAAAAGGACCATCGCTAGCGTCTGAAACTGCTGATACAATAAATTCTTCCTTGGACCATACGTCTTGTATGTTGGCCCTGTCAGTGTAGTGCACTCTTTCACCCACTCATAATGGTGCGGGTCCTGGAAGCTGATTACTTCTCTCATTTCTATCAGCAGCCATTTTCTGCATTCTCTTTGCAGCTTCTTGGTGTGCTGCTCGTAACCTCACTAGGTAACCTTGCAGCCACTCATCAGTCGTCTCAGACTCTTCATCTGGGTGCGTGCCTATCATGAAGTCAAGACAAGCCTTGGTTCTCTGCCGAAGGGGAGGTAGTATGGTGTGACAGCCTGGTCGCTGTATCATGGATCATATTATATGGCAATGTCTGCGCAGGTTCTTTTACCTCTGTGGTTAGCAATGATATGCTGCATAACCACAACAGACACACACACACAGCACGTGATGCGATATAGCCATAGTAATTTGAATACTGTTTATTTACATACGAGAAGATCATTGCTGTCTGCTCTGACTTCCACAATCGTGGTCCATCATATAATAATGTAATATGTAAGTTCTTCCTTAAGGTTTATTCCTTTCCTCACTCTCTCTCTCTCTCTCTCTCGTTATAACTACAGCTTATGACCGTCAACCATCAATGATCATTCAGGTGCTATAGTCTCTACTTCTGTTCTTTCTTCCTTACAATTTTTTAGATTATTGTTATATGTATCCTCTCAGTGTTCAGGTTATATTGATGAAACCGGACCTCGCTGGGGTTGTTACTTTCCCTTTCATCACTGAAGAATATGACTACTGTCTATATGTATTGTAATTCACTCTACAAACCTTTTTCCCTTTCTGAATAATAACTAACTCACATCGTTTCTCCTTCTAGACAAGAATTCTCACTATTCAATATTTCGGGTTAATCATTACCTAAACTACTTCTTGTCCGTGAAATATTCATCACCTAAACTACTTGAGTACTGCCTTCAACATGGCTACTCGCGTACCTGCGACTTCACTCTCTACCTCACGCTTTTGGACTGCCCGCTGAGAAAGCGTGCTTCACTGGATTATCGTTCACCTCTGTCATGCGCATCATTGTTCGCGCATCTCCTTTTTGTACTCTATCTGAACCTTCCCATTCATATTTCTCCTTATTCATTCCCTTTGACTGTAAATCGTTCCCTAACTGCCACAATGGTGAGTACCCTGTCTAAGCATGGGGGGTGGAGTTGTAAACCATAACCACCTCAGCTAGGTGTTCAGACCACCTTCGCTTCTGGTCGGCTGTCATGGGTCTCAGCACATCATGCAAGGTCTTGTTGAAGCGCTCGCACTGCCCGTTGTCTATAGGATTATAAGCGGTAGTGCGGCTCTTGTCAACTCCATATATCCTGCACAGCTCTGCTACTATCGCTGATTCGAAATTCTGGCCTTGATCAGAATGTATCCTGCCGACGATGTCAATTGTGATAGAGTGGGAGAGCAACGTTGATGCTTTTGTGATATGTGATCACCTTCTTGCACACTCGCACCCGACCCGAACAAAAATAAAACTCTCATTCTAAGGCAGGGGCTGTATTTATTTATACGACCCTCTCGGTGACAAAAGCAAATAAAGCAAACACTAAACAAAAAAACCAACATACACCCAGACAGTGTTCAATTGCTAATCTGAAACGCAAACAAAGTACTGACTAGTTAAAATCATAATAGTTAAATAATGAGAAACACCATGCTCTCACTTGTCACACTTAGTCCCTGCATGTCATCTAGCGAGACTAGTATGGTGTTGTGCATGAAGCTGGCAATCTCACCATGTAACACAGATTGCTACCGAAACTACTACTGGAAGAGCATCTGAATGCTTTGTGCGGTCTCCATGCGGAGGCCCGCCACATTGGTGGCCCCATGCTCCATAAGGAGGCCAGACACATTGGTGGCCCTATGCTCTATATGGAGCGAGAAGAGACATCATTTGTTCCGAAGTTGACCCACGTTCTCTTATAAATTATCCGACACATAACAATCAAAATACATAATTACCGCCGTAAGTACTTGGTCGGTCGGTCGGACGGTCGGTCGGTCGATCACATTTTTGCACACCGTCATTTGCGCACTTTTTTCTATTTGCGTGGGAGTGCATTAACTTTCAACCACAGTTAAGAGTGTGCGTTATTATGATCCTCTCACATGTACATGACGATTAATTTCGTATACATGCTGTCACATGTTACTTCTCTAGTTCATTAATAACAAATGGCTACCTTTATGTAATATTAATCTGTTTTGATAAATTGGACACAATTTATGGAATTATCAAATACGTGCATCTCACTTTTAATGCGTGTAGGAAGTTTGACGTATTCCAATATGTTCTAAACCAGACTTCTATCGTATTTTCATCGTCACACTTTAATAAACTACGATATTTCGCAAAATGATACTTCACAATGATACGAGGGGCGATCAGAAAGTAATGCACCACATCGTTTTTCTCAGCTAATAATAAAGATAGAAGCATGAAATTTTGGACACTTCAAATATGGCTTGTGCAAATTGTGTGCACCAAATTGCACCGCAACCGGCCAAATAATACGGCTGCCCTAAACCGTTGAAATGGAGCGTGTTAGCAACATGCGTTATAAACAGCGAATTGTGATAGAATTTCTCGTTGCAGAGAAGGAAACTGTTGTGAATATTCACAAGCGTCTATGTGATGTGTATGGAAGTTTTGCAGTCGACAGCAGTACAGTCAGTCGCTGGGTTCAGAGAATCAAAGAATCAGGAAGTGGAGATACGGAGCTGCTTGATCGGCCGCGCTGTGGACGTCCTGCCACAGCCACCAACGCAGAAATGTTGAAATGCACTGAGGGCATTATTCTTACTGATAGGCGAATAACTACTCAACAATTGGTCTTACAGCTGTCAGTCAGCATTGGTAGTGCAAATGCAGTTATAAAAACTCTCGGATTTTCTAAGGTTTGCGCAAGATGGGTTCCTCGAAATCTCACAAATGACCACCGATTGCAAAGGAAAGCAATTTCTTCTGAATTGTTGGAGCGTTTCAATGCTGATGGAGAGAACTTTTTGGCTAAGATCGTTACAGGTGACGAAACCTGGGTACATCATTTTGAACCTGAGACAAAAAGACAGTCAATGGAGGGGCATCATCCGCAATCACCAAGAAGAAAGAAATTCAAGACAATTCCTTCAGCTGGAAAGGTCATGATCACTGTCTTTTGGGACATTGAAAGTGTGATTCTTGTGGACGTTATGGCAAGAGGAGAGACAATCAATTCGAAAGCTTACATTAAGACATTGAAAAAACTCAATCAACGTTTTCGCAGAGTTCGGCCGCACAAGAATCCAGCAGACCTGCTTCTCCTTCACGACAATGCGCGCCCTCACACAAGTCTGGCAACACGGGAAGCAATCACCAAATTGGGTGTGGACTGTACTTCCCCATCCCCCCTATAGTCTCGATTAGGCACCCTCTGATTTTCATCTATTTGGTACACTTAAAGATGCACTCCGTGGGACAAGGTTTGAAGATGATGAAGGAGTGATTCATGCAGCGAAGAAATGGCTACATGATCAAGACAAAATCTGGTACGGGCTAGGAATACATGCACTTGTTTCGCGCTGGCATAAAGCCGTACAAGTTGGTGGGGATTATGTTGAATAATACCGATGTTTACATGACATATCCATGTATATTGTGTATAAATTTCATGCTTTTTGAATAAACAGCTCCTGAGAAAAACGATGTGGTGCATTACTTTCTGAACGCCCCTCGTATAATTGCTAGTAAAGTGGAAGTGTTTCGTAACAATCACAATCATGTACTTGTCAACTGCGCTGGAGCACATGCCTCACAACAAAGACAAGCAAGCATTCCTGTGTCATGCCACACGTTTAAGGTCTTCCTATGCCCCTTTATTCCTTTCATGCCTATTCCTAATTAACATCTCCGTGTGCTTTTGCGTCTACCTCTATTTCTGTCACACTGGGCATTAGAAAACATGAACTGCATTATATAGCTATCTACTTGTTTTCTCGAAACGTGACCTATTCAACATCAGCTCCTTATCTTTACATCTTGTTCCACAACATTTCTTGAAATATTATTTTGGCTTTAAATTCCTGTATAAGTGTACAATGTCGAGGCCCCCTCTGTCGCCTTCTACAACAAGTTTGACAGTTTACGATGTTAATGTTCTTAGCTTCTGTTTCGGCTACGATACAAGCCGTCGACAAATAAGTAAACGAAATTGCTGGTTAACTATTTTTATTCTTAGGGAACACAGTAGGACCCCTGCCTTACAAAATAAAACCAACAAATAATTCCAACCATTTTCCTATTCATTATTCATATCATCAAATCTGGACGGGAAAACCGAGTTACTTCCCTTCGACTCTATAGCTAACATGTTTTTTTTTTTATCTTCCATTTGTAATTGGTTTGTTTCGTTTTTTTTTTTTTAAAGACTGTGACTCATTTTATTTTTTTACGTAAAGCGTTTGTTGCCAAATCTTGCCTTGATGCAGTGGTGCATGATATCTATTCCCCTGACAGCTACCTATTTATCATCGTTACAGAGGGGCATCTCCATAGAATAAAAGGTATTGGAATGTCGTAACAAGATCACCAATGTGGAACGAATGACACGAACCAGTTGAAAAAGATCTGATGATGGATATTTTGCAAATTTAGGACACCTGTTGATAGAATTGCAATCCAGAACTTGTTCAGGAGAAGTAAATAGTGAACGAAAAAAAAAACACATGGAGACGGGAAACGAAGTCAGAAATGAAAAGGATGAAGAGGACAAATAAGGACCTTGAGCAGGACATGTTTTGGGTGAGTTTGTTGGGTGTACGCTCCTCAGTTAACTGAAGGGTATTGAATGAAACTGAACTGTTTGTTATCAGCTTTATATCTACTGGTACAATTATTTACTTCAACTAAGAGGACATTTTTTCTCATACTAAATTTGTTTTTGCGCCTCAAGCAAAGAGCTGATTGGAACATACTCATAGTGTCCTCTCTCCTCCCCACCCCACCATCCCCCAAAAAGAAGATATATTTCGACTTATTTTTGATGACAGAAGGGCCTGTTTTTCCTCTTCCAAAGTTTGGAGAATTGGCCTTATTTTTATCTCGTGGTCCCTTGAATTAGGACGTAATTCCAAGCAGTCTATTCCTAAAATGATTTTTTTTTTTCAGCCATGACAGGTGATTCATTTCCTGGTTTTCTCGTGTGCTCCATACGGATCAAGAATGCCCACTATAACTGGTCCATATACAAGAAGCCTGCACCAAGAAATCACATGCTCTTGCAACCGTCATCTCAGCTGCTATTCGTATTTCATGCTTCATTACAGATGTGAATCGGCGAGACCCACTGATGTCTTTCCGGTTTATGCAGTTCCTTTTTTGACGTCATCATCTTCTGAAGAATTCATCGCCATTAATTATCGTGGCAGTTCGGCCACACTAGACAGTTTATCTGTCTCATGATCGATAAGTTCTACGGTCTTTGTTAACCTTGTCACGTTGGGACATGTTCTTCACATCTGCTTTGTTAACCCTTTTGTACATTACATAGTCGACAATCTGTAGTCGACAATCTATAGTCGACAATCTATAGTCGACAATCTATAGTCGAAAATCTGTAGTCGACAATCTATAGTCGACAATCTGTAGTCGACAATCTATAGTCGACAATCTATACTCAACAATCTATAGTCGACAATCTATAGTCGACAATCTGGTTCCAAATCACTTCAACTCCCGTTGTTGTTTTACAATTGTATTCATGAACGTATGTACACTTGCTTAGATCAGACATCTAGTAAACATGGAACAATCTCATCCAGCAGATTCATGTGAGTTTTCATATAATTCAATACATATTCTCCACATGACCATGTCTTGTAATTTTATTACGCAGATCATCGAAGTCATAATTCCCTCACGAGAAATTTCTCAACTACTGTCTATCTTCCGCTGACAAAGTCTATTGTTCGAATTCAGGTGGTCTGGCTATATTTATACTGGACTTCTTCCAGGAATAACAATTTCACCAAGACTGTGCTGGTATCTACTATAGGTACTAACGGGTTAACAGGTGGTACTACCTAACAATACCGCACGGGGTTTTAATTTATTCACTGTTCAATCTACACTTCAATGGTCAGAACTCATTTCTCGTGGTTTATCGTTATATCTAAATCGAGGCTATTACATACCGCATTTGTCTTGTGGATGACAATCAACAATCTGTTGTAGATTTTAGACATGTCTGAGTCTGACAACCGCAGATCATGAATATAGAAAAGTCATGAGAAAATGTGATAAGCATGCTATCACATCTAAGCACTATAAGCTGTATCCTCGACACAACTACATGGAGACGAAGAAGATGACAACCCCGTGTTCCCGTTCCTTTTTTAGAGTGGTCGTAGAATCTTCGAGTAACTTATCACGTGACCACCGCTCAGAACTACATTTTATTAATTTTGGTGAATTTTAATTTTCTTACTGTCTCTCTCAGTATAAATGTGATTACCTCTCTTAAACTGCCACATTAAACACCCTACCGCTAACAAACATTTATCTCTGAGAGAAATGTTTTTCCTCCTATTTCCTATTCTCCTTTTACCGTAAAATTATTATCTCTTTCATGACCAGCACATCTCAACATATACTTCTTGAGACCAAAATTTTACATCTCAATATACAACACTCATTGTGGCAAACAACAACTTCTCCTAGTTAATTAATTCTGCTAGGAAATATAATCTGTTTCCTTCATATTTAGCAATTTACATGGTACTCTCATGTCCCACCTTTCTTTAACAAACATGTTTTATTTCAATAGTTTTCACACTGACATTAGATCATCATAATGCTTTATATACATGTCCAATAAAGTCATCTCCGCTCTATGACTTGTACCTCAATATCTCACATTTCTTTCATACCTACTCGTACATTTTATTGACTTTCTTTCACTCAACCACTTTCACCTGTAGGTCATCTTTGACGTATTACTTGCTCTCTTACGAATGTTTGAAAACCGTTGAGATTGCACCATCTCCTGTAGGTCATTATATAGGTCATCATGTAGGTCATCATGTAGGTCATCATGTAGGTCATCATGTAGGTCATCATGTAGGTCATCATCCTTACATTGTACTCTATTTTCCTTCCCGTATGTCTTTGTATCCCTGCTCTAACGTCCTGGAAAATCGTCGAGTAACCTATCTCGTGACCACCGCTCATAATTCTATTACTACTTCCTTGTTTTTATTTTTTGCTGTAATGAAAAACAACAATGTAATCGTATGTCAATTAGTCATTATTATCATCATCATTATTATCATCATCATTACTGTCATCATCATTACCATATCACCTTTCAAATCCCTAAGGATCATATGCTTTATGCAAAGTCTTCCCATCCTGTGCTGTTTCATCCTGTCATGTCTAAATGTAGTTTTCTTCTGCCTGTATTTTATGATCCTCCTCTGCCTCTCTTACGCTGGGGGTTCCAGAACATAGGCTGCCTGATAAATCTATCATCAGGTTTACTTAGTGTGTGTCCTATCCATCTCCAATGGCTACTTCTCATGTCTGGTTCTTATTTCTGGTTCTCATGTCTGGTTCTTATGTCTGGTTCGTGTCCCTAGTTCGATATTAACGGTCTTGTCATACCACTACAATCCTTCTATTTTAGGCAAGCACCCATTTCAAAGAGCGTCCGTGGTTAGAGCGTAGTCCTCTCGCGGCAAAGGTAGTGGGTTGGAAACATAATGGGGTTACGATACAGTCTATAAGCTGTAAATGAATACTTTACTGTACTTTTATGTCAGGAAAGGCAAAGGCAGCGAGGACAGAAAGTGGTTACTTGACAACTCGAAGCTTGGGCTAATATAGTTAAGTCTCTAACACTTCACTCTATAACGGCAGTATACTACATTTTTTAACCAATGTGAAAGTCTGACGCTTTTTTGGTTATTGTTTTTGTTGTTGTCCATGTTGAGAGCCAAACAACAGGATTAACGTGACAGTAGAACTGATTCTGATTCCTTGTGTTGGACGTGACTTCTTTTAATCTCGATTCATTTTTGTCTCTCATCAGACTGTTGTCGTGATGGTGATAAACTGTTACTGTGTTTTTTAAAATTCTAATTATACACAGTACACTCCATTTAGTCTGCATTTTCTTTTCAGCTATCTATTGCATTATTTTAAAATTAAATACATAAGTAAAAACTATTTCAACCAGTTAAAGCAATAACAACTATCCGATATTTCAGCTGAGAGTATAATGTTAAATTGTAAATATACCGGTCAAAATAATGACTTTTTTTTTTTTTTTTCGTACTTCCGCTAATACTCGAGGCGAAATCTCAGGTTGTTATTTTTATCATTGATTTTACGTGAATATCCCTTTTTTCTTGTACAGAGACAGGTGTCCCTCGCCATTCAGGCAAATACTCTCCGATTTCGGAGGTACCCATTACAGCTGGGTCGGCTCAGGAGCCGCCAATCCCTGGTCGATGACACTCCTTCAAATGTACTCGCCAGGTCTCGAGTTAATCCAGTCCAATTCCCGGTCGACGAAAAATCATCAAATGCCGTCGCCCGGGTTTGATCCTGAATCACCCGGTCGCCAGAGCGGTGTTGTAACCACTACGCTAGCGCGGCTCCTAAAATAATGATGAGGAAAGAGCTGAAGCTAACCTATTAACATTTTAGCATCTGCAGCACATTTAGAAGACTGAGGAATTTCATTTTGTTGATTCTGAATGAAGTTATTTTACCCATGTTTGTAAAGTGTGGACACAAAATATTTACTTTGGCTTTTTTTTTTTTGCAAGGGAGGTAATTTATCCTCTTGCCCGTCACATAAAAAACAATCAAACGGATAAAAATAATAACATCTAGAAAATATTTCTATCAAAATAATGACGCGTGTCGTAGATTTCCGATAGGAGAATTAAGACTAGGTTTGGTCCCTTCTGAATAGGTTTGAATAGGTGATAGACTCAGTGAGAGTTAGTGAAAGGTAATAGAATTTCCACACACGTGAGATGATAGATTTTGATATAGTGGCTGTCTCTGAAAGCGAAAAGAATTCTTCTCTCTCTCACCTATCTTCTACAACAGTTGTTACAGCGTCAGACAGACTACACCAATATACATATTACGTATATTTCTATCACTCACAGGCACGCACATACACGTGACGACAGGTAAACACACAGACGTGGGAAAACTCTAACAATGATATATATATTATCTAGAGTGAGCTGACCAAACACGATTATTAAGTTCAAGAGCGATTTTATTATCAGGAAAAATCGGCTCACAACATCAAAGAAAGTACGTCAAGGAAAATACATATACACATAGTCATAAAAAAATCAAGGAAATGTTGCAAGGATGATAGCCCCGTTATAGTGTTAACTCTAGGTTTAGCCCGGCCCCGTTAAGAGAACAGATGATGGCGCCCGAGTCACAGATACATAGAGTTTGAGTCTAAGAGTTGTCTTTGTTTTTATCTCGTAATTATATGCACAGAGTTTGAAAAAAATCTGATTTAACCTAAGACAAAACACAAGAACTCTAGTCTTAGCAACAAATTATGCAGATTGAAAAAAAATTAGGACAGCAACAGGGTGTCAAAGATAAAATAGTGAAAAATATCACTCAAACCAGCGTACACTCATTCATTCCGCCATGGCTTCTCATACTTGTACTCACGACTTTGCTTGCTGCCTCTTGGAACACATTGATTTTAGATTTTCACACAGACTCAAAAAATGCAGTCTTCTGCCAAGAAGTCCCCAGTTCCAAAAGACGTATTTAACTCGGAGTCTCCGGGAACGACTACTTGGGTATGCAAATTTGTTCAAATGTCTGATTAAGTCACCTAACAATTATTCCAGGCGCGGGAGTTAGCAGAGCACAGTGTCAATAGCGTAGGTTTCTAAGAAATGATGAATGTCAGGTCGGTGCCTTCCCTCAGTATAGGATTCACTTTAGTCACACCACAGATTTGTCCCCCACAAGATATAGTGCTGTATTTCTTGGAAAAACATTAAGAGGCAGACTGCGTAATGACCTAAATTTTAAATTCCATTCATGTCTTTTTCTACATTACGTTACCAAAACGAACGAACAGATGGACAAAAGGATAGCGAGAAGGGAGAGGCAGAAAGCCGAACATTAAACACGCGTCGCGCGATACACAATTACTACTATCACGCGTGTTAGTCTACAAGCACTAACTTTTTCAGACGGACAGTGATAAAATACACTACCCTTTCCCAGAGTTAGGTTTATAAATCATAACAGACTCTTATTAGAAAAGATAACATTAGATGGGTTTACGGTTGAAAACATAACAGTACCCAGACAGCACATCTTCGAAACAGGAGGTAGAAAATACATATTTTGAACGCAGCCACGTAGCTCTTTTAAATTTGTATTTTTGGGTTCCTTAGGGCTTGCTGACAAATAATATGTAAAACGTTACGCAAATAGTCCAGGAATTAATAAATTATACCCAAAATAAAATATTGGGGGTGCCTGACAGCATAAAATCATTTCTGCTCATAAGATTTTTTTTTAACGTGTTTGAAAAAAAATTTACGTTACAGAAATAGCCTACCATGTAAACTCCAAATTGATTGGAGCGCAACAAATGAAAGCCTAACCACGATTGGTCGGGCTATAAATACTATCTTGGTTGTTAGGGGAAACGGGGAAGGTAACATTTTTTCAAACACTTGTCGAAACGTGGCTCATTGGCCAGTCTCGCTGATATACACACTTGGGAGCGTTAGTTCGAGACCACTTGTTTAAAATAGCTTGATAAAGCATCAGTGCGTTGAAGCCAGCATATATTTGGCTAAATAAAAGCCTGGAAGATAAGCAGATGGAAATTTGTGCCAGTTTGTGCCAGAATTCATTGCTAATCAACGTATCTGTGTTATTCGTATGAATTGTGGTAAGCTTGAACCATTCAATATCTTTTAATGAAAATTGAATGTGAATTGTTGATTTATGCCTGTATATATATGTGTAGTTCAGTGGCAAACGTGAGGTAAAGCCTAAAATGCTCCAGCCTGAACAGAGGGTGTCGGAGAGAAGTAAAACGGCATGGAATGGCCAAACAGTACACTGACACCTGGATGATTGACTAGAAAGAAATAATGCTGGAAGTGCAGAGGCGTAGTAACCATTAAGAAGGGTAATACTGGAATAAAGTATTTCAAATGAAGCTGACTGTTGGCCTAACGCTCTGAACGCAATGTTTGTGCTGTATTGTGATCAGTGTAAAAGAGAATATAAATTAGTTATGAAGTAGAAGGTACATCCTTCTTGATTTCAGGGACAGTGGTCTTGATGGTACTGAGCAGCACCTGGTCAGAGCTTTGCTGAATCCAGAGTCGGACAGCATACTCCTTGGTCTTTTTAGCTATCAGTGAGGTGTCTCCTGAGCCCAGAGGAGAATTCGAGCAGAGGAGTCCTTTCCTGCCGCCATCACGCCAGATAAGCTAACTTGGCCAGCTGAGCTCAACATTATGTCCCCTCATCTTGAACTGACTTTTTAAAATTAACATTAAGAGGGGAATTTACTTGTCTTAAAATCAGGAACTGTGAACATCTCCAATACTGGTCCCTAAAGACAAACTATTGAAGTCATGATGACAAATACCAACAGAGCTTGAACAAAACAAAACCAGTATTACCTCATTTTACTACTACACAACTGACACACATAGAACATTTGTAATAATATATGTCACTACAATATTCATATTAAATACATTCTGTACATAACTTGTAATTTAAATTGATTGTGATTCCTGATTCCCTTGTAGTTGAATCAGGACACATATTCATTCATGCCAGTAATGAATACATATTGTTATTTGAAAGTTTATCAGTGACTCTGTTAAGATATCTTTGTAGAGTGTTATATGTATGTGAGTGTCACAGTGTTGTCAAGAGTAGTGGATTAAATTAAATTGTTTATCTGTCTGTTGTTGTGACTTACACTTCACCATACACATACCCTAGACACATAACGTAGCATCACACTATTCCAGAATAATTCTGACTGAGATATATAGATATGTGGTAGCAAGTAAGGTTATCTATAATACACTACTCTTAATAGATATAGATATACCTTCACAGCTGATCTCAGTCAGTACACTAAGTTCCCTATAAGTATTTATAACATCCCACTTCACCACATATATTGGGGTCTCGCTCTTGGGATTTTGAATCTTTCCCTATTAAAAATATTGGGGGTAATTCACTTCAGGGAATATAAGAATTAAAAGGTATCCTTGGGTGGAATTAAATAAGGTTGAGCTCACGGTGCCTGTGTTGTCCATTAGAATATATATTTAGAGATTGAATTGTTGGTTAGACATTGTATAAATTTACCTGATAGACAATGGCGGACCTGGCCAAGTTTCGATCTGCTGCTGTTCAGACTGCAAAAGAGTTAGGATTAGATGGGCAAGTTATGGTTGCCTATGTCACTACGGAATGTGACAAATTTATTGAACGCGAAGAAAGAAGGTTTAGAAAAAGAAGCCGAAAGAAAGTTAGAGGCTGAAAGGAAATTAAGAAGTTACAATTTGAAGCTGAGGCTGAGAACTAAGAGGTTGCAAGCTGAGGCTGAGACTAAGAGGTTGCAGATTGAGGCTGACAAAGAGGCAAGAAGCATTGGAAGCAGAAAGCAGAAGAAGAAAGACAGCTGCAGAAAGAGAAGAGAAGAAATTAAGCTGCAGAAAGGGGAAGAGAGAAGAGATTAGCTGCAGAAAGGGAAGCAGAAAAAGAGGAGAAGAGATTACAAAGGGAACATGAGTTACGACTAAGGGAGTTTGAGTTTCAAGGCCATGCTCCTGAAAATGGTGCCAGTCCCTTTGCCTCTGATGCTACGGTTACTCAAGGAGCCTCAACCTCAGCTATGAATTTTCATTTAGATCATTTTGTTGAGAAAGACGATGATATTGAGAGCTACCTAAATAGGTATGAACTATTAGCTACCACGTATGGGTTAGAGAGAGAAAGGTGGAGCTTAAAGTTATCTCAGGGACTTCGTGGGGCAGCTTATGAAGTTTTTTTTGCAAAAATGAGCAGAGGTGATCAGGAAAATTATGACATGCTAAAGCAGGCTCTTTTGTTAAGGTATGAAAAGAATGCAGAGTTTTACAGGAAAAAAAATTTAGGAATGCTAAACTACTGTCAGGTGAAACCTATCACCAGTTTCTCTGCACGAATAGAGACATACTTGGAGAAATGGACTTCTCTGGGGAAAACCCAAGATCTTAAGGAAATGGGTCCTTATAGAGCAACTAAGAGAGTCCATGGCTCCAGACCTGAGAAAGTTTCTCATGGAACAAGGTGCAGAGAGGCTGGGTGAGTTGCTAAATGTTGCTGAAAGGTATCAAGCAGCTCAAGCAGAGGTAACAGGTAATAAAAAGAAACAGGTGGATAACTTTAGGGCACCACAGAACTTTAATAAATTTGATCCTAGGGATCAAAATAAAGGTAAGCACCAATTTGATAGGCCACGGTATGAAAATAAAAATAAATTCCCACAATTCGATGAAAGGAAATATAATGAAAGAAAATCTTTCAACCAAGGAAAAAGGTGGTGTAAGAATTGTCAGATGGACAATCATGACACTGACCGTTGCAGAAGGAAACCTGTGTATATGGCAACCCTTCAGGTCAGGTCGACCTCAAGACAGGAGGAGGATATTATGTTAGATACCACTCCAGAAGAGATGAGGAAGGCACAGGCTGGGGATAAAACACTCAAGCCTTGTTTCAGAAAATTGTCAACTTGTCATACAACTCCAGGCAAGGGAGATTTTTACATGAAAAAACAAGTTGATGTATAGGAAGACTGGAGCTAGATCCAATGGTCACGGACAGCTGGTTCTTCCAAAAAGATATAGGACAGACTTAATAAGGAGCCTACATGTGAAACCAGATGGGGACCATGAGAAGATAGGTACCATCATTCAAAAGGTGGCTCACAATTATTATTGGCCCAAAGCAAGATGGGACATTGAGAAAATTTTTGTAGAAAAGTGTAGCATAACACATCAGGGACCACCCCCAAGGGGGAACAATGACCAGGACCTGGACACGCCCACGGGCAAAATTAGGCCTGATAATAAAAAGAAAAATAGATTTGATAAAGTGGACCAAATGGAATGGGAAGCCCCTTTTCACGGACAAGCTTCACTTAACTGTTTTACAATGGCCACTATGCGGAGAGTGCAAAAAGATGTCTTACCCCAGGATAAGCCGACAATCCCTCAATCGGACTTAAACAAACTGGAGGAAGAAGATGTAGAGAGGAAATCTCTCATCAAGAATTTTAAGAGGGGAGAAAGCCCCAAAAGAAAAATTGGTAGCGGTCGTTTTGTGAATGATAATTCTGGGAGGAAAAATCATCACTATAAAGCTTCGAGTGGAAGAGACCATACCGGTGCATGGACAAATAGGTCCACACAATTAAAAGGTCCATATGTAGCTTTGTTAAGAACGTGGACTGATGAAAAGGCAGAGGAAAACATTACATCTTCATACCAATATGTGAATGAGCTGACCACTCGGTTAAAAACTGGCTGGAAACTTGCCAATGAAAAATTTGAAACAAGCCAGGAAGAAACATGCTGCCTATTATAACAGGAAGGCGAAAGACAGAAATTTGGCTGTGGGAGAGAAAGTACTGCTTCTTTTGCCTGGGAGTCAGAATAAGTTACAAATTGGATGGCAGGGTCCATATACAGTTCTAGAGAAGGTGTCTAGAACAAATTATAAGATAGATAAGAAGGGGAAAGAAAAAATCTATCATGTGAATCTCCTGAAGAAATATTTGGAAAGAGAACATCAGGAAGAGACACACTTGTTGACCTTGTCCATCGCCATGGAGATGAAAAAGGAACCACTTTCATCATTTGAATATCCATTACACCCCTGTGAGACAGCAGCACAGGTGAAAATCAGTACACATTTAACGAAAACTCAGAAAGAGAGAGTGCAACAGGTTCTAAATAATCATGCAGAGGTGTTAACAGACCGACCAGGGCATACAAACCTATTGGAATATGATATGAAACTCATAGACCCCACACCTGTCTGTATGAAACCATATTCGATTCCGTTTGCTAAGGAAAAAGCTTTGAAGGAAGAGATAGACTATCTGTTGAAGGAAGGAATTATTTCGCACAGTGAGTCTTCGTATAGTTCCGGTGTTGTACTCTTAAGGAAGCCCTCTGGAGAACATAGACTCTGTATAGATTACAGGAGACTGAATGCTATTACAGAAGGACAGGTGGATCCATTGCCGGATACAAATCAGCTGTTTGCCAGACTAAATAAAGCTAAATATTTCTCAAAAGTGGATCTGAGTAAAGGATACTATCAGATTCCAGTAAAGCCTGAGGTTAGACCATACCTAGCTTTTTAGTACCTCAGAAGGACACTATGAGTTTAATAGATTGCCATTTGGATTGAAGAATGCGCCTAGTGTCTTCTCTAGAATGATGAGAAAATTATTGGATCCTCTGAATAATCCCTGTATAACAAATTTTATGGATGATATCCTTATAGCAACAGAAACATTTGAGGAACACATTGACTCTCTGAACATGCTGTTTGATCGACTTAGGGAGGCAAATTTAACAGCCCGACCAACCAAATGTTGCGTTGGATGTAAAGAATTGGAATTTTTGGGACACACAGTTTATCAGGGAAACATGACCCCTGACCCAAAGAATTTAGAGAAACTACAGAAAGCCCCGAGACCACAAACCAAGAAGGACGTGAGATCCTTTGTCTCATTATGTGGTTTCTACCAGAAGTATATCAAAAACTTTAATTCCATATGTGCACCGTTAACTGAATTGACACGTAAAGGACTTCCAGATCGCATTACATGGACACCACAATGTGAAATGACTTACCAAGAATTGAAGGAAAAGCTCACAAGTAAACCCATTTTGAAATTACCTGACTTAAGTCAAGAATTCATAGTAAGGACGGATGCAAGTAATATTGGGTTAGGTGCAACTCTACTACAGAAATCAGATGCATTGGATGGGGAATTAAGCCCAGTGGCATATGCTAGCAGAAAGTTGAATAAAGCTGAAATCAACTACTCAACTAGCGAAAAAAGAATGTCTTGCAGTAATATGGGCAATAAAGAAATTCAATATTTATCTATATGGGAAGGCATTTAAGTTGCAAACAGATCACAAACCTTTATCGTTTCTAGCACAGGCTAAGCATGAGAACTCTAGGTTACTCCGATGGTCTTTGCTTCTGGCTCCATATAATTTTAGCATTGAGTATATATCTGGAAAAACCAATTTGGGAGCGGATTTTTTAAGCCGCCATCCGTGTGATGAGAATCACCGTAAACCCCAGAAATAATAATAAATTTCTCTATGTGTATATAGAATAAAGGACTGACATATAATGTCTGTTTTAAGAGGGGAGGTGTCATGAAATATTCTAATCCACATATATATAAATTATTAGGTAAATATGAAGCCTAACAAATAAAATTAATAAAGAGAAGAGCAATGGTAAAAATAACAGTGCTGTCACAAAGAATGTACTCGAAATCCCCCTTGTTTTCTGCTTCGTCTGCAAATTGTAACGCTTTCACGTTGATATAAAAGCTTACTGTATTATTACCCGCCTTCTTCAATGAAACGTGTGCTGTATTTCTTGGAAAAACATTAAGAGGCAGACTGCGTAATGACCTAAATTTTAAATTCCATTCATGTCTTTTTCTACATTACGTTACCAAAACGAACGAACAGATGGACAAAAGGATAGCGAGAAGGGAGAGGCAGAAAGCCGAACATTAAACACGCGGCGCGCGATACACAATTACTACTATCACGCGTGTTAGGCTACAAGCACTAACTTTTTTTTTCAGACGGACAGTGATAAAATACACTACCCTTCCCCAGAGTTAGGTTTATAAATCATAAAAAACGCTTATTAGGAAAGATAACAATAGATGGGTTTACGGTTGAAAACATAACAGTACCCAGACAGCATATCTTCGAAACAGGAGGTAGAAGAAATTGCATATTTTGAACGCAGCCACGTAGCTCCTTTAAATTAGTATTTTTTGGGTTCCTTAGGGCTTGCTGACAAATAATATGTAAAACGTTACGCAAATAGTCCAGGAATTAATAAATTATACCCAAAATAAAATATTGGGGGTGCCTGACAGCATAAAATCATTTCTGCTCATAAGATTTTTTTTTAACGTGTTTGAAAAAAATTTACGTTACACAAATAGCCTACCATGTAAACTCCAAATTGATTGGAGCGCAACAAATGAAAGCCTAACCACGATTGGTCGGGCTATAAATACTATCTTGGTTGTTAGGGGAAACGGGGAAAGGTAACATTTTTTCAAACACTTGTCGAAACGGGGCTCATTGGTCAGACTCGCTGATATACACACTTGGGAGCGTTAGTTCGAAACCACTTGTTTAAAATAGCTTGATAAAGCATCAGTGCGTTGAAGCCAGCATATATTTGGCTAAATAAAAGCCTGGAAGATAAGCAGATGGGAATTTGTGCCAGTTTGTGCCAGAATTCATTGCTAATCAACGTATCTGTGTTTATTCGTATGAATTGTGGTAAGCTTGAACCATTCAATATCTTTTAATGAAAATTGAATGTGAATTGTTGATTTATGCCTGTATATATATGTGTAGTTCAGTGGCCAACGTGAGGTAAAGCCTGTAATGCTCCAGCCTGAACAGAGGGTGTCGGAGAGAAGTAAAACGGCATGGAATGGCCAACAGTACACTGACACCTGGATGATTGACTAGAAAGAAATAATGCTGGAAGTGCAGAGGCGTAGTAACCATTAAGAAGGGTAATACTGGAATAAAGTATTTCAAATGAAGCTGACAGTTGGCCTAATGCTCTGAACTCAATGTTTGTGCTGTGTTGTGATCAATGTAACAAGAGAGTTTAAGTTAGTTATGAAGTAGAAGGTACATCCTTCTTGATTTCAGGGACAGTGGTCTTGATGGTACTGAGCAGCACCTGGTCAGAGCTTTGCTGAATCCAGTGTCGGACAGCATACTCCTTGGTCCTTTTAGCTATCAGTGAGGTGTCTCCAGAGCCCAGAGGAGAATTCGAGCAGAGGAGTCCTTTCCTGCCGCCATCACGCCAGATAAGCTAACTTGGCCAGCTGAGCTCAACATTATGTCCCCTCATCTTGAACTGACTTTTTAAAATTAACATTAAGAGGGGAATTTACTTGTCTTAAAATCAGGAACTGTGAACATCTCCAATACTAGTCCCTAAAGACAAACTATTGAAGTCATGATGACAAATACCAACAGAGCTTGAACAAAACAAAACCAGTATTACCTCATTTTACTACTACACAACTGACGCACATAGAACATTTGTAATAATATATGTCACTACAATATTCATATTAAATACATTCTGTACATAACTTGTAATTTAAATTGATTGTGATTCCTGATTCCCTTGTAGTTGAATCAGGACACATATTCATTCATGCCAGTAATGAATACATATTGTTTATTTTTGAAAGTTATTCAGTGACTCCTTAAGATATTCTCATAGAGTGGTTATATGTATGTGAGTGTCACAGTGTTGTCAAGAGTAAGTTGGTATTACATTAAATTTGTTTTTAATACCTGTCCTGCTTGTTTTGTGACCCACCTTTGTTACAATTCATCATACACATACCCTAAGACACACATAAACGTAAGCATCAATCACACAATTCCAGAATAAATTCCCTGACCTGAGATAATAGAGATTATGGTGGGTGTTAGCAAGTAAGGTTATCATATAATAACAACCTAACTCTTAAATAGATATAGATACCTTCCACATCTGATCTCAGTCAGTTAAACACTAAGTCCCCCTAATAAATATTTATAAAACATCCCACTTCACCCACCGTGACGTTAAAAGTTAATAATTTTAAAAATACCAGCCATTCCCCCCTCATTAAATTAATAACACGGCTTAATTCCCGTCCACCATTCATGAGGCTGGATTCTAGAGTTTTATAACGTTAGTTTTTAGAAAAATACACTCGACTGAGTAATTAGCAGTTAAATTAAATTAAAAAATACCTACAATTTCAGTTATAGAGCTAGAAATTTTTATTTTAGTTCTGCTTCCCCCACTAATGCTTTTCCCTAGAAAATATAAATAGCCTACCACTTTTATTTCCTCTTCTGCGCTAAAGAAATAGATTAAAATGAATTAAGCGATTTAACACTTTAACACTCACAAAATCTATATATCTATCATATTAATTACCTCAACCACAGAATTACAGGTAGTCGCACAACTTAAGAATAAAATTGCTGAAAATATTTCTGGAAGTCTAGAAGTTCGACAAATTGCCGAAACAAACTGAGATCTTCGCTAACAGCTATTCTGTTTTTCGAGCGACCTATCTACTGTGGAGTCTATGAGCGAGAATGAAATTAAAGTTTCAAACTTGGCCAATATCTTAAAATCAGACAAAGGGCCCAAACTTATTTCGCCAATCGAAATTATCTCCCCTACTCCCAACATTTACGTCCGCTTAACGCGTGTCGTAACTGTCACCTACTGACCACGATGTACGCGTGTCAGTTTCAAATCCCAGACAGCCTGACTCCAATGTAGGGCAGTTTTCACACTACAGCTGACCATGGCCCAAGTGAGCGCCGTGTCAGTTTGGGATTTTCCAGACAAATGTCTGGATACTGACCGGTGCAGATGTAAAGTATCACACCTCACCGGGACTAATGCCGAGAAGAAACTCGCGCGCTCGGTGAGAATGTAGACGATTTGCTACGTCCTATGTTCAGCGAACCGACTTATCACGCCTTCTGACGCCCTGCAGCCCTGACATCTACGTAATATCGTCCTAGCGCGATTCTCAGTTTAAGAGAAAGGAAAACAGGTAAAGTTTGCGAATTATATGAAAATAATATTCGCAAAACGAATGGATGAAAAATATACAGGAAAAATGAAATACAGAGATAATAAAAGAGAGAATTTGGTGAAAGAATAGGAAGAAAATGTAGGAAATTAAATGAATATAAACCCTACGTGACAGAGCCTCCCCCCTTTAAGATATGGAAGCACTCCATGTCTACGTTATGGAGTTTAATTTCCTATAACCGTAGCTTCGGGGTGTCTGTCCTCTTCCCTCTCATCTTCCCCCCCCCCCATCTCTGTCCAATTCCTACTCAAGTCCACTCCTCAAAGTTTCCTTCCCCTGGAATGTCTCATATGCGCGCTTGAAAGAGCGTCGCCGCTTCTGACATTTTTGAAAGATTTCCTGTGATAGCGGTGGAATATCCCTGCCACTATCGTCATCTTCGTCAGTTTTGGCGATCGTCAGGAGATGGTCGGAGGTTGGCACTGGTTTTTCCAAGTATCTCTTTAAGAGATTTAAATGGAAAACCTTCTCCTTTCCTTCAATAGAGATCTGGTAGTTAGCCTTAGAAATCTTTTTCAGGACGGTAAACGGCCCTTGCCATCCGATCTTCAGTTGGTTGTTCTCGGTAGGGAGCAACACCAAAACTTTCTCTCCTGCTTCCAGTTCTCTCTCTTCCGCGACTTTCCTGTATCGGTTAGCGTGCTTGGTGCGTGCTCGCTTAAAGTTAGTCGTTGCTAGGTCCCACCCTAGTTTCAACCGTTCCTTTAAAACCGACACATATTTACTTGCTGAGACAACTGTCTCATCAGCCTTCTCGTCTGTCAGAGACTGAAGTAAGGCTTCAAGCGGGCCCTTAATGGGTCTGCCGAATAAGAGTGTAGCTGGCGGAAATCCTGTGGAAGTATGAGGAGATTCTCTGTAGCCAAATAATGCTGCAGGAATACAGAGATCCCAATCTTCAGGTTTCACTTGTGCCAGCTTACTTAGCATCATGGTGAGGTTTCCATTAGCACGTTCCACGAGCCCATTTCCGGCCGGAGTATATGGCTTAGTGTGGATGTGCTGGGTCCTCAAGATCTTAACGATCTCATCCATCAACAGGTTTCGGTATGGAGATCCATTATCCGTCAACACTTGCTGAGGGAATCCCAACCGAGTGAAAATCTGCACGAGGGCTTCTGCGACATGCTTGGCATCTGCGCATGTTAGCGGGATAGCTTCTGCCCATAAAGTGCATGTATCGACTAAGGTCAGGATAAACCTGTTCCTTCTTTTAGTCCTTTCGAAAGGCCCTAAAATGTCGATCACAACCCGTTCGAATGGTGTTCCCATTATTGGCATTTCACCCATGTGGACTGGGGGTGCCCGTTGCTTGGGTGGCACACGTTGGCACTGGGCACAGGATTTGACATATCTGATAATATCAGTATTCACTCCTGGCCACCAATAATGAGTGGTTATACGTTGGTTTGTGGCGTTCTGTCCCATATGTCCGCTAAAGGGAAGAGAGTGCCCCATTTCTAGGATTTGGCTTCTGTACTGTTTCGGTACTAGGAGCTGGTTGTAACCTTGGTCAGGCTTGCCCGTTCTCCGATAAAGTACGCCATCCTCAGAAAAAATGACCCCGTGCTGTTTGGGTTCCTTAGCCATGGGCAGTTTCCTAAAGCAGGGTGCCAAAGTAGGGTCCTTGTATTGCGCTTCTTTAAGTTCCATAGGTAACAAATTTGGCGCAGGCGCCCGTTCCTTCTTGGTTTGCCCTCTTGTAGTTACTGCTGCCACAATCGGCTCTTCCGGTTTCCCAATACACACGTATCTCCCGCCAAGTATGACTGGGTAGATGGGATCATCCATAACAGCCGCTTTGATCACACCTCTGACAAAGTCAGAGTGTATCTCCACCAATGCGATGGGAAGCGCTGTAGGTGCATCACTCTTACGAACTCCACAAAGTTTGACGGTCTCTCCTGTCTCTTGACCGGGTTTAACCAGGTTTCTGGCAACAATGCAATCGTAAGAAAGCCCCGTGTCAAATAAGCAAGAAGTTTGAGAACCGTTCAAAATAACAATACCTCGCGTTGAGGGTCTATCCCCAAGTGGTTGGGAATCACTGTCAATAATTCCGCCTTGCGAGACTGTCAATAAGCATCCGATGCGTTTAGGCTCGGTGTGCTCGGTCTGATCATATGTCCCGTGCTCAGGGGTTCTCCCTTTGCCACCTTGTCCTTTCTGGCTACGCTGCCATGTAGGGCGGTCGGGTTGATCAGACTGTTTGGGGTGGTTGGGGTACTTGTTCTTGTAGAACTTGGATTTTTTCAGGAGGGGGGTTTTGAGGTCCAGTTTCTCTGTGGTTGTTTTGGTTAGAAGCCTGAGAAGATTGCTCTAGGTTATGTTTTCGAAAATGCTCCTCTGTCGGTTTCCGCTTTGTGGCCGGTAGTTCAGCCAGCGCATTGTGATAACGCTCAGACTTTTCCAAAATGTCTTCAAGTTTTTTCTGCCCCCCTGCTCAGCGAGAAATCTCCGGGTATCAGCAGACAAAGTGTTCTTTATTTGTTCAGTTAGAACAAGTTCCTCAAGACCTTCATAGGTAGAGGGGAGCTGCGAAAGCTCAAGGCACTTTGTTAGATATCCCTTAAGACGAGATGAGAACTGGTGAAAAGTTTCAGAATTCTCTTTCCGGCTGTTGCGAAACAGTTGCAAAAACTTGCGAGCGTTCATTTCAAAGCGCTCCAGTAACGCTTTCTTCAACACATCGTAGTCGTCTTGTTGGCTACTTTCCAGCTTAGAATAAACATCATAAGCAGAACCTTTTAGGGCCTGGGAAAGTTTCATATTCCAACGCGACCTCTCTAACCCGTACAGAGTTGCAATTTTCTCAAATTTTTCTAACCATGTGTCAATCTTCTCATTTGGACAAGGAAAAGATTCAAGAGTGAAAGACATAGCATTTAGTTGAAGAGATTGAGTGTTAGAAGGATCAGTTAAGGAAGAATGAGGAGAAGACTCTCCATTGCTGGAGGTAGAGGCAGCACCACGACTTTGGAACTCTAGAGTTTTAAGCGCCAACTCGTGCTGTGTCTGTTCCCTCTCCTCTCCTGCTGTCTCTCCTCCCTCTCCTTCTCGTGCTGTCTCTCTCTCCTCTCTCCTTCTCGTGCTGCGAATTTCCTCTCCTTCTCCTTCTTCTCTCTCTTTCCTCAGCTTGCTGCATCCTGCGAATTTCCCATTTCATTTCTTCATCCATCTTCTTCTTCTGCTGTAAAGCTTCAGCTGCTTTCCTCTCCGCATCATATCTCTCCAGTTCGTCTCTGACAAAAGCTTTCGCTTCCTCTCCTTCCAGTCCCCTCCTCTCTCGCTTCGTCCCTGAGAAGTTGTCTAAGCTTTGCCCTCTCGGCCATATTATGTCAGTGACTGAGACTGTTGGAGAAAGAAAATAGGAAAAAGTATAGCCTGGTTCCTACCACTTACGATAAAAAAAAAAAAAAAAAAAAAAAAAAAAAAAAAAAAAAAAAAAAAAAAAAAATTACCAAAAAATCAAAAGATGATATATTTAACCCTGGGATACCTCCTCCAAAATAAAATCTAACTATCGCTGCTATTATCGGCAATAAAGCACTCAATGCAAAACACGACTACGCCAAATAAATGGTAGTTAAGATTACAACTGAAAAATAAGTTGCTACAGTGGAAAAGCAAAAGAATATTGCAAAAATTAAAGAGAAAAAAATAATCCCTTAATTTTTTAAAAATCCACTATAAGTTCGCCCCTGAAGTCAGATCGGGTAAGGGAGGGAATTAATCTGGACAAAAAGTCCGAAACACACTCCTTAACTTAGTTCAAACGCCGTTCTGCCTCAGTACCCAGTGAATGTTATACACTCACCACTTTACCAGCATTTAGTATTACAATCAGCAGTTAACATATATCCCGACAAAATCAACCTGTAACCAAAATGTATATTATTCAAAGATGCTGTGGAAAAAAAAAAAACTTATTAGTTTGTGTGGTCAGCACGCCCGTAAACAGATCGCTAGTCTAGGGGGTAATTTTTTTTTAAAAAATATAACAACTCACAAGACATCACACTCTTACTCTATATCAGAATACAGAATCTTAAATACAAAATCCAGATAGACGAGTCCACGTTTGTCGTACTCGTCTTCCTATTCTAAGTTCAAAGACCGGAAACGAGCCCTCATTTGTCGTAGATTCCCGATAGGAGAATTAAGACTAGGTTTGGTCCCTTCTGAATAGGTTTGAATAGGTGATAGACTCAGTGAGAGTTAGTGAAAGGTAATAGAATTTCCACACACGTGAGATGATAGATTTGATATAGTGGCTGTCTCTGAAAGCGAAAAGAATTCTTCTCTCTCTCTCACCTATCTTCTACAACAGTTGTTACAGCGTCAGACAGACTACACCAATATACATATTACGTATATTTCTATCACTCACAGGCACGCACATACACGTGACGACAGGTAAACACACAGACGTGGGAAAACTATAACAATGATATATATATATTATCTAGAACGAGCTGACCAAACACGATTATTAAGTTCAAGAGCGATTTTATTATCAGGAAAAATCGGCTCACAACATCAAAGAAAGTACATCAAGGAAAATACATATACACATAGTCATAAAAAAATCAAGGAAATGTTGCAAGGATGATAGCCCCGTTATAGTGTTAACTCTAGGTTTAGCCCGGCCCCGTTAAGAGAACAGATGATGGCGCCCGAGTCACAGATACATAGGGTTTGAGTCTAAGAGTTTTTCTTTTTTTTTTTATCTCGTAATTATATGCACAGAGTTTGAAAAAAAAAAATCTGATTTAACCTAAGACAAAACACAAGAACTCTAGCCTTAGCAACAAATTATGCAGATTGAAAAAAAAAAATTAGGACAGCAACAGGGTGTCAAAGATAAAATAGTGAAAAATATCACTCAAACCAGCGTACACTCATTCATTCCGCCATGGCTTCTCATACTTGTACTCACGACTTTGCTTGCTGCCTCTTGGAACACATTGATTTTAGATTTTCACACAGACTCAAAAAAAATGCAGTCTTCTGCCAAGAAGTCCCCAGTTCCAAAAGACGTATTTAACTTGGAGTCTCCGGGAACGACTACTTGGGTATGCAAATTTGTTCAAATGTCTGATTAAGTCACCTAACAATTATTCCAGGCGCGGGAGTTAGCAGAGCACAGTGTCAATAGCGTAGGTTTCTAAAAAATGATGAATGTCAGGTCGGTGCCTTCCCTCAGTATAGGATTCACTTTAGTCACACCACAGATTTGTCCACAAGATATAATCTAGTCGGGAAATGATTGTTAATATTCACGCCACCAGGCAGCAAATTATATAGAGTTTCTAGAAGAAAAATTAAGTGCTGGCTCCAAGGTCCAGTATTTATCATTACAGTCTTTGAAAACCCGTTATAGGGATATTAGTATTTCTGTCTAACTTGCACCGTCAGATCAGTGTTACTTGAGAAAACCCACGTGGTTCAAAATAAGGACTGTCTATTTCTTCACAAGTATGGAAACTACTACTAGGTGCTGGTAAAGTTAGGGTCACCCCAAAACTTTCACTGTGTGGAGGAAAAATAACACATATAATATAATAAACAGAATCTGTACTGGTTAAAACTTACATTTAAACTTGCAAGCAGAGAGCTTTGCTTATCATTTAAACTTCCCGTGACGTAAGTTATATTTAAAAATCAGCAATCCTCATAAATTAAGAACACGTGCGTATTCCGTCACCATTCATGAGGCTGGATTCTAGAGTTTATACGTTAGTTTAGAAAAAAATACACTCGACTGAGTATTAGCAGTTAAATTAAATTTATAAATAGCTACAATTGCCGTTATAAGCTAGAAATTTTAATTTTTATTCTGCTTTCCACTGAATGCTTCCCTAGAAAATATAATAGCCTACCACTTTATTTCTCTTCTGCGCTAAAGAAATAGATTAAAATGAATTAAGCGATTTAACACTTTAACACTCACAAAATCTATATATCTATCATATTAATTACCTCAACCACAGAATTACAGGTAGTCGCACAACTTAAGAATAAAAATGCTGAAAATATTTCTGGAAGTCTAGAAGTTCGACAAATTGCCGAAACAAACTGAGATCTTCGCTAACAGCTATTCTGTTTTTCGAGCGACCTATCTACTGTGGAGTCTATGAGCGAGAATGAAATTAAAGTTTCAAACTTGGCCAATATCTTAAAATCAGACAAAGGGCCCAAACTTATTTCGCCACGCGAAATTATCTCCCCTACTCCCAACATTTACGTCCGCTTAACGCGTGTCGTAACTGTCACCTACTGACCACGATGTACGCGTGTCAGTTTCAAATCCCAGCCAGCCTGACTCCATTTCAGGGCAGTTTTCACACTACAGCTGACCATGGCCCAAGTGAGCGCCGTGTCAGTTTGGGATTTTCCAGACAAATGTCTGGATACTGACCGGTGCAGATGTAAAGTATCACACCTCACCGGGACTTATGCCGAGAAGAAACTCGCGCGCTCGGTGAGAATGTAGACGATTTGCTACGTCCTATGTTCAGCGAACCGACTTATCACGCCTTCTGACGCCCTGCAGCCCTGACATCTACGTAATATCGTCCTAGCGCGATTCTCAGTTTAAGAGAAAGGAAAACAGGTAAAGTTTGCGAATTATATGAAAATAATATACGCAAAACGAATGGATGAAAAATATACAGGAAAAAGGAAATACAGAGATAATAAAGAGAGAATTTGGTGAAAGAATAGGAAGAAAATGTAGGAAATTAAATGAATATAAACCCTACGTGACAATTACAGTAAAATATATTTTTTGATTTTTGACATCATTTATTATTTAATGTCACTGCAATTCTGGTGGAAAAAAAGATTCTCGCTGTACTGAGCATCATGCAGTTTAGTGCAACGGTCAGAAGTTCATGACTTTTATATAATTTCAAGACTGCAACTTTTGTAGGAAATTGTTTTTGACCGACGTTTTTAAAACAGAAAACAAACAAAAAAATACAAAAAAAAGGAGTTTTTTTTTCTCGATCGATTACGGATAAAAGTTAACTATTACGGATAAAAGTTAACTATTACGGATAAAAGTTAACTACCGTAAAATCTCGCGTATAATACGCACAATTTTTACTCATTTTTGCCTGCTAAAACTAGGGTGCGTATTATACGCGAGTACTAAAAAATACGTAATTTTCGATATCGAAAGTAACCTACATTGGAAAGTCTGTCAAGTTTTTTGTCACAATTTGACAGTGAAAATGGCGCAAAATTGAATGTGCCATGTGTTTTCTTATGTGTCAGACATTGTTGCAAAACGCATTTCGCGCTCTTGGTCTTCAATTTGTTATGATATTAAGCTTGGTTGTGAAGTTTTTGTCATTCGATTATTTTGAGCCCTAAAAAATGAATTCGAGAAAATGTTGTACTGCAGCAGAAAAACTCTTAGTGGTAAAATGTGCAGAATCTAACGGCAATCGGGCAGCAAGTCGACATTTTCCATTAACGAGTGCAACATTCGATTATGACGAAAAAACAAAGATGCGCTGCAAGTGTTTGCCTAGTAAGAAAAAAAGGCGAATCGTGGGTCACCACCAGATCTTCCAGACCTAGAAAAAAACATTGTTGGAGTGGGTAGTGGATAGAAGGCAACAAGGCATCGGTGTTTCATGCATTGAAATCCGACTTAAAGCTCTGGAACTTAAAAAATCTCGTACAGGCACAACAGCATTTAAAGTGTCATATGGATGGGCAGTTCGTTTTATGACGCGACATGCTCTTTCAGTTCGTCGAAGAACTACTATCGCGCAGCATCTCCATCTTCTTTCATTTTTTAACAAAATGTTTCATAATAAAAAAATCTTGAAAAATTATGGTGCGTATTATACACGAATTTTCATTTTACCAGAAAATTTTGGGCTAAATCAAGCATGCGTATTATACACGAGTGCGTATTATACGCGAGATTTTACGGTATTACGGATAAAAGTTAACTATTACGGATAAAAGTTAACTATTACGGATAAAATTTAACTATTACGGATAAAAGTTAACTATTACGGATAAAAGTAGAAACATAATTCATGTAAGTAAGAAAGGGAGTAATAAGTTTTTTTATTTTTTAAATGACGGCACATTTTTCCAGCCTCTCACATCTTGCCTTATCGTCACACAACGTCACACAATTTTGACCCCCTAACTGCGTGAAGTCAAATGTGGATGACCCCTTTCTTCATCACGTATGTTGTCACTTAGCTCTGGGAGCCTTGCTCTCTTTCTTGTTGGGAACGTATTGCTAGTCTTTATGGGCTATGTCTTTATTTGTACAAGATTTGGTACAATGGAGATACGCTCTTTTGTCTTTTGTGCAAAACAGCTTCTCTGGAGTCTGCCTCGACCATATCCTTTCAGTCTATCATTCATTTGGTGGTCTGTGAGTCTTTTTAATTGTTCTGCCTCATGTAGGACTATGTATATCTCCGCTTTCCCCAATAATCTGTAGTTTTGTTATCTTGTTCATGTCATTTACTGGTGTTAATTTCATTGCTCCAGTAGTGATTCTCTCTTGGCCAGGTTTTTTGTTTTGATTGTTCTATCGAAGTTAGATTATGAGACAGTTAACCAGGCTGGCATTCCATTTTCCAGTTGTCACGGGATTTTCTCCCATTGCTCTACAGTGATGTTCCAACAGTGGCCCACTTCAGAGTATCTACTGAGGGTCTTCAAAGGTATCTTCTTTTAGCTCAAGATTACTCTTGGCAGAGATGTGAATTGAGGAATGATGCTTTAGTTCTAGGGAGCTTTTTCGGAATTTAAGAAATCAAGTACTACGGCTGATAGAGGTAAGAATTTTGCTCGTTTTGATTTAACACAATAAAATATTACTTGAATTGCCCTGTTATATAGAATTTAATGGAAAAAATGACTGAGGCATACATGTGCAGTTCACATCAAAATGACTGAATCAACAATAAATTTGTGTGTATATATACATATATATATATATATATATATATATATATATATATATATATATATATATATATATATATATATATATATATATATATATATATATATATATATATATATATATTACAAACTTATAAAGTAATTATAGGTTAACAGTACCAAAAAAATAATGTTTGGGTAAATTAATAATCTTTTTTAAAATACCACCACTGATGATGATCTAGATAGTGTTATGACCACTGGTGATGATCTAGATAGTGTTATGACCACTGATGATGATCTAGATAGTGTTATGACCACTGATGATGATCTAGATAGTGTTATGACCACTGATGATGATCTAGATAGAGTTATGACCACTGATGATGATCTAGATAGTGTTATGACCACTGGTGATGATCTAGATAGTGTTATGACCACTGATGATGATCTAGATAGTGTTATGACCACTGATGATGATCTAGATAGTGTTACGACCACTGATGATGATCTAGATAGTGTTATGACCACTGATGATGATATAGATAGTGTTATGACCACTTGTGATGATCCAGATAGTGTTATGACCACTGGTGATGATCTAGATAGGGTTTTATTTTGTATATTTTCTTAAAGAAGAGAGTTCACTTGGCAGCTCTGAATGTGGACTTAGCTGCCAGTAAGATGTCGGGTGATTTCTGCACTAGCCGATGTATGTTCTTTGCAGGTTATGGACTATTTCTTCTCGTCACTGGTCAAGTCTGGTGTCCGCAACCAACACGTCCCTCGTAGGCTCGTGGGGTAATTGCGATAATGGTCCAGCGTCTTTAACGACCCGTCTGATGTTGGTGTCTAGCTTTGACTGAAGGCCACTTATACCACACAATTGTTCCACACTACTATCACCAACTGATATCACCGACTAGTATCATGGAATAAGAGAGAAACAAATACCCTCCTGAGTATTGGGTTTCCTGACACAAAAATCATCTGTACCCCCTTTCAATCCACCATCCAATCTGCCTCAGAACTTTACCCTCTTTGAGCATTAATATTAATCTCAGTGAGCAAAACACACCCATTACATTAATATAAAACATGTTTACGTGCACATTTGCACTGGTTGAAAAGGTTAATATACTAAGTATATACGTCACTTCTGTCATCATCCGCTCCGTGCTCCATATGGAACTTGGGACTACCTCTGCTTTTGATTCTCTATGAGAAACCCTCATAAAACAGTCACCGGCTCTTGCAGCGGTGGTTTATGAAACTAACATTCTTTATGTTGAGGTTGCCAGCCTCGTATGACTTTGATATCAACTGGCAATTTGAAAATGCTAATAATGCAAAAAAAAAAAAAAAGGTACAACTCACCCCAACATACCTTGGGCAATATATACAGACTGACTTCTGGCTCAGAGAAATAGTTTCGGCAACTTTTTTAAGATGCTTCTTACATGTGGTCTGGGGTATTACTTTGTACATAGAATTCCACAATGACTTAGTGTTCGATTTCCTAGAATTCCGGGCTTTCTGTATTAATAAAAGGTAGGTAAAGGTAAAGGATCCTGTTACACGCCAATTGAGGCATATTGGGAATATGGTGTTAGGCCCATATTTTCTTGACCATCGGCACACTAGGGGTGACGTTGTCAACATCACGCCGGCCGCCTTAACCTTTCCAGAGTTGCTCTGGTACCCAGTCGGGGCTGGGTCGACCCAGGAGCCGTTTTTGGCCTAAAAAATTCCCACCTCATCTAGGGATCAATCCATAGACCACTGAGCTAGGAAGCCAGTGCACTAACCACTATGCTACCGCGGCTCCCTGTATTAATAAAGGGAGAGTTTTATTTTTTAGAGTAATTCCACAAGATACTCAAACACGCTGTCCGGTCCTTTAAAGTGGAATCCTGATCCTATCACTTATTCTGGATTGTTTGACTGTCTTTTTGACGAGTTGAATTTATCAGTGCCGCAAACTCAAAAGGCGCTAGATTATAAGGCAACATTCGGCACACGGATCCACATTGCTACTATATGACAAGGCTACAATCAGAAATGTTGAATTTTAACATCTCATATGCCAAACCAATAGTATTCAATTTGCGTATATTGGTAGGGATATATCCCACTACCCTCTCATCGAACATTCATGTGTCACTCCCCATATAAGGAATTCTCTCTTCCGTTTACTATCGAACATGTTTATACTCACTCAAGATGGATTCTTTACTATAATCGTTGCCTAAAACAAGTCTATCTGGAAATCATTATATCATTTACTTAGTCCAGTAACCCTATCAAGAAACAACCTGGCCTGACAGAAAATATTATCAGTGTTAAGAAAATCGACTGTGGCCATCTCAAAGTTGTTTACTTATTATTCGGGCGCTCTCACGCACTGTCTGGTCGGAAATGTGTAGTGATTAATATGCAAACAGCATTTTACTCCACAGATCCAAGTTATCAATATCGGTTCAAGCGAAAGTCATTGATTACCATAATCAGTAAGGAAGGTCGATGGAATCCCGAACATGACAAGTATTAAAGGAAGAAAGTGTAAACAATGAATCTAAAATACCAAACATTGCTGAAGGCGTGAAAAAGAAAGGGAAGAGCACATAATGAATTACAGGATGGCCCAGGAAAATGTGGCGCTCGAGGTTATTTTGTCACACCATTGCCGGGCGGATATTTCCTGTGTACAACGTTTTCAGAATTTGGTGGTCTGCACCCCAGGTAGTTCCTGCTAGTTTCTTCATTACAGTAATTCTGTGTTTAGCTTTATGCTGGCACTTATCAAATAGATTTTCCTTGTTAGTCTATTGTCCAGCGTGATTTCAAGGTATATAGGATTCTATTTTTTCTGGCATCGCGTGCCCATTTAGTTTCAGTATGACTTTATGCTCCCTTGTTTGAGAGTGTAAAATCTAAATATGTTATTTTCATCTCATTATGTTTAGAAGCCATTCCTGCATCCATTTTTCTAGTTTATGCAAGAATTAACGCAACCTACTGTTTGCTCTTTTAATGTTTTAGTTAGCTACCCATAGTGCTAGGCCATTAGGATACAATGAACTGTTGAACATCTTTGGTAATTCGTCTTTTATGTAATTCGTGCAGATCAGGAACAGTGTAAGAGATAATACGCCGCCATGGGGCACACCTTGTTCTCATATTATTCTGCGGCTTATGTGTCCTTGATTTGAGTTGATGATATTTACTTGCATAAATCTATCATCTACTTCTGGTACGTCTTCCACTTCGGATGTTTTCTCTGTTGTCTTGTACGGGATTCTTGACAAAAGGTCTGGGCACATGTTGTGTGTCCCCTTGATGAATTGGACCTTAATGTCGTAATTTTGAAGGTTAAGCACTCACGTTTTCAACTTTCTGTACTGTTCAGACGGTTTGTTTAACTAGTTCACCAACAGTTGGTGGTTCGTTTGTATCTTGAAAGGGACTCCTCTCAAATAAAAGTCTAGTTTCTGCACGGCGTAGTGCATAACGAGAGCTTCCTTTTCTGTTGTGGCACAATTCCGTTGAGACCTTCTTAGCCTATGTTACAGGAATACTACGGTATTTTTGTTCCAGATGGTCAGTAGGATTGGATCTTCGTTCCGCAGTGACGGTTGTACCAAACATGCGCCAATTGCTGTATCTGACGCATCTGTGTATAACATCATTTTTCTATGTAGGTCCAGATGAGCTAAACAAGAAATCTCCGTAAGTGCGCTTTTCAAGTATTCAAACGCTTTCTGACATTCCTGAGTCCAACAAAATGTGACATCCTTCTTCGTTAGGTTTATGAGCGGTTCAGCTGCCTGTGAAAATGATAAGTTAAAATGACCGAGACATACAGGTTCAGTTCACTCAAAATGACTGAATCAACAATAAATTGACACGCACATGTGTGCGAATGTACCTATAGGTCCTAATGAACCCTCTTATCTCTCTCTCACGTTGGAATGGTGGGATGGTGGAATTTTCCGAATAAAATTTAAGCTAATCTTCGTCTGGCCTTATCTCTTTCTTTTTTTTATAACAGACCCTAGATACTTCGTTTCCTGATGTAAAAAAAAATTGCATTGGATGAGTTTCATCATTTTTTCAACTTAACATTGTGTTGTCTTAATGTGTCAATGACTTTTTGACATACTCAAAATGATTCTTTATCGATCTTGCTGTAAGTACGAACGAACGAACGAACTTTATTTTCAAAGGGTTAAGAACTGAGCACGCAGGCCCGTCTTACATTCTGCCTTTCCTCTCTCTCTGTCATCTTACATACCGTATCCTTTCAATCGCACATGTATTTTTAGCATTATTTAAGCATACAACATTATCAAGGTAAAACAATAACATACATTTGTAATATCCAGTCATAATCTAATTTAAGTATGTTTAAAAAAAATAAAGAGAGAAAAACAATTAATTAAAAGTAAACTAAAAATTAAAAAAAAAAACCCCAAAAAACAGACAAAAAACATAATCGAAACCATTCATAGATTAAATTATAAATCATTTAAAACATGATCAGATTATGGTGTCATATAATAAGAACTCGTGACATATTGGAAATCTGCTGCTGAATGACGTCAGACTTCGTGTGTTGTCAGCGCATGCGGAATTTTTTAACGCCTCCACTGTACGAGATCCAGCTTTATGACCTATTCTCCTTAGGGAGGTAAAGGGTATTGACTGATAGATGAGAATCGTGCATAAGGCCCATTTGGCATTTTGCCCTTACTTATCTTTTATTGCTAGTTATCTAGACATTCTCCAACATACTTAAAGTATTAATTTAATGGCGATGCAACATTATAAGTAGTATAAAGCATACATTTATATACTACTCGTCAAAAGTCAAGGGCCACCCTATTATTTTCAATACACTTTTATATAAGCGCATAGAATGATTAAATGAAGGAAGTTTTTAGTAAAAATGGGTGCAATATCTTCCTCTGACAGTCCTCTATGCACGTTAAGCATAAAAACAACTCACCGACAACCATGGTGATCACGTGCAATGTGGTTTGATGACCATAAATTCACATTTTTAATCTGTTTTTTCAAACTTCCGTACAACCAAACAGCTGAAGTAATCGTGCTGATTGACATTCCACGTGCAATGGCGACTTTTCATAACCAGAGTTCACTCTTAATTTGTTTTACAATCAGCAGACTTAGGGTAGTTTCATCACTTGCAAAAACCATGCCACCGAGAAGAAGTCTTGACATCTTACAAAGAATGAGGGCTATAGCGTGGGTTGAAAGTGGTTTATCTGTCCTTGAGGTTGCTAGACGGCTTGCAGTGTCACACTCTACTATCCAAAGAATTTTGGAGAGATTTCAGGCCACAGGAAGTGTGGAGGATCGCCACCGGCCAGGTCGCCTTAGATGCACCAATAGACATGATGACCGGTACCTCTTGTTGTCAGCCCTGCGCCATCGAACAGTGACTTGTTCCACTCTAAGATGTCAGCTGAGACAAACTGTAAACGTTAATGTGAGTCAAAGCACCATTCGCAGACGTTTACATGAATTTGGATTGGCTGCTCGACGTCCTGCAGTCAGAATCCATCTTACTCATGCTCATCGCAGAGCCCGTGTTGCTTGGTGTCAAGAGCACATCCAATGGACAAGGCAACAATGGAGTCAGGTTCTCTTAACTGATGAATCTCTCTTCACTGTGTCATTCAATGATGGCCGGATTCGAGTTTGGAGACGACCAGGAGAGCGATTTACTGATGACACAACTCGAGAGGTGGATCGTTATGGTAGGGGTTCTGTCATGGTCTAGGGAGGCTTTTACAGACACGGCAGGACCACATTCTACATCATCCAAGGCAACTTGACCGTCCCAAGATACCAGAACGAAATCTTAAGACCAATTGTTCAGCCTGCTCTGGAGGCCATAGGTGGTAATGCCATCCTCCAAGATGATAACGCTCGACCCCATCGAGCTCGTGTGGTGAATGAGTTTATTCAGCAACATGGGATCATCAGGATGGCGTGGCCAGCTCATTCACCTGACCTTTCTCCGATTGACCACCTCTGGGATGTCCTTGGTCGAAGACTGTCAACAAATCACCCCCTGCCAATGGATGTTGCACAGCTGATTGCATTTCTGCTTCAGGAATGGCAAGCTGTTCCTCAGGATACTCTTCGGACCCTTGTAGACTCGATGCGTCTACGCTGTCTTGACTGCCTTGCTGCAAACGGTGGTCATACCCGATTTTGAAATGTTTTTTTGTCCAATATCTATTGTGTGACTTCCGAAAAGGTGGGTGACACACTTCACAGCTTCATTGCGTTTGAATGTGTGTTTCCATTTCTTAACGTTACATGTCAATTTAGTATTTAATAAATGCCGTTTTGACTGATAACAATTACGTTTATATCAGATTTGTTTTATGGTTTCAACCAAGGTTTTTCTAAGTGGCCCTTGACTTTTGACGAGTAGTATAGTTGTGGTATGCTTCTAAATACAATATCTAAATTAGAAGATAACAGTATAATGCCTTAAAGTCAAAGACAGGATAGTACTAAAAATTTCGGCGAGAATTGTACATTGTCGCCTACGCCTCTCTTCAAATTCGTCCTTGAAAAAAAAAACGGACCACTTTTTAAAAGTCAAAGGAAAAATTTGCCTAAATACATTGTGGAAGGGGAGGAGCGGATAGATACACAACGCAAAACACGTCTCACATGGTTTATAAAACTAAAAAACTAACTCGCTGACCTTGCCCTAGGCGATTTTCAAATTACAACGCAAACGTTAGAAAATGTTCGGGAATTGGGTCATGCAGACAGCATTTATGACGTAATTAGTTTGAAAGTACTTGGAAAAGTCATGAATATTTTGAATATTCTAGAAAAAAACCTAACATAGAAAAAAAGATAGAATTTTGAACCAAGCCACGTAGCCCCATAAAAATCATATATTCGTGTACCTGAAGACTTGTTGACTAAGAATATGTAGTAAGTTATCTAAATAGTCCATTAGATAATCAAATATTGGTAATAATACATAGGAAATTTGAGATACTGTCAGGTCAAGTCATATCTGCTTAGATTGGATAGCATATTTTTTGGGGAAAAAAATTAGGTGACAGAAAGGTTGAGATGGTACGATGAAGGGGACTGGAGGAAATTTGAAGAAAGCCGTAATATTATTGGCTGACCTAATATACAGATCTCGTTGGTAGTGGAAACGCATTGTGGTTTCAGATTTTTTTTTTTTAAATTCATTCAAAAAAAGAGATGCTTGGTCTCATTGGCCTAAGTCGTTTACTTTATCGAAATGGTCAGCTGCTCGCTGCCATTTTTCAAAAATCTTCAGAGGAGCAAGACGTGATGAACAGACTTGTGCTTTTTAGTAATAATACTACCATCTTAAAGCAGTCTGAACAGGTTATATAATATATATTATAGGGGACTTAGTGTACTGACTGAGATCAGCTGTGAAGGTATATATATCTAATAGGAGTAGTGTATTATATATAACCTTACTTGCTGCCACATATGTATACCTCAGTCAGAATTATTCTGGAATAGTGTGATGACTACGTTATATGTCTAGGGTATGTGTATGATGAAGTGTAAGTCAAAACAACAACAGACAGATAAACAATTTAATTTATTCCACTACACTTGACAACACTGTGACACTCACATACATAAAACACTCTACAAGGATATCTTAAAGGAGTCACTGATAACTTTTCAAATAACAATATGTATTCAGTGCTGTCATGAATGAATATGTGTCCTGATTCAAATACAAATGGAACCAGGAATCACAATCAATTTTAATTACAAGTTATATGTACAGAATTTATCAATATGAATATTGTAGTGACATATATTATTAAAAGTATCCTATGTGTGTTAGTTGTGTAGTAGTAATATGAGGTAATACTGGTTTTGTTTTGTTCAAGCTCTGTTGGTATTTGTCATCATGACTTCAATAGTTTGTCTTTATTGGAACTAGTATTGGAGATGTTCTCAGTTCCTGATATTAAAACAATTTACTTCCCCTCTTAAGTTTATGTTACAATGTCATTTTAAGATGGGGGTACATAATTTTGAGCTCAGCTGGCCACATCAGCTTATCTTGCGTGATGGCGGCAGGAAAAGACTCCTCTGCTCGATTTCTCCCCTGTGCTCTGGAGACACCTCACTGATAGCTAAATGGACCAAGGAGTATGCTGTCCGACTCTGGATTCAGCAAAGCTCTGACCAGGTGCTGCTCAATAACGTCAAGACCACGGTCCCTGAAAACAAGAAGGATGTACCTTCTACTTCATAACTAATTGATACTCTAGTTCTACACTGAGCACAATACATCACAAACATTGAGTTCAGAGCGTTAGGCCAACTGTCAGCTTCATCTGAAATACTTTATACCAGTATTAACCTCCTTAATGGTTACTACGCCTCTGCACTTCCAGCATTATTTCTTTCTAGTCAATCATCTAGGTGTCAGTGTACTGTTTGGCCATTCCATGCCGTTTTACTTTCCTCCGACACCTTCTGTTCAGGCTGGAGCATTATAGGCTTTACATCATGTTTGCTACTGAACTACACATATATACAGGCATAAATTAACAATTCACATTCAATTTTCATTAAAATATACTGAATGTTTCAAGCTTACCACAATTCATGGAAATAAACACAGATACGTTGACTAGCAATGAATTCTGGCACAATTACTGGCACAAATTCCCATCTGCTTATGTTCCAGGCTTTTATTTAGCAAAAATATGAGCTGGCTTCAACGCACTGTTGCTTTATCAAGCTTATTTGAACTAGTGGTCTCGAACTAACGCTCCTAAGTGATTATATCAGCGAGTCTGGCCAATGGAGCCACGTTTCGACAAGTGTTTGAAAAAAATTTTACCTTCCTACGTCTCCCCTAACAACCAAGGATAGCATTTATAGTCCGACTAATCGTGTTTAGCCTTACATATCATTCCAGCCAATCAGTTCAAATGTAACTTGTGGCCCATTTCCCGTACGATGAAGGTTTAAATCTACCACTGAGCGATTCTGATTTTTGGGTGTTGTCTGACAGCACCATCATTTTATTTTGGCTATAACTTGTTAATTCCTAGACTATTTGCGTAACGTTTTACATATTCTTTGTCAGCAAGCCCTAAGGAACCCAAATATACAAATTTAAAAGAGCTAAGTGGCTGCGTTCAAAATATGCAATTTCTTCTACCTCCTGTTTCGAAGATGTGCTGTCTGGGTACTGTAATGTTTTCAAACGTAAACCCATCTATTGTCATCTTTTCTAATAAGAGTTTTTCAGGATTTAAAAACCTAACTCTGGGAAGGTTAGTGTTTTTATCACTGTCCGTCCGAAAAAGTTAGTGCATGTGGCCTTACACGTGTGATAGTAGTAATTGTGTATCGCGTTACGCTTGTTGGGGTGGCATTAATAGCGAGACGCGTGTTTAATTTTGCATGCGTTCCTGATTTTCATTCGCCCCTCTCTCTTTCTATTTGAGTCCATCTGTTCGTTCGTTTTGGTAACGTAATATAATTAATGTTAGGATTAATTTAGGTCATTACGCAGTCTGCCTCTCAATGTTTTTTCTTAGAAATGCAATACCCGTTTTAATGTGTTGTGGAAACGCTTGTATTTATGCAGTGGCTTATATTTAACGTGGAAACGTTACAATTTGCAGACGAAGCATAAAACAAAGGGGGATTTCGAGTACATTCCTTGTGACAGCACTGTTATTTTACCATTGCTCTTTTCTTTATTAAATTTATTTGTTAGGCTTTATATTTACCTGATAATTTATATATGTGGATTAGAATATTTCACGACACCTCCCCTCTTAAAACAGACATCCCATGTCAGTCCTTTATTCTATATACACATAGATAAATGTAAGTCAACTTGACTTTACTCTGCTGTGGTGCTATCATGGTTTTATGTAGTTGGGTCCATTCAGAGTAGGCACTACTCATGAAATCTGCCTCAGACTTCTACAACCCATAATATATTTCGGTTATGTTACTGAACAGCCGCAAGTATGAGTGCTTGTCTTAATGCTGCTTCGCAACCCGTATTCACCATTTCTCTTCTCTGAGTCTGCGCAATGACATGTCCAGAGAACATTATATTTCCCTCAAAATGTACGTTATGAGGAGATAATATATACCTGGTGATAGCAGAGTTTTCGTAGTGGATCCCATAATCTTCTTATTATCCTGTATGAAACATTCGGAATATCCTCAATCAAAGAGGCAACTCAGGGATTCATTACGTTCCTCCGAAATGTTTACATCCACCAATTTTGTCTGATCTCAGGTTTTACTGGAATCTGATATTATCCTTTACTCAGATCCACCCTTGAGAAATATTTAGCTTTATTTAGTCTGGCAAACAGCTGATTTGTATCCGGCAATGGATCCACCTGTCCTTCTGTAATAGCATTCAGTCTCCTGTAATCTATACAGAGTCTATGTTCTCCAGAGGGCTTCCATAAGAGTACAACACCGGAACTATATGAGGATTCACTATGTGAAATAATTCCCTCCTTCAATAGATAGTCTATCTCTTCCTTCAAAGCTTTCTCCTTAGCAAACGGAATCGAATATGGTTTCATACAGACAGGTGTGGGGTCTATCAGTTTCATATCATATTCCAATAGGTTTGTATGCCCTGGTCGGTCTGTTAACACCTCTGCATGATTATTTAGAACCTGTTGCACTCTCTCTTTCTGAGTTTTCGTTAAATGTGTACTGATTTTCACCTGTGCTGCTGTCTCACAGGGGTGTAATGGATACTCAAATGATGAAAGTGGTTCCTTTTTCATCTCCATGGCGATGGACAAGGTCAACAAGTGTGTCTCTTCCTGATGTTCTCTTTCCAAATATTTCTTCAGGAGATTCACATGATAGATTTTTTTCTTTCCCCTTCTTATCTATCTTATAATTTGTTCTAGACACCTTCTCTAAAACTGTATATGGACCCTGCCATCCAATTTGTAACTTATTCTGACTCCCGGGCAAAAGAAGCAGTACTTTCTCTCCCACAGCCAAATTTCTGTCTTTCGCCTTCCTGTTATAATAGGCAGCATGTTTCTTCCTGGCTTGTTTCAAATTTTCATTGGCAAGTTTCCAGCCAGTTTTTTAAACGAGTGGTCAGCTCATTCACATATTGGTATGAAGATGTAATGTTTTCCTCTGCCTTTTCATCAGTCCACGTTCTTAACAAAGCTACATATGGACCTTTAATTGTGTGGACCTATTTGTCCATGCACCGGTATGGTCTCTTCCACTCGAAGCTTTATAGTGATGATTTTTCCTCCCAGAATTATCATTCACAAAACGACCGCTACCAATTTTTTCTTTTGGGGCTTTCTCCCCACTTAAAATTCTTGATGAGAGATTTCCTCTCTACATCCTCTTCCTCCAGTTTGTTTAAGTCCGATTGAGGGATTGTCGGCTTATCCTGGGGTAAGACATCTGTTTGCACTCTCCGCATAGTGGCCATTGTAAAACAGTTAAGTGAAGCTTGTCCGTGAAAAGGGGCTTCCCATTTCATTTGGTCCACTTTATCAAATCTATTTTTCTTTTTATTATCAGGCCTAATTTTGCCCCGTGGCGTGTCCAGGTCCTGATCCATGTTCCCACTTGTGGGTGTTCCCTCATGTGCTATGCTACACCTTTCTACAAAATTCTCAATGTCCCATCTTGCTTTGGGCCAATAATAATCGTGAGCCACCTTTTGAATGATGGTACCTATCTTCTCATGGTCCCCATCTGGTTTCACATGTAGGCTCCTTATTAAGTCTGCCCTATATCTTTTAGGAAGTACCAGCTGTCCCTGACCTTTGGATCTAGCTCCAGACTTCCTATACATCAACTTGTTTTTCATGTAAAAATCTCCCTTGCCTGGAGTTGTATGACAAGTTGACAATTTTCTGAAACACGGCTTGAGTGTTTTATCCCCAGCCTGTGCCTTCCTCATCTCTTCTGGAGTGGTATCCAACATAATATCCTCCTCCTGTCTTGAGGTCGACCTGACCTGAAGGGTTGCCATATACACAGGTTTCCTTCTGCAACGGTCAGTGTCATGATTGTCCATCTGACAATTTTTACACTACCTTTTTCCTTGAATGAAAGATTTTCTTTCATCATATTTCCTTTCATCGAATTGTGGGAATTTATTTTTATTTTCATACCGTGGCCTATCAAATTGGTGCTTACCTTTGTTTTGATCCCTAGGATCAAATTGATTAAAGTTCTGTGGTGCCCTAAAGTTATCCACTTGTTTCTTTTTATTACCTGTTACCTCTGCTTGAGCTGCTTGATACCTTTCAGCAACATTTAGCAACTCACCCAGCCTCTCTGCACCTTGTTCCATGAGAAACTTTCTCAGGTCTGGAGCCATGGACTCTCTTAGCTGCTCTATAAGGACCATTTCCTTAAGATCTTGGGTTTTTCCCCAGAGAAGTCCATTTCTCCAAGTATGTCTCTATTCGTGCAGAGAACTGGTGATAGGTTTCACCTGACAGTAGTTTAGCATTCCTAAATTTTTTCCTATAGAATTCTGCATTCTTTTCATACCTTAACAAAAGAACCTGCTTTAGCATGTCATAATTTTCCTGATCACCTCTGCTCATTTTTGCAAAAACTTCATAAGCTGCCCCACGAAGTCCTTGAGATAACTTTAAGCTCCACCTTTCTCTCTCTAACCCATATGTGGTAGCTAATAGTTCATACCTATTTAGATAGCTCTCTATATCATCGTCTTTCTCAACAAAATGATCTAAATGAAAATTCATAGCTGAGGTTGAGGCTCCTTGGCTAGCAGTGGCATCAGAGGCAAAGGGACTGGCACCATTTTCAGGAGCATGGCCCTGAAACTCAAACTCCCTTAGTCGTAACTCATGTTCCCTTTGTAATCTCTTATCTTCTCTTTCTGCAGCTAATTTCTTCTCTTCCCTTTCTGCAGTCAATCTTCTTTCTTCTGCTTCCCTTTCTGCAGCTAATTTCTTCTCTTCCCTTTCTGCAGCCTGTCTTCTTTCCTCGGCTTCCAATGCTTTAGCCTCTTTGTCAGCCTCAATCTGCAACCTCTTAGTCTCAGCCTCAGCCTCAAATTGTAACTTCTTAATTTCCCTTTCAGCCTCTAACTTTCTTTCGGCTTCAAACCTTCTTTCTTCGCGTTCAATAAATTTGTCACATTCCGTAGTAACATAGGCAACCATAACTTGCCCATCTAATCCTAACTCTTTTGCAGTCTGAACAGCAGCAGATCGAAACTTGGCCAGGTCCGCCATTGTCTATCAGGTAAATTTATACAATGTCTAACCAACAATTCAATCTCTAAATATATATCTAATGGACAACACAGGCACCGTGAGCTCAACCTTATTTAATTCCACCCAAGGATACCTTTTAATTCTTATTATTCCCTGAAGTGAATTACCCCCAATATTTTTAATAGTGAAAGATTCAAAATCCCAAGAGCGAGACCCCAATATATGTGGTGAAGTGGGATGTTATAAATATTTATAGGGGACTTAGTGTACTGACTGAGATCAGCTGTGAAGGTATATATATCTAATAAGAGTAGTGTATTATATATAACCTTACTTGCTGCCACATATGTATACCTCAGTCAGAATTATTCTGGAATAGTGTGATGACTACGTCACTACACTTGACAACACTGTGACACTCACATACATAAAACACTCTACAAGGATATCTTAAAGGAGTCACTGATAACTTTTCAAATAACAATATGTATTCAGTGCTGTCATGAATGAATATGTGTCCTGATTCAAATACAAATGGAACCAGGAATCACAATCAATTTTAATTACAAGTTATATGTAGAGAATTTATCAATATGAATATTGTAGTGACATATATTATTACACGGACTTCGAGCTCTGAACAACGGCTGGAATTTCCATGTGCCTGTGGTAGGGAGTTCTCTACTCAGAGAGGAATGAAAATCCACCGAACGAAAAAGGGGTGTGGGAGGTCATCTGGGGGAGATCAACAGCGCTCTGTCTCGACGGATAAGACGTTAGAAGAACGCAGCCAGGAGTCAATCCACAGTGCTGAGTACATTCAAGTTGATCTGCCTGATGATGATCTCACACACTTCTTGGACGGGAAGAGAGATGCAATCAAGTTTCCACCTGCCAGTGCAAAAGGGCTTTGGGAACAGCTGGACGAAGCCTTGGCAAAAGAGTTGGATAACAACCTGAAGCAGATAAGTTTGGAGAAGAAGCTGGAAATCTTCGGCGACATAATATATCTGCACTGTCGCAAAGTGTTCGGAGTGAGGGAGGCAAGGGAAAGTAACCCACCACGAAAAAGTAGAAGACAAATTAAAATAGAAGAAATCAGGAAACAGAAGAAGCATGCCCGAAAACTTTTCAAGAACGCAGTTGCCACAGAGAAGGAAGGGTTACGACAGGTTTGGGAGCACCTGAAAGGCCAACATAATGCCCTTTGTAGAGCAGAAAGGTTGTGCAGGAAGAGAAGGAAGACTCGAAGGGATAGGGAAAGATTCTTCAGGGAGCCCTTCAAGTTTGCCAAAGAACTGTTTGAGCAGCCACGGTCGAGTACGCTAAACATCAATAAAGAAGACCTGGAAGAACACCTTAGAATGACATATTCAGATGGTCGCAGAGATGAGCCGCTCAGCAGCATGGCAGGCCTTAAATGGCCGAGTAAGCCAGGAGCTGAATTTAACACCAAGCCCCCAACGGTGCAAGAGGTAGAAAGCATTGTCCAGAAAGCTCGGTGCAAGTCAGCTCCAGGTCCTAATGGTGTTCCATATGTGGTGTATAAGAGATGCCCTGAAGTGCTCAAACGACTGCTCCGTTTACTAAAGAATGCGTGGAAAGCCCAGCTTGTAAGCAAGGAATGGAGAAAGGCGAATGGAGTCTACATCCCGAAGGAGCAAAATTCCACAGACATCAGTCAGTTCAGGCCAATCTCACTACTCAATGTGGAAGGGAAGATATTCTTCTCAGTGATGGCGAAAAGACTCACTACATACCTCCTGGCAAATGGGTACATTGACACTACCATTCAGAAAGGAGGTATCCCAGGTACACCAGGATGTCTAGAGCATGCCACAATGATCTGGGAAGCAATCCAAAAGGCAAAGTCTGACAGAACAGACCTCCATGTAATCTGGTTGGATCTGGCGAATGCTTATGGATCCGTTCCACACCAGATGTTGTGGCAGGCCCTGGAAATGTATCATGTTCCACAAGAGATTGCAGCAATGCTGAAGCTGTATTTCGCAGGGTTTGCTGTCAGATTTTCAACCAGAGAGTACACAACGAAGTGGATTGGCCTTGAAGTTGGAATTGCAATGGGGTGTACCATCTCTCCGATACTATTCGTGATGGCTATGCAGATAATCCTCAATGCGGCTGAAGGAATGGCTATAGGTCCAAAGCTCGGGGGAATGTGTCACATGCCACCGCTCAAAGCATTCATGGATGACACAACAATTCTGACATCAGATGAACATCAGGCCCGGAGGATGTTAAAACGCCTGGATGAACTAGTCAGCTGGTGCAGAATGAGCTTCAAACCCAAGAAGTCGAGAAGCCTATCAGTCAGGAAAGGGAAGATAGCAGAAGACATATTCGTTGTTTCCAACCAAAGAATCCCTACTGTTATTGAGGAACCTGTTAAAAGTCTTGGCAGGGTGTACGATGCCTCATTAAAAGACTCGAAGGCAGTGCAACAGACAATAGAAATGGCAGACAGAGGGCTACAGATCATAGACCAAAGCAGACTCTTGGGAAAGTTCAAACTGTGGTGCCTCCAGTTCATGTTGATACCGAAGTTGCTGTGGCCACTGCTTATATATGAAATAAGCACAAGTACAGTCGAAGCTATAGAGCAGAAGGTCAACAAGTTCATGAGAAAGTGGCTAGGGGTACCACCAGGTCTGTCAGATGTAGCACTGTACTGCAAAAAGTCAAAACTTCTGCTTCCTTTCAAGTCAGTTGTTGAAGAGTACAAAGTTGGAAAGGCAAGGCTTGCAATGATGCTACGCGAGTCAGCTGATGACGTGGTTAAGTCCATTCAGCCTACACTGAAAACAGGAAGGAAGTGGAGAGTGGAAGAAGCTGTTGATGCTGCCCAAGAGTCACTCAAACTGAGGGAGGTAATCGGATACACACAGACGAATAGACGGGGATTTGGTCATGGAGACATCCGCTGGTGGTCCAAGGCATCAAGCAGGGAGCGCAGAGACATGGTTGTTCATGAGATACGAGAGGCTGAGAATGATAAGAGGTTGCAAAAAGCAGTGCAGCAGGTCCAACAAGGCCAATGGACTACATGGGAAGGAGCCCTGCAGAGGTCCTTGACATGGAATGATATATGGCATATGGCACCTCTTAGGCTCAGCTTCGTTGTTAGATCAATGTATGACCTGCTGCCGTCGGCCACCAACCTTGTGAAATGGGGAATGTCGGATGATGAGCAGTGCCCCCTGTGCCAGGGGAGGCAGACACTCGAACACGTGCTCTCAGCGTGTAAGGTGTCATTAGGGCAAGGGCGATACACCTGGCGCCATAACAAAGTGCTAAATGAGCTTGCTGCGACAATAGATCTAGCAAGGATGAAGGCGAACAGCAAACCCAGGCCGAGCACCGCAAATACATACTTTCTGAGGGCAGGAAAGTCAGCACACCCCAAACCGAGTAAACCAGGTAGCAGTTTACCATCTCTTCTTGATTGTGCAAATGACTGGGAGATGGCGGTAGACCTACCTGGACGAGGGGCATATCCAGAGAGTATCAGAAAATCGCGGAGACGGCCGGATATAGAGCTTCATTCTTCTTCAACGCTTCAGGTCATACTGATTGAACTGACCGTGCCATTTGAATCCAGATTAGACGAGCAACATTCGTTCAAAGCGGCCAAATATAGTGATCTGGCCGCGGATCTGAGACACGAGGGGTTCACTACAAGGGTCATGGCTGTTGAAGTGGGCGCAAGAGGGCTTGTGGCTGCATCAATGTACGATCTATTGAAACTGTTGGGGCTGAAGGGACAGGCGAGAACAAGGGCACTGAAGAGGCTTAGTGAAACTGCCGAAAAGGCATCAGGCTGGCTGTGGAACAACCGCAATGGGCAATGGAAATCGTGACAATAAACGCTGCGGTACAGAAAACACCAGGAATTTTTCTAAGTCCACAAAACGCTGAGTTTTGTGATGTACTAGTGAGCGGGCTGTGACTGAGGGGCAACAGGCGATGTATATTATAGGAGGTGTCAGAGTCAGAATTTCAGTGGCTAGGCTCGGCGGCTTCGCGATGGTGTCTCAGTGTGTGCGACGGAACGAACGGAATAATTTGTCTTCTCTTTGTTACTTTCACAATTGCCTCCACGGCTGGCGGAGTTGTGGATTAAAGTTGCTACCATAAGTGAAATGTGTTCATTTTCCATACAAGACAACAGGAGGCTGAGACGCTTGGGAGTCATGACCCAAGTGGGCCCGCCCCCCTTAGAGTGTAAAGGAGTATACTGGGCCGAAACACTTGTCCGATGGGGGGACTTCTTCTGATGATCAGATTGCCTCCTGTTGTATCGCTCTGTAAAGAGTTTCCTATCATATTAAAAGTATCCTATGTGTGTCAGTTGTGTAGTAGTAATATGAGGTAATAATGGTTTTGTTTTGTTCAAGCTCTGTTGGTATTTGTCATCATGACTTCAATAGTTTGTCTTTATTGGAACTAGTATTGGAGATGTTCTCAGTTCCAGATATTAAAACAATTTACTTCCCCTCTTAAGTTTATGTTACAATGTTATTTTAAGATGGGGGTACATAATTTTGAGCTCAGCTGGCCACATCAGCTTATCTTGCGTGATGGCGGCAGGAAAAGACTCCTCTGCTCGATTTCTCCCCTGTGCTCTGGAGACACCTCACTGATAGCTAAATGGACCAAGGAGTATGCTGTCCGACTCTGGATTCAGCAAGGCTTTGACCAGGTGCTGCTCAATAACGTCAAGACCACGGTCCCTGAAAACAAGAAGGATGTACCTTCTACTTCATAACTAATTGATACTCTAGTTCTACACTGAGCACAATACATCACAAACTTTGAGTTCAGAGCGTTAGGCCAACTGTCAGCTTCATCTGAAATACTTTATACCAGTATTAACCTCCTTAATGGTTACTACGCCTCTGCACTTCCAGCATTATTTCTTTCTAGTCAATCATCTAGGTGTCAGTGTACTGTTTGGCCATTCCATGCCGTTTTACTTTCCTCCGACACCTTCTGTTCAGGCTGGAGCATTATAGGCTTTACATCATGTTTGCTACTGAACTACACATATATACAGGCATAAATTAACAATTCACATTCAATTTTCATTAAAAGATACTGAATGTTTCAAGCTTACCACAATTCATAGAATAAACACAGATACGTTGACTAGCAATGAATTCTGGCACAAATACTGGCACAAATTCCCATCTGCTTATGTTCCAGGCTTTTATTTAGCAAAAATATGAGCTGGCTTCAACGCACTGTTGCTTTATCAAGCTTATTTGAACTAGTGGTCTCGAACTAACGCTCCTAAGTGATTATATCAGCGAGTCTGGCCAATGGAGCCACGTTTCGACAAGTGTTTGAAAAAATTTTACCTTCCTACGTCTCCCCTAACAACCAAGGATAGCATTTATAGTCCGACTAATCGTGTTTAGCCTTACATATCATTCCAGCCAATCAGTTCAAATGTAACTTGTGGCCCATTTCCCGTACAATGAAGGTTTAAAAAATCTACCACTGAGCGATTCTGATTTTGGGTGTTGTCTGACAGCACCATCATTTTATTTTGGTTATAACTTGTTAATTCCTAGACTATTTGCGTAACGTTTTACATATTCTTTGTCAGCAAGCCCTAAGGAACCCAAATATACAAATTTAAAAGAGCTAAGTGGCTGCGTTCAAAATATGCAATTTCTTCTACCTCCTGTTTCAAAGATGTGCTGTCTGGGTACTGTAATGTTTTCAAACGTAAACCCATCTATCGTCATCTTTTCTAATAAGGGTTTTTCAGGATTTAAAAACCTAACTCTGGGAAGGTTAGTGTTTTTATCACTGTCCGTCCGAAAAAGTTAGTGCATGTGGCCTTACACGCGTGATAGTAGTAATTGTGTATCGCGTTACGCTTGTTGGGGTGGCATTAATAGCGAGACGCGTGTTTAATTTTGCATGCGTTCCTGATTTTCATTCGCCCCTCTCTCTTTCTATTTGAGTCCATCTGTTCGTTCGTTTTGGTAACGTAATATAATTAATGTTAGGATTAATTTAGGTCATTACGCAGTCTGCCTCTCAATGTTTTTCTTAGAAATGCAATACCCGTTTTAATGTGTTGTGGAAACGCTTGTATTTATGCAGTGGCTTATATTTAACGTGGAAACGTTACAATTTGCAGACGAAGCATAAAACAAAGGGGGATTTCGAGTACATTCCTTGTGACAGCACTGTTATTTTACCATTGCTCTTTTCTTTATTAAATTTATTTGTTAGGCTTTATATTTACCTGATAATTTATATATGTGGATTAGAATATTTCACGACATATATGATGGTCATATAGGAACATTACACCTATCTTATTGCATGGAAAAGATTACTATAGGTATGACAGAGGCGTAGCATCCATTAGGGAAGAGAAAAGAAAACTGGTACCATTTGTTCCATCAAACTAAAGTGGAGAAGCAGGGTTGTCAGAAACAGCTGACCATGTTCTTTATTTTATTGAATGTATGTTTAGATGTAAATTAGGAGGAATTAGTTTGATGTTACGACAGAATCATAACTTGCATCGACAGGGGTTCCTGCTGGCACTTGTCTGGTGCTGGTTCTCGATGATAGAGAAATTCAGCCCTAGTTCTGAGAATCTCTGGTACCTGCTGGTATTAACGAAGTGCAAGTCCAGTGGAGATTGAAGCGTTTGGCCAAACCAACTGAAACTGCTGTAATTCCAGGACCCAGATAAGTGAAATATCTGGCCTGGGACAACATATCACAATAAAGACAATCTCCTATTTAGACACAAACGGTCCTCTAAAAGATTAACATAAAAGATTATATTGAAACTACAGAACATAGGGATGATGTAAATCCCCAACCCTCATCTCCAGGACCAGTAGTTAATTAGATTAATTATCAACAACTTGAAACTTTGTACAATGTACTATGGACATATTGTCTATTGTATGTAAATATCTATATATATATTTGTAATTATATCTATCCCTCTAATTTGATTTTAAAAGAACAGAAGTCCTGACCAAAACAAATTCAGGTTAAGGACTAATAAAGTTAACAAAAGAATTTTTAAATATACAATTTAAAAGCTGGAGTTAGTTGAGTTTATCATAGTATTTAGTACATGTTTGTATATGTATTGAGATTCTTTCACAACACTCTTACAATACCCTAGACACTTTATGTAGCTTTCAGTCACGCTAGTCAACAAAGAATAAAACTTAGAGTGAGGTCTTAAATGTGGTAACAAAGAAGGTACTCTGTAATACAGTTGTTCATTGTTTACCTCAGAGACCTTCACAGTTGATCTCACTCAAGTACAAATATATGCCCACCATTCTTCTTAACATCTTAACACACCACAATAGTATCTGATTACACTTAAGAAGTAAAGTATATTAAAAGGAAAAACTAGATCATCAGACACACCATACAGTATATTAGATAATCATTCGAAACATAATCAGTTAGCGCGGCATATAATCCGCACTCATAATGCATTTGAACAATCTACGATTATATGCGTACGGACTGTGCATGTTTTTCAGATCATGTGGAAGATTGTTCCAAAGATGAGCAGCTGAGTAAGCCAAGCTCTTCTTGTACAAATCTTGCCTGGGCTTGGGTACCTGTAACTGGTTTAAACACTGACTACGTTTTTCATTGGATTTTAAAAGTGGCTACAGATACGTTGGAGCATTCTGTGACAAGATTTTGTGAGCGAATTTAGCTTTGTTAAATAGGAAGCGCTTTTTGAGGGGTAATATTTTAAGTTAATTATATAGATCTATACAATGTGTTTGGTGTTTATCAGCAGCTAGGCGCACTGTACGTTTTTGAAGTGAATGGAGCATATTTGTGTTGGATATGGAACAACCATCCCAGATTGTGGAACAATAGTCTAGGTATGTTTGTATATGAGATGTGTAGAACATTTTCCTTGCCCTCTCATCCAAGAATAAAACAGAATATGACTTGTTGATACGTCCGTTATCTATTTCTATTTATAACTGAGGTATTGTAATCCCGATCGGGATTTTCCAGTCTTTGTTCCCCGTTGTTCCCCCTACTACATTTCCGCTTTTCTCTTGTTTTTGGATCTGTATGATTGCAGCATCTTTGATGACCTTGTTGTAACCACATGTTTTTTTTAAGCTTCTGTTAATGTGTCCCTATTCTCAATTTACATTGAGATGTGGTATGTGGATATCTCCTTCCTCCTTTGAATTGGTCATCAGACTCCTCTTTGTTATTGTCATCAGACTCCACTTTGTTATTGTCATCAGACTCCACTTTGTTATTGTCATCAGTCTCCACTTTGTTATTGTCATCAGACTCCACCAAATATTCTGCTCTGCCAAATATAAAGCCTCTAGGTACTCTAGTCGTTTGGCTGCTATGTTCACTAAAATCAGTGGGAATGGGCTTCTCTGTCCAATTGTGACTTTTCCTTCTGTGATTGTTATCCTTTGTTCAACTGCTATATCGGTATCTTAAAATTCTGTTGCTCTGACCGTTTGTCCCATTTTGTAAAATGGAGATCTCTAAAGCTTTCCAACCGCAATGTTGATTGATTTCAGTAGTAATGTTACTGTTTTTTTTTTTCGAATTATCGGTACTATATGATTGTCATCTTTCATATCTACAAACTCATGCGGTATTCTCAGCGTGTGTAGATGGAAATATAACCTGACATTTCATCGTCCTCAGGAAGTCTCTGCCTAGAATAAAGTTTCGTGACATGCCTTTTACTATGACAAACGTGTGTTCAAATCTCTTCGTGCCAATGTTTATATTCATGGTGGCCATACGCATAACTTTAGAGTTATTGCATATCACTAAAATCAAATGCGCACATGTCGTTTTAAACTTGGCTAAGTAGTTCAGCTGTTTATAGAGTCCGAATTTTACTAAACGTAGGCTAGCGCCAGAATCCAGCAAGTCGTGACATTGGTTTCTCCTTTGCTCAGTAGGCATGAGCTTGGGTCCGTAGTATAAGTTTTAACTATTGAAGGATGCTATTTGTTTTCATTCCTGTCCTGCCTTGATAGTGTCCGACAACATGTGCCACATCATGAGACCCACTTGCCTTCTTATCCACATCGGTCTCTCTTAGTGTCTAGGTCTGTCGTTTCCCTGGTTTTGTACAACAGTCATGTCTGCATGTACCGAAGGCTGGAGTGTGATGCATGCAAGAGTATTGTGTAGGTTTATGGGTGTAACCAAGTGGGTGTAGTGGTTTTGATGGTATTGTATGATGGTGATATTACTAAGTGTAATGTATGAGGTCAGCTGTGAAGGCTCCTGAGATAAAATGTAGTTGTGAATTTTCAGAAGGCCTTTCTTGCTACCACTACGACCTCACACCTATCTTTTTTCCTAATGAATGTGGCTACGTTATAATCTAGGGTACTGAATGTAATGTGTTGTATTGACATATACAAACACGCACACACAGATATTAAATAATATATTATCAATAAAATTTAGAACACAATGAACTAAATCCAGCTGGTGAAATTTTAGAAAGTAAATCTTTTTTAAAATTTATTTGTTCTGAACCAAGGTTTTATTTGGCCAGAACATATGAAAAGATTTTGGAATTTATGAGTGAATGGCATGAATAAATGACATGATAAATAAAATGTGTGTACGTATACAAATTTTAAGATTAGTTAGTATTTCTACAGTTTATAATTTGATTTTCCCTGGGAGAACGATGAATAGATGTGCTGTTGGGGTGGCTTCATCCCTCCCTGTCTAAGTTTACCAAACATTGTCCATTAATGATGGAAGTAAATGGGATGTTTTAGTAGGATTTCACTTTGGGTGTTATGTCTATGAAGTTGGTGTAAATCCAGCAGACCAGCCTGCTTACGTAACTTTGAAGGTGTAGCGCTGGTGCTGGAATCTGGTGGCCCCACCTCTCCGTGCTTGGGGGCAATATATCGGGTGGCCCCACCTCTCCGGGCTTGGGGGCAATACAAGGCTGTTCTGCCGAGATGCGACACTGCACGGGTCCTCACTGTCAATTATCTACACAGCATTTGACACCACCTTTTGGTGTCAACATAAAAAACTCACAGCTCTGAAATAAAGTATTGGTTTGGGTTCAGAACCTTACCTAAGGAGCCACTTCTACACGTAACAATTTACAATAACACCATTTAGACAGGGTCAGATCTCTCTGACCATACAACACATCTTACCAAGTTGGTTTCCCATAGGATAAGTTCTCCCAGACTACATATTCAGAAATATGTTTATTAGCTTCTTGCCCTAGGATAGGATAGGTGATATGTTCCACTGATCTCAACACTTGATCTGTCCTTCCTAATCCTTGCTGGAGTTTATATATATATTGTTTGTCCCTAGACCCTGAACTAGGGCGGGGGGTCTAGAGCAAATCCTTACTTGTTTGTAAGGCTAGATTTCGATATGGCAGCATCAAATCACTCGAAACATTAAACAATATTCAAAATATACAAAGAAATAATTTCAATCTTACCAGATTATGAATAAAGAACACAGAAATGCTAGCAAAACTCAGCTGAGCTGCTGGCTATAGTATGGCGTCCCTGAACTTATTTCAATTTATTTCATTTGGAAATCACCACACTTGAAATTTACTGTGTCTATCACTGGACAACTATTGAGGAATGGCCCCAAATGGGCGTCTGAGCGCCGATAATATGATTGTCTGTGGCCAATCAATGCCTTGGTTTTTTTAAATTCAAATTTCCTACACTAAAGTCATTTCAGTCATGCTTCAGTCAAGTATGGATTTTTATCTGTTAGTCCGTCCGTCTCTACTTGCGTTTTCACAAAAACGTACTTGTTTTTTTTTTTTTTTTGAACCAACCTATTCGTCCCCTCTACACCTTTTGTCTGTAAAGTTATTTTTAGCCACAGCTTCCACCAATTCCCCTTCTCTTTCATTCTAACTAGATTTGGACACTTGAGTCTTCAAGGTCGCGATTTTTGTGCAAATAGTGACTTGTTTGATTCAATGCAGTCTTTCGCTGATGTGAACAACACTGTCTTTTGTCATTATCTTCATTATTATCTATCCGTCTGTATAAATAAAAGCATATTATTTCACTGCTCAGAATGGGCCATCCGGCCAGCTAATTTTTATATTCCTAACATTAATATTAAGAAAAAGTTACTTTTTTAAATTTTGTAATATTTCAAGCATCTGCGTTTGCCGCTGAATTCAAATAAAAGGCTTGGTATCGCAAAAGCGTCCCTTTCCGTACCTCGTGTCAATTTGGGGACGTGAATTTTTCCTTTCCCCCCCCCCCCCCCCCCCCCCCCCCCCCCCCCCCCCCCCCCCCCCCCCCCCCCCAATTGCGTCTCCTTAGCCTTGCTAGTCTCACGCAATTTTTTTCAGTCATATTTTTTTTTTCCTTTTGATCCGCCGTTCTCATCCCGTTCAAATGGTAACCGTTTTGATTTCCCGTCTAGCAAGTCAATTTTTATGGAGGGTGATGACCCGCGGTCAGGGCGATCATGTACTATCAGCAGCTTACGCATTATGTTTTTATCCTTACATTTTATCCTTTGGAGATATTTTTACGTTGTATCACTTGTTAATTTTATGACACATCTCCCCACTTGAAAACATGCCTACGGCAAGTTCTAAAACCAGTGATACACATAGATAAAATCTCTCCTCACGTCTGCCATTACTCTAATTTTGTTTGTGGTCTAGGTGCTCTCTGCAGTTTTTCCAAGTTCTTAGGATCAGGGGTCATGTTACCCTGATATACAGTGTGTCCCAAGAATTCCAACTCTTTGCATCCAATACAACATTTTGTTGGCCTAGCAGTTAAGTTCGCCTCCCGAAGTCTATTAAATAACATCTCTAGAGCTTCAATGTGTTCTTCAAATGTCTCTGTGGCGACGAGAATATCATCCATGAAATTCGTGATACATGGGTTATTCAGGGGATCCAACAATTTGCGCATCATCCTTGAAAATACACTCGGAGCATTTTTCAGTCCGAATGGTAGCATATTGAATTCATAATGTCCATCCGAAGTGCTAAAAGCCAAATAAGGTCTCACTTCAGGCTTCACTGGGATCTGGTAATAGCCTTTACTAAGATCCACCTTTGAAAAGTAGTTTGCCTTGTTCAGTCTGGCAAATAACTGTTTTGTGTCTGGTAATGGATCCACTTGTCCTTCTGTGACAGCATTCAGTTTCCTGTAATCTATGCACAGTCTGTGTTCCCCAGACGGTTTCCTCAACAAAACGACACTAGAACTAAAAGATGATTCACTGTGCGAAATAATCCCCTCCTTCAACAAATAATCTATTTCTTCCTTCAATGCCTTCTCCTTCGCGAACGGAATAGAATAGGCTCTCATACAGATTGGGTTTGAGTCTACCAGTTTCATGTCATACTGTAGCAAATTTGTATGGCCTGGTTTATCTGTTAGTACATCTGTATGTTCCTCCAGAACCTGTTGAACTCTCTCCCTCTGGTTTTTAGTCAGGTGCTTACTGACTTTTACCTGTGCTGCTGTTTCACAAGGATGTAATGGGTATTCATGTGAGGTGAGTGGTTCCTTTTGCATCTGGGTTGCAATAGCCAAGGTCAATAAGGGGGTGCTTTCCTGGAGTGGTCTGTCCAGATACTTCTTTAATAAGTTTACATGATAAATTTTCTCCTTCCCCTTTTTGTCAATTTTATAGTTTGTTCTAGACACCTTCTCTAGAACCGTATAGGGACCTTGCCAACCAATTTGTAATTTATTCTGGCTACCGGGTAGTAGAAGAAGCACCTTCTCTCCCACAGCTAGTTCTCGGTCCTTTGCCTTCCTATTAAAATATGCTGCATGTTTCTTCCTGGCTTGTTTCAAATTATCATTTGCCAGTTTCCATCCAGCTTTCAAACGAGTGGTCAGTTCGTTCACGTATTGATAAGATGAGGTAACGGTCTCTTCCGCCTTCTCATCTGTCCAGGTCCTTAATAAAGTTACATCTGGATCTTTAATTTATCATACTTATTTTTCATGGAACCCATCGGGTCCCGTCCATTAGAAGCTTTATAATGAGGACTTTTCTTCCTAGAATCATCACTCACAAATCGACCACTACCAATTTTTTTCTGGGGTTTGTCTCCCCACTTTAGATTGCTTATGAGAGATCTTCGCTCTCTTGTCTGTTCTTCCAGTTTATATAAGTCTGACCGAGGGATTGTCATCTTATCCTGGGTAAAATTTCTTCTTTGTACTCTTCGCATAGTGGCCATGTTAATCCATTCAAGTGAAGACTGGGTGTGAAAAGGGGGCTCCCATTCCACTTTGTCTACCCGAGTATAATTAGTTTTCCTTTCAGGCCTAAAGTTGCCCCGTGGCGTTTCTAGGTCCTGCACATTTTTTTCTCTTTGTGGGTGTTCCCTCATGAAATACGCCACATGCTTCTACAAAGTTTTCAACATCGACATTTACGTCGGGCCAATAGTATTTTCGAGCAATCTTTTGGCAGATGGTACCGACTTTCTCATGGTCACCATCTTTTCCAACATGTAAGCTCCTTATTAAGTTTGCCCTATATATCTTGGGAAGAACTAACTGTCCGTGACCAGTGGATCTAGTTCCTGTCTTCCTGTATAATAGTCTGTTCTTCACAAAGTACTCTCCCTTGCTTGGAGGTGTGTGGCCTTTGGGCAATTTTTTAAAACATGGCTTGAGTGTCCTATCCTCAGCCTGCGCCTTTCTCATCTCCTCTGGATGAGCATTTATAGGTTCACCTTCTTCCTCCTTCTTCTGTGACCTGGTCTGCACTGTCGCCATGATCACAGGTTTCTCGGGATTCCCCAAGAAGACGTATCTACACCCCAATATCAGAGGGTAGATTGGTTCATCTATCACTGCTGCTCTGATTTCTCCTTCCACATAGCGAGTTTCACCGTTATCCTTGCGATGGGAAGTGTCATGAGTGGTATGTCCTTAGTCGCCCCTTGTATTTCCACTGTTTCTGTGGTATACTGACTTGGGTCCACTAGGCTAGACTTCACAACTGAATCATAATCCAAACCTGTATCATAAAGGCACCTTATGGTGACCCCATTACAAATAACATCCTCACAAACTGGGGGGTGATAAGGTTCCTGTTGTCCATTAGGATTAACCTTTAATCTTTGCGTCCCCGACTTCATTGCAGCAATGTTTGAAGGTTTCCTTCTACAAAATTCGGTGTTATGGTTATCTTTCTTGCACCATTTACACCATCTTTTTCCTTGGTTCAACGGTTTTCTTTCATTGAACTTTTGGTCATTGAACTGTGAGTTTCTGTCGCGATAGTCATTTCTTGGCCGCTCAAAGTTTGTCCTACCTTTATTTCCCTGCTCTCTATTATCAAATTTATTAAATTGCTGTGGAGCTTTAAAAGTGTCTATGTGCTTCTTTTTAGCACCACTTACCTCTGCCTGGGCTGCCTGATACCTCTCAGCGACATTTAAAACCTCTCCCAACTTCTCTGCACCTTGTTCCATGAGAAATTTTCTCATGTCTGGAGCCATGGACTCTCTCAATTGCTCAATCATGATCATTTCTTTAAGATCTTGGGTCTTCCCCAGAGCAGTCCATTTCTCCAAATAGGTTTCCAGTCTAGCAGAGAATTGGTGGTATGTCTCCCCAGACAACAGTTTGGCATTTCTAAATTTCTTACGATAAAATTCACCATTCTTCTCGTACCTTAATAACAAAGCCTGCTTTAACATGTCATAATTGTCTTGGTCTTCCCTGTTCATTTTAGCAAAGACTTCATAAGAAGTACCTCTCAGTCCCTGTGATAGCTTTAAACTCCACCTCTCTCTCTCTAACCCATATGTAGTAGCTAATAACTCAAAACGTCCTAGGTACCCCTCTATGTCATCGTCTTTTTCAACAAAATGGTCTAAATGAAACCCCATAGCTGAGTTTGAGGCTCCCAGACTAGGCGTAGCATCTGAGGCAAAAGGGCTGGCACCATTTTCAGGAGCCTGGCCTTGTAACTCCAGCTCCCTTAGTCGTAATTCGTGCTCCCTTTGCAACCTTCTATCTTCTGCCTCCCTTTCGGCCTTTTTATCTTCTGCCTCCCTTTCGGCAGTCAATCTTTTTTCTTCTGCCTCCCTTTCGGCCTTTTTATCTTCTGCCTCCCTTTCGGCAGTCAATCTTTTTTCTTCTGCCTCCCTTTCGGCCTTTTTATCTTCTGCCTCCCTTTGCTGTCGTTTGTCTTCTGCCTCAATCTGCAGCCTCTTAATTTCTCTATCAGCCTCAATTTGTAACCTCTTCTCTTCAGCCAACCTTTCAGACTCTAATTTTCTTTCAGCCTCTTTTTCTAATCTCCTTTCTTCCCGTTCAATATATTTATCACATTCAGCCGTTACGTATTGAATTAAAATCTGACCATCCATTCCCATCTCCTTTGCGGTCAGCACAGCAGCTGATCTAAATTTTGCTAGCTCCGCCATACTTTCTAAACAAATCTAGCAATAAGCAAAGTAAAATTTCCAATCTCTAAAGTAATTATAATTATTCTAGACCAAAATAATTCTAATTAACTAATTAACTAACACTGGCTGTGAAGATTCACCAACTTCTAATTGCCCTTTTAATTTAAAGGGACACTTTTAATTTTAAGGGAATTTTACAATTTTGTTCCCCTAATTTTATTTCTCCCACCAGGAGATCCTTATATTACTGTTTATGCTAATTATCCCTGGACAAGACCCCAATATATGTAGTGGTTTTGATGGTATTGTATGATGGTGATATTACTAAGTGTAATGTATGAGGTCAGCTGTGAAGGCTCCTGAGATAAAATGTAGTTGTGAATTTTCAGAAGGCCTTTCTTGCTACCACTACGACCTCACACCTATCTTTTTTTCCTAATGAATGTGGCTACGTTATAATCTAGGGTACTGAATGTAATGTGTTGTATTGACATATACAAACACACACACACACAGATATTAAATAATATATTATCAATAAAATTTAGAACACAATGAACTAAATCCAGCTGGTGAAATTTTAGAAAGTAAATCTTTTTTTAAATTTATTTGTTCTGAACCAAGGTTTTATTTGGCCAGAACATATGAAAAGATTTTGGAATTTATGAGTGAATGGCATGAATAAATGACATGATAAATAAAATGTGTGTACGTATACAAATTTTAAGATTAGTTAGTATTTCTACAGTTTATAATTTTATTTTCCCTGGGAGAACGATGAATAGATGTGCTGTTGGGGTGGCTTCATCCCTCCCTGTCTAAGTTTACCAAACATTGTCCATTAATGATGGAAGTAAATGGGATGTTTTAGTAGGAATTCACTTTGGGTGTTATGTCTATGAAGTTGGTGTAAATCCAGCAGACCAGCCTGCTTACGTAACTTTGAAGGTGTAGCGCTGGTGCTGGAATCTGGTGGCCCCACCTCTCCGTGCTTGGGGGCAATATATCGGGTGGCCCCACCTCTCCGGGCTTGGGGGCAATACAAGGCTGTTCTGCCGAGATGCGACACTGCACGGGTCCTCACTGTCAATTATCTACCCAGCATTTGACACCACCTTTTGGTGTCAACATAAAAAAACTCACAGCTCTGAAATAAAGTATTGGTTTGGGTTCAGAACCTTACCTAAGGAGCCACTTCTACACGTAACAATTTACAATAACACCATTTAGACAGGGTCAGATCTCTCTGACCATACAACACATCTTACCAAGTTGGTTTCCCATAGGATAAGTTCTCCCAGACTACATATTCAGAAATATGTTTATTAGCTTCTTGCCCTAGGATAGGATAGGTGATATGTTCCACTGATCTCAACACTTGATCTGTCCTTCCTAATCCTTGCTGGAGTTTATATATATTGTTTGTCCCTAGACCCTGAACTAGGGCGGGGGGTCTAGAGCAAATCCTTACTTGTTTGTAAGGCTAGATTTCGATATGGCAGTATCAAATCACTCGAAACATTAAACAATATTCAAAATATACAAAGAAATAATTTCAATCTTACCAGATTATGAATAAAGAACACAGAAATGCTAGCAAAACTCAGCTGAGCTGCTGGCTATAGTATGGCGTCCCTGAACTTATTTCAATTTATTTCATTTGGAAATCACCACACTTGAAATTTACTGTGTCTATCACTGGACAACTATTGAGGAATGGCCCCAAATGCGCGTCTGAGCGCCGATAATATGATTGTCTGTGGCCAATCAATGCCTTGGTTTTTTTTTAAATTCAAATTTCCTACACTAAAGTCATTTCAGTCATGCTTCAGTCAAGTATGGATTTTTATCTGTTAGTCCGTCCGTCTCTACTTGCGTTTTCACAAAAACGTACTTGTTTTTTTTTTTTTTTTGAACCAACCTATTCGTCCCCTCTACACTTTTTGTCTGTAAAGTTATTTTTAGCCACAGCTTCCACCAATTCCCCTTCTCTTTCATTCTAACTAGATTTGGACACTTGAGTCTTCAAGGTCGCGATTTTTGTGCAAATAGTGTGATATTTTGATTCAATGCAGTCTTTCGCTGATGTGAACAACACTGTCTTTTGTCATTATCTTCATTATTATCTATCCGTCTGTATAAATAAAAGCATATTATTTCACTGCTCAGAATGGGCCATCCGGCCAGCTAATTTTTATATTCCTAACATTAATATTAAGAAAAAGTTACTTTTTTAAATTTTGTAATATTTCAAGCATCTGCGTTTTGCCGCTGAATTCAAATGAAAGGCTTGGTATCGCTAAAGCGTCCCCTTGGCGTATCATATCCAAGGTCCCTTCGTGTCAACTTTTGTCAACTTGGGAAACGTGACTTTTTTCCCCCCCCCCCCCCCCCCCCCAATTGCGTCTCCTTAGCCTTTCTAGTCTCACGCAATTTTTTTCAGTCATATTTTTTTCCTTTTGATCCGCCGTTCTCATCCCGTTCAAATGGTAACCGTTTTGATTTCCCGTCTAGCAAGTCAATTTTTATGGAGGGTGATGACCCGCGGTCAGGGCGATCATGTACTATCAGCAGCTTACGCATTATGTTTTTATCCTTACATTTTATCCTTTGGGGATATTTTTACGTTGTATCACTTGTTAATTTTATGATTTGTGTCCACTATTTCCACATCTGAAACACAATATCTTTCCTTTCACCATATATTTCCTTTTGCTGTGTTCTTCGCTGTTGTCCACGCATGTCGTACCTCCTTCTGTGTTTTAGATGGTCAATCACCATGGGTTGTTCAATGTCTTGTAATGTTGTTGTTTATCCCTAACCTCTAGCCTAATCTCCTCCTAACATTTTCTTCTCCTATTGCAGCAAGAACTACGTCCTTTAATGTCTTGGGATCTCTCTTGATCAATAAAATTTTTCACAGGTAGGCTCCCCTGCTTTACAGTAGTGGTCCAATAGTGGCGACAACTCAAGAGTATCTACTATGGACCTTCAAATGTGTCTACCTTTGCACAAGATTACTTTTGGCAGAGTTGTATATAGAAGGATAATCACGCTTCTACCTTAAGCCTGTTTTCACAAGATATTCAGAAAAGCGAGAACAATGCTGCATTTGCTGAGCACGTTAACGCTATGATCTGCCGACAACTTTGGTGAAGGATTAAGCAATTATAATTTTAGCTCATCAAGCCCCCACCCCGATTTACTCAGTGGGATTCTTATTATTCTGGCATAGCTATGTTTAGAGTATATTAATAAATTGACTGAGGCAAACATGCAGTAAATTTAAAATGATTAAATCAAAGTTAAATTTGTATAATTACAAACAACAAATTTAATAATCATTAGTTTTAACAAGGGTTTAAAGGAGTGAATAATGTTTTACAAAAAAAAAAAAGTTGTTCATCACTGTTGTGATGGGTTATTAGTTTTAACCAAAGTTCAAATGGCAGCTTATAGTTTTCACATCTGCAACTAGTAGGTTCTGCTCCCGCTGATGGATTGGTTCTGTGCAGATAAGACACTGGAGTTCTCGCGTCTCTGGTCAAGATTAAAGGCACAGCACGTTCTCAGAACTGTCAAGGAGTAACTACCAAGCTGGTCACACATTTCTTTGTCAGTCCACTTGTACCCTCACTTTGTTCCAGAGATTAGTACATTCCTGGTACAACCAACAACTATGGTAAAAGAATAGAAACAAAACGCTCTTCTGAGTATTGCGTTTTCCAAATCATAGGTATGGGTTCCCCTCTTCCTATTCCACCATCCCATATAACTCAGAATTTACCCTCGATGAGAATTAAACTTAATCCCTGGAGATGAAACTTGCTTCACATTTAAATGAAAAGGTTAATAGTACAGATAGAAAATGTTTACATTTACATCTCTACTGACTGAAAAGTGTCCACAATATAAATTGAAAATGTTTTCTTTTACATTTACACTGATTGAAAATGTTGAAACTTTCATTAATTTTAGAGTGCATATGTTTACATAGACATGTACACTGGCTTGAAACGTTAAGTATTATAATTAGAATGTACAGTATTTCTTTCATCTTTCACTCCCTGCTCCATATGGAACCTGGGACTATTTATGTGTTTAGTTCTCTTTAAGAAACTAATAATAAAGCAGTAACCAGCCCCTTGCAGTGGTGGTTTATGAAATAATTATTCTATATGCTGAGGTTGCCAGCCTCAAATGACTCGGACATCCACTATCGATTTTCACATATTAATATTCACATGGTTATATATATAATATATATATATATATATTATATATATATATATATATATATATATATATATATATATATATATATATATATATATATATATATATATATATATTAATTCACATCTTAGTAATTAAAAATTTATAATGACAACTTTCGCCAATTCTGACGTTTTGCTCAGATGAATGAAGTTAAGGCACTTGATTAAGCCTCTTACATGTGTTCTTGGGGGTCGTTACTATGATAAGATAATTCCCTCTCTGACTACGTGTGTTCTCAGTTTCCTTAGTCCCAGTTTCCTTGTTAAAGTGACAGAGATTTCCTGGGCTGTTTTGTAAGTCCGACACGATTCTCCAAGAAAAAATCTGGCCTGATAAAATGAATTCTAGCCTCTGGCAAGTCTGGTCGTGACGTCTTGGTAAGCGTTTTCTGACAGTGAAGTTAGACTTGAACAAACGCCCGGTTATATTGCAAGGCTGCCCACGCATTTGTTTGTTATGAAGCTACGCAGGGCTCCAATAATTTCAAACAAAAATATTGGGTGGGGTAATTTCAAAATATTCTGACATGGAATAATTTTGCGCGTGATGCAAAGGTCACATCTCCAATATATAGCAATCAAACATCCGGTACCTTGTGTACAAACTCACAAACACATCGGTAAACTCTCTCGGCAATGTGTGTAAGATATAAGATCTTATTACTTTTATATAAAGTAATGTCCTCGGACAGGAAACAATTATTCCATTTATGTCTGTTCAAAACATGTCGCACAGACGAATAATCTTGTTATCTCTCGCTTGAGCACGCACCCTTCTCTTTATCACCTTGGCAACAGGCGCACCCTTGCTTTATCAGCAATTAAATAACCCCGCAAGGCGATTGTCGTATTTTTTGTCGCGGCCTAGGTGCGGTACGCAATAATTTCCGACATGACTATCGTTCCAATTTTGCATCTACTGTCCACTCTCTCAGCAGGAATGGTCTGATAAACAGACAAGATAAAACATTACCGAAAGGGGTGGAAGAATGCTTGCAAAATAAAAAAACATCTGCCACATAGAGAACGAAAAAAACGTGCGACCATTGAAAAGCACGCAATAAAATTAGTACAAAAGATGTAACTGATACTGCCGTAGTGAAAGAGAAATCGAGGAGAAGAAGGCTCCCCATTTCGTCACAAAGGGTTCAGCGCATTGTTGTTTAATCAGTCCACGAAGATTCCTATCAACTGACTTTCCCCTTTTTTTTAAAGTCTTGCCCAAGAAAAAGTTTCTTTGCTAAATATTTGTGTCGTTTCATCATAGTGTTGTTTAATCTTTCGTAACAGCGATCATGCTATCAGGTTGTATATAACCAGGTATTATCTTCTTATGATCCCTGCTTTACAGTACTTGCATGGGTCGTCCGGAAATGTGTCTGCTCTCCTTCTGATGAAATCAATGACTAAACCATCACTAGAGAGGTACGTGGAGTTTTTCTCCTGTTCTGTCGCATCTATAGACAACACATAACAATCAATATCAATCAACCAGTTTTTCGAATCACCCGTAAAGGGTTCAAAACTACTGACGACATCCTCAACACTTTGTGTTATTGTTAACCTTGGATAATGTATTCGTTATCACTTGAAGGACAGATAAAGTGGGGTTTTCACCCTCTGTTGCTACCTGCTTTTTCGGCATCACTGAAATAAATCTGTTTAGGTCCTCCAACATCAAATTTAAAGACATCATTGAGATCTTTTTCAGCATATCGACAATCAATCTTGTAAGCAGACATGAATCAGTTTTAATGCTATGGCTAAATTTACTTGTACTTTTTCCGCAACCAAATATTTTTGTTATGGCCTTCCAAAAGTAATAAACACACATATATAATAATAACATTTTTGTTATTTCGTGACGTAGCTAGTCACATAAGCCTAAAATCTGTTTCATTACTCATTAAAAAATAAATAACGTATGTGTCACGGGTTTGACTATCCTGCTCTGCGGTAGTGGTCCATTAATGGTCAAACTACATGTAAAAGGATGAGTGTTTTAAGAGGTATCAACCTTCGCTTAAGATTACTTTTGGTAGAGATGTAAACAGAAGAATGATGCTGCTATTTAAGGAAACCTCAAAGGAATTGTACAGAATGGTAAGCATAAGAAATGAGATTATCTAAGCCGCTATGAACTTATTATTCTCCGCCCCGTCTGTCAGGAAAATTATGGACTCGCATTTCCTGAGACTCCAGCTGAAGGTGATTCAACAATTGTTCATTTACTATCTCTGTGTATTTAATAAAAAAAAACCTTAGTCATAAGGGTGCAAATTCACCCAATAATGATTTAATCAACCTTAGATTTGTAGTTACGTATAACAAGTTTAATAATCAATGACTTTTTTAAAAGAGGGAAGTAAATAACGTTTTTTTTTAACAAAGAAATAATCAATTAATTTTGATCATCATAGGATAATATTAAATTTTACTGGATAAGAGAATAAAATTGGAAATGTCCATTTACTGTTCTTGTATGTTACTTGTATGAAGAGCCACCGGTGTAGGTTTGCCGTGATAAATGTCATTTAAGTGCTCACGAAACCTGTGTGCCAAACGTCTGCCCGTTTCGCCATTATAAGTAATGCCACACTTCTTGCAGGTGATAGCATAAATCAGGTTTCTGGATTCGCACGTGAAAGACTCTCTAATAACACCACTGGCTCTTCATTTCAATAGGCCTGACCATTCAGGTAATTCGGACTTAAATGTTACTGTCCTCCTTTCTTGCATGGGTGATGACCGCACCCACTTTTCCTTGGAGAATCGTCTCATTTTTCAAAGGGCAATATCTCCCAAGGGACTGAATGTCCTACATCATTTTGCCTAAATTCAAGTCTCTTTTTCATACTTCTTTATTTCTTCCACCGTCGTTTTTCCGACCTATCTTTTTAATTTTTTGTTTTGTTTCGTTTCATATCCTTTTTATTTGTCGCTATCTTATACGTCACTTCCTAGACACTATCGGACAAGCCATACTAGTGTATTATTCTAAGAATATAGCAAAGTGTTGTTTTGTTAATAGATTTGTTCATGATATTTTTACGTTTTATTGAATTATTTACTGTCTTGTTTAACAATTTCTTTCAGGTTTTACGATTTTCAGGTACCACCAACTAGTGTCACAAAAGAAGAGAAACAAATATCCTCTGAGTATTGATTTTCCCGACACATGCTTATGTGTCCCCCTCTTCTATTCCACCATCCCATCTATCTTAGAACCTCCTCGCTCAGAATTAATATAAATGCCATTGAGTGGAAAAACATTCATTAAATATAAATTGAATAGATTATATTTAATTTTACATTGGTTGAAAAGGTTAATAATATAAATTGAATATCTTTCCCTTTACATCTACCATGATTGAACATTTTAACAATATAGATTGAATATGTTTACATTTACATCTACACTGGTTGAAATGTTGGTAATTGTGAAGCATAAATTTGAGGAGGTTGTTACAGAATTGATGAACGAATACAAGATAATAGCTGGATAATAATCTTTCAGACCGCAGGTGAAACGCGCTGTCTCTCCTCGGGAATAAGTCCACAAGAAACTTTACGTAAAAGAGAGTTCTGGTGAACTAAACAGGATATTTTCCAGACGATACATTCTTTCTCAGAATCATACAAAGGACTATGTAAGGTACATAAAGTTGAGAAAGATATTTGGTCCCAAGCCACATTAAAAATATTCAGACCCAATAGTGTTTATTCAATTACGGCTTCCCTCCTCACCCGCCCCCCCCCCCCCCCCCCCCCCCCCCCCCCCCCCCCCTCCCACCCCCCCCGCACCCCCCCCCCCCCGGTGTAGATTCTAATTACTAAAACTATACAACCCAATTACATATTACAAGAAAAATAACAACAGACTCTGTTATTTAAAGTTTACAAAAATGAAGATAGACTCTCACATACTTTAAATTTATAAAAATGATGATAGATTCTCACAGCTTCAAAAATTTACAACTATAACCTTGGTTAACTAATATGTTAATGGTTCTGAGAAATGTGAAAATAAATTAACATCATTTGGACTGAATTAGCTTTTCTGTGGTGGTTCTGCTTGGTATTTACACTACTCATCTGATATTTGAAGTAGCCACAGTGATGAGTGTGCTTCTGCTACTGGATGTATGTTTTTAGTTGCCTAAGGGATTTAATCTGTCCCAGCACCCCAGGATCAGTAAAGCAAGTAATTCTAGTAGAGTTTAAGAGGATGGCAGGGGCTGTTTCATCTGTCTTGACTCAGGGCGCATCACCAGCTGGGATGGATTAAGTCGGCCCTCGAGAACACTTCTTATGGTTACAGGATAGACCCCGGACAGGACTCAGGTAGGGCCTTTTGGTAGGTCTCCTGGTAGGACAACCTGGTAGGATCGCTCAACTGACTAACATGCTGGTTAGAAATGGACAGGGCTCCCTCTGTATTTCTTGGAGCAATACTTGTCCATGCCGGGTTGCGGGCTGCTAGCGAGAGAATGCTCTAAATTCTTATTCTGTTTGTAGGATTTTTGTCTGCACTTTAGCTGAGAGGGGTGTGGTAGACCTGACGTCTTGTTGACGTTTCGTTCCATCCCCCAACACACACACCTGGTACTGCGCAATGTGATACCAGGCCAGTTGTGGTTTTAAATTAACCCTCTCTGGTTGCTGAGGTCAAAGGTCACATGACAATAACGATATTCCTACCAGTTTGCTAGAATTGTAGTTATCCCCCAAGGAAACCCCATGTTAAGTAGGGCAGCGGTCAGAAGTTCACGACGAAGTCGATAGACTTTTGCCAGTAAAAAAGTGAACAAAATGAAGAGAGAGGTATGCCTATTCCTTTGTCAGAAGAATGAGAGATCTCCCGATTTGCAGAGGATTGGTGGATTTTCTAGAAATAAGAGGAATGAGTGATCTGGTATGAGATAAGATTTAAGAAGAGAAAAGAAGGCGATCTTACAATCTGTGACAGTAATATTGATTATGTGCATCATTTATTTCATCATTCACTCCCTGCTCCGAATGGAACTTGGGTCTTCCTTTGCTTTTGGTTCTCTGAAAGAAACTCGCTATAAAGCAGTCACAAGCCATGGCAGTTGTGGTCCATGAAATCATCATTCTATATGCTGAGGTTGCCAGCCTCAAATGAATGACAGCCATCCACTAGCAATTTTTGCATATGAATGTTCACATGTCAATATATACGTATTAGTTCATGTGTTAATAGTGCAAAACATAGAATTTAAAATGTACAACTTACACCAATCTTTAGGCTCACAGACTGCTGGCTCAGAGAAATACGATGCCTCTTACACGTGGTCTGAGGTGTTGTTATTTTAGCAATAAGTTCCCACTTTGACTTTGTGTTACAGTTTCCTCAGATTCCGGTTTTCTGTGTTAAAATGGTAGCGTTTTCTTGGGCCCTTAGTCCTCAAGATGCTCAGACATGGTCCGGTCTGGTAAATGGAATTTGCTGCTATTCTTAACTCTGGCATGGTCTGGTTGTCTTATTAGCGCGAGGTGAATTTTCACAGTGTTCTAAATTGACTAAAATGTCAGGTTATAATACACTTCGCTCCATCTCCCCCCCCCCCCACAGTACTTTGTAACGATTTAGGTAGGGTCCAGTCAGGACGTTTGTTCTTCGTATGTTTCGAATGGCCTCCAATCGTTTCAAAACATTTGTGTTGTGGTGTGGTAATTCAAAATATTTCCACTAAGAAATTTCTGTTCGTTAATGCAAAGGTCATGTCTTTCCAATTTGGAAGTGAGATTTCCAATCTATTTACAAATACAACTTATTTCTTCTAAAGTAATATGATCGAAATGAGTCGTACAGGAAGCAATTATGTCATATCGAGTCTGCCGAATGCTTGCCAGCAGGTCGAAAAGTTATCGCCTTGCACTCCCAGGTAAACGCAATTCGTCGTATTACCACCTGGACGAGAAAGTCAGACTCTGCTTATCAGCGATTAAACAAATTCGCTGGGCGATTTTTCGTGTGAAACAGGCGGTCTGGTATACGAGAATATTTATCACAAAATTGTCGATTAATGTTGCATCACCCGTCTTCTCTTAGCAAGGTCAATCGGGCAAACAAACATGACGACTGATTACTGTAGGGAGTGTACGATGATTTGAAAATACTAAAAATCTGCTTGATAGCAGAGAGGGAAAATGTGCCGACCACTGACAATTTCACATAATCAGTACTCACAACAAATGTAACTGACTACTTCCGGAGAGGACAACAAAAATGTAACTGACGCTGACTACTTCCTTTATTAGTCATTAATGTAGAAGTCTGTTGGTGAATGAGATGTCAGGAACCTTGAGATGAGACTTCATTAGAGTCATTAATATAGAAGTCTGTTGGTGAATGAGATGTCAGGAACCTTGAGATGAGACTTCATTAGAGTCATTAATATAGAAGTCTGTTGGTGAATGAGATGTCAGGAACCTTGAGATGAGACTTCATTAGAGTCATTAATATAGAAGTCTGTGGGTGAACGAGGAAGAATCAAATTCAATAAAACAAGCACATTTGTTGCATCATCATCTTTTCATATTTGCTCTCTTTACACAGCGTGCATCAACCACTGTAGTTATGTCCATGTCATGAAACATGCACCAGGTTGTCACCCTCACGTAGCCGTGGTTTCTATGGCAACCTGCTGTACATAAAGAGGTTGCTCGCCTCATGCACAATCTCATATTAGTCTCCGTGTACGAAAGGCCAGAGTGTGCATTAATTCAATTCCTCCCTCGTCTGTTCAGAGACCCCATGAAATGCACGTGAATTATGTGACATAAACCCCAACAATGAATACCTAATTAAATAATTATTCCACAATGTCAGTGCAGACAAAAAAATAAAAATGATACCTCAATTTCGGAATGACTTATTTTTTTAACATTTCACCATGTAGAAATCAGTTTTGATCAGACTCAGTTACTATACTAGCCGCCATTAAAAACGCATCGCATTAGTTTATAACCACACAACTCGTTGTGCTAAATTTAAAATACATGAAACCACTGATTTTACATTTCTGATCCATTTACTAACCAAAATTTGCTGTATTATTAAACATGAGACAATTCAGAACCGGCTCCTAAGCAGTTGTCAACCCTAGGTGTAAAAACAAAAGTCGCACTCACTGTCATTCAGTCACAGCCATCATTAATACTGTGTATGACCCCCTACAGCATCAATACAGGCTTGGCATCGGCGTCTCATGCTATTGCAGAGTGTCTCGAAAAATGTTTGGGGTATGGCGTTCCATTCTGCAATGAGTGCTCGCTCGAGATCATTCACATTGTTGGTGTCATACTGGCGGACCCTTCTGTTCAGTTCATCCCATGCGTGTTCAATCGGATTCATGTCAGGAGAGTTTGCAGGCCAATCCAGTACAAGAAAAGCAAAGGAGACATTAAACCGGCTTTCATCGGAGAACATTGTTGATCTCCATCCCGCCCTTGGACGACGAATATTTTGTAGGGCTCAAGCCAGTCTGTTGGTCCGGTGACGTCTAGTAAGGATAGGGACCGATGTTGGGACGTCTGTTTTGCAAGCCAGCGGCGCGAAGTCTCCGTCGCACAGTGTTTGCGCTGACAAGTCTCCGAGTGCCAGGTGTATGAGCTGCTGTCTGAGTTGCTGTTTGGAAGCGATTGCGCAGATGTAACAATAGAATTTGGCGATCTTGAGTTAGTGTTGTTATACGAGGTTGACCAAGCCTGGGACTGTCATTAGAGGTACCTGTCGCCCGAAATCGCTTGTTCAGCTATAGTGGACTGGTCACAATTGAAATGTCTCGCAACTTCTCTGGTCGCCATTCCACTGCTGAGCATACCAACAGCTTGCCATCGCTCTTGTGACGACAGTCGAGGCATGACAAAAACATTAACAGACTTTCTTTCGATGAAAACAGATAATGGCTTTTTACTCGCTGAAACTTGACTAATGCGTGTGCCAAATTTCAATGTGATTCGACTTTTAATAAAGCCAGAATTTATCAAAAACCTTGTTTTGCACGTGCAAAATTTGAAGTAAACATCACATCGGCAGTAAAGTGGGAATACATGAACTTCATCACTTGCACACTTTCGGGGTTTGAAAATCGCTCACTTGCATAAACATTTCAACAGTGAAAATATGTCACGATTTCGATGCGTTTTTAATGGCGGCTAGTATATATTTAGTCCAGCTGCGGGTAAAAAAGTTAGGCCTGTCACAGTCCATACAATATTTGTTTGCCGTTACTTAACAGAGCATGACCTACATTATACACGCTGTTCTAGATAATCAATATTCATACTGCATGTACAGCGCGCGCTCTGACAGGAATGTTTGTTATAGTCTCACAGTAAAATAAAAGTAAATAGGTATAGGCCAGTACATCATCTTTCTCATTCGCCTTCAGATTTCTACATTAATGACTCTAATAAAGGCAGTAGTCAACATAATGATGACATATGTTAATACATCTTCTTTCACGTTTGCCTTCGACGTCCACATTAATTAATGACTCTAATAAAGGCAGTAGTCAGCTCAAAGTATCTGACATCTCGTTCACCCTCAGACTTCCACATTAGGGACTCTAATAAAGGTAGTTGTCAACCTTAAGATGACATATGTAAAAACAAGAAAAAGGGACTTCCCACATATAGACCACTAGTTATTGTTAATGGAGGTGAATAGATTAAAATATATGAATTAAAGTATATAGAGTCGACTGAATATTTGGTTCGTTAAGAAGATAGAGCTAGGTTAGAATAATTTGAGAGTACACGATTTTCATTCTAGTGGATAGATGATCCTTAAGAATTCTGGTGGGTGTGTTCTGGGCTCAAGTGCAGTGGTTACCAAACGATGTGGCGCGCGACACTGGTGCGGCCCCAATTAGATGGCAGGTTGTAACTGTCTCTTTTCTCTTGTTGAGGTGATCACTGGCCCAAGACAGTATACATGTTGTTAGGTGTGTAGTGCGAGCGGATGATGAACTGAGTGTGGGTGCGAATGAAGGCGCGAATGTGTTTAGGCTCGTATATATGTAGACCCTGCAACCCATACACTCACATGCAGTAGTCAAGGATGCTTGGACACTGCAGGCACGTTTCAAAACATTTATTGACGAGAACACACATGGTATCAACAGGAACAGTCAGTGTAAACAAGGTCATGCTGACCGGAAATCGATAGGTATACATTAGGCATTCAGCAAGCTGGTAAACATTTGAATATTCGTGCATGGTCAATACAATGTTCTTCAATAAGGACAGTTCGTGGCGTCGCCCTGGGATTACTGACTAAACGCGTCAGATACCTTAATCATTTTGACACATAGGTGCAACTTGGCATTCCCCGCCAATTGCACATTATCAGGCTGTAGTATAGTAGCCGAAAAACACAGGCCTCGTTCTGACGTCGGCTGTGTACTTCTGATAAGCTGGTTACCATCAACCCTGCAGTAATGCTTATTGTAGACATAAATTCCGCCAATCTGCGGTTCCCACAATATATCTTCGTCACTGGATTTCTGGATGGTATGAAGACTAATAGTCTTGGATGGCTACCTTGAGCACAACATATATGTTCTGTAATGGAGGACCGGTGAGCTGCAGTTCACAGACAGGCAATCTTCTAACATGTTCTGCTACCGAAAGCATAGTAATGGAAAAAGTCGGTATTACCTGTAACCGAGTCCACAGAACTTAACAAGGAACTCTGCTGTCATTCCAACGCACAGAGATTCACTGGGGAAAACTGCCAGTGCAGTCACTTCGAAGATTCTTCCCGAAAAAACACAATGGACTCTCGTCCCTTCAGAAACCAGGACACTTCCCGGCTTGCCGGAAGTCTAACTCAACTCCCGCTTAAAAAAACCTGCCCATGGGCATACGCCAGAACTGTCTACCTTTGACCCTAAAGGTCAAACACAATGAATGAATAAACAAGGGAAGACAACCCCTAATCAACCTGACATCGCAGGTAAAGACACAATTATTCTTATGATAAAAACATAAGCAAATAACTTGACAGATGACTCCGTCAAAAATGACAGCAACATATTACTACCACCCCCTGTTAAAAAAAAATGAAATTTTTTTTTTAATATGTCCATGAGCAAGATTGCACAAGTATCACTTATGTTCTCATGAAAAAAATGAACCTAATATCAGGTACAATAGACGCATGAACAAAGCGTCTGAAGAGGATACAAATCATCTCCCAACATAGGAGAAAATATTTCCTTTAAGCCAAACAAACTAAGGGGGTACCATTAAAGAAACCTAAGTTGCTGGCAATACCAATCATATATCAATCATTACTAAATACTATAATTATAGCAATATACAAATGTCATGAATTACAATGCTATATTAGCAACATATCATTGATGGATGGACAAAATGAAATTTGTTAAATTATCTAAACATCATCCAAATACATTTGTATTACAACATATTAGGATATTAAGGACAGACCTAAGTCTGAAAGTGTATCAGGAAAAACTAGGACACAAGATTTAACTGGAATCATGTGGGCATCTGGACAATATGTCCGCCATCACATTATCCGAACCACGGATAGCTCGCACCGTGAAATGGAAAGGCTGAAGAGCAATAGCATAACGAGTAGATCTCGAGCTCTTCAAATCCTTACTTTGCATAGCCGTAAGAGCTTTTTGGTCGGTTTCCATAAAGAAATGCGCGCCCAGAAGGAACCTTTGTAGCTTAAGAATGGACCAAACCATAGCCAACAATTCACGGTCTAAAACCGAGTAATTCCTTTCTGCCGCATTTAGCTTCCTAGAAATATACATTACAGGATGCAGAGTTCCTGAATATTCCTGCATTAGCGCCGCTCCAATCCCAGTGGAAGAGGCATCACTACGAAGAACAAAAGTCTTATCAATCGTTGGTAGTCTTAAGATAGGATGAGATGAGAACAAATTCTTAACCTGATCCAATGAAGATTGGCATTCCCGGGACCAACGCACCATATTAGGAGAACCTTTTTTCAATAACGATGAAAGTGGTGCCATAATGGAGGACAGATTCTCAATGAATCTTCCATAGAATTGTATCAATCCCAAGAGACTACGCACTTGCTTTTTTGTCTTCGGAACCGAGATATTTAATATCTTCGAAATGTTTTGGTCCTCTGTCTTCAACAGACCATGACCAACTCGATGACCTAGGAAGGAAATTTCACTAAACCCAACAAAAGCTTTAGAGGGTTTTGCAGTCAAACTATGCTCACGTAGAGTAGATAGCAATTCCTTTAGACCCAAATAGTGTTCTTCCCAAGTATCGCTGAAAAGACAGATGTCGTCTAAATATGCGATGACATCTGCACGATCTGATAGAATTCGTCGCATCATGCGCACGAAAGTCGCTGGGGCGTTCATAAGCCCGAAAGGCATAAAATTCCATTGAAACAGACCCCTAGGTGTCGAAAAAGCAGTGAGAGGGTTGGCGTGTTCCGTCAGTGGGACTTGCCAATAACCTTTCGACAAGTCTAGTTTAGTAAAGAATTTAGCTTTAGAAAGTCTAATAAGTAGATCATCTAATAATGGCATAGGTTCAGCATCGAACTTCGTAACTTGATTTAATTTGCGATAGTCAACGCAAAGACGTATGTTATTGTCTTTCTTTCGAACAATAACTATCGACGAAGAATAAGCTGAAGTGGATGGTTCAATTATTTGCAGTTGAATCATTTCATCCAATTCTTTCTCGACTTGTGCTTGAAAATGAATAGGTATTGGGTATGGCCTTACTCTGATCGGATTACGATCAGTAAGTATGATGTCATGTTCTATGACATCTGTGTGTCCAGGAATGTCGGTAAGGACATCCTGATATGATTGTAGCGTAGAGGATACTTGACGTTGCTCCTCAAAAGACAAGTTCGAAGAGATTGTAACGTCCCCCCCCACGATTCCGTTGAATTCAGTGGAATCGCAGGAAGAGGTAAGTTAACGTCAGAAAAAAAATAGTTTTTCCTCATCCTGTATAACGGACAGGGATGAGATGTGACCATGTTGGACTGGAGAGTCGTCCATCGCCTGGAAAATAGGCTGCAAATAGTCTGGACGTTCAATAAACTCTGTTAGCATATTTATATGGAAGGTTTTATGCTTTCCATCCACATCGACGATGTAGTCGACATCGGAAATTTTGGAGACTATAGTGTATGGACCTTTCCATGAAATGAGAAGTCTATTCTCTCTTGAGGGAAGTAAGACATACATGGATTTTGTTGTTTCCAAGAAAAACTATTATCAGGTTGGTAACTTTTATTAAAGTTCCTATAGTCACTGGGATCAACATGTTGAGGACAATTAAATTCCCTCCAATTCTTTAAAGAAGAACCATCACGTGATGGGACGCGCTTTTGGCAATGTCCACAATCACGGTTATTCCTCTTAAGTAAAGTTGCTTTCTATTTTTCCCTGTAGCAATATGCTTAACTGGTTCATCGTACTGACTGAGCTGAGTACGATGGGTACTAACAGTTTTGTTTTCTTTTACTCACTTATCAGGAATCTGGGAATTCGATGCACGGTTTCCCTGAGGAATCTTAACATGATACTTATCAAAGTCCTCACCGTGATCCAAACTTGATTTACCTTTGTTGGCCTGACGCCAACTCCCATTAGAGGCAGTATTGTTATTCCGTGGGAAACTATATTTTCCACAAAAAATTTTGTTCCCATATTGCTTAATGTTACCATGAGCATTAAGTGCATGGAAGTTTTTTCCCTCCCAACTAGAAATTTGTTGCGGGGTGCATTCCTTAACCCCATGAATACGACCGATTATAAGATCCGCAATAGGATTAGGAAGAAGACATGCATGGACATCTCCTGTGAAGAAGGGAGTGTCAATCCTAATAATAGCAGTAGGATATTCTTCTATGGTCCCATCAAATGTAACACATTTGATTGTTTTTCCAGTGGCACAGCAAGGATCTATCAGGGACTCCCTAACCCCGACGGTAGTACATCCCGAATCGAAAAGTACTGAGACTAGCCTATCATTTATTAGACCTTTATGTAAGATGAGAGATTCTCTCCCATCATGCGCAACTGTAGCAGGTAGAGCAGGAAGAGGGTGACCACAACTTAGAGTAGATACAGTCGATGAGTCGAACAATGTTAAGCATTGGGGGCATTCAGTTGCTCTCCCAAAATCGAAAGCACAACCAGTGATAGCCCTAGAGTTACCACTATCATTTACTGTATTACAGGCTCCATCAAACTCTTGTTGTGCAGAGTTTGCCTGTTGGAAAGGTCTTTTTTTGTTAAACCTAGGTCTGCCTCGATTATCATTTCCCCTGTAATTATTTCGACTATCATTTCCCCTGTAATTGTTATCATATTGCCTATTGTAATCATCATTCCGGTTTGAATCCCGGTTTCTAAATTCACCATCGTCATAATCTTGACGTCGAGAATGATTACCTCGAAAGTTCGAATAGTTATTATTTGGATAGCCTTTGCGAAAGTGTCTCAAATTATTACCACTAAAATTACGAGAACTACTATCTTGTCTCCAATTCATAGACGAAGAACCATCATGTGTTGGATTACTCCGCTTCTGAGTGTAATTCTGATTACTTCCCCTATTCCAGTTTTGTTGAGCACCCTGAAATTTTTTTTTGAAATTAGGGCCATATGGTGTTGCCGAAGCAGCTGACAACCCTTCTTTCACTTTAGAATTGCTAACTGTAGCATGGGGATGCGCGGTGGCATACTGACAACAGTATTCCTCCACATCTTTTAAGTTTTTAGGCTTACGCTCATGAAGGAATGCAAGAAAAGAATCATTAACAGATGACAAAACCTTATCTCGCAATAATAAGTCCATTAGACCTTCATATGTTTTCTCAGTCTGAGACAACTCAACCCATCGTGTAAATGTACGACGTATTTTTGTAACAAAATCAGAGAAATCTACTCCATTTTCTGGCAACATTGTCCTAAAACGAAGACGATAGTCTTCTTCTGTTAGTTGGTATTTTTTTAGCAATGCTGCTCTGACAACATCATAATTAGTCCTGTCATGTTCGTCTATTGTCATAAGAGTAGTCACTGTGTCACCTGTAAAAAATTCCATCAGTTGTTCAACATATTTTTCCTTTTTTATGTTATGCGTATCGCATGAAGGCGCGAATGTGTTTAGGCTCGTATATATGTAGACCCTGCAACCCATACACTCACATGCAGTAGTCAAGGATGCTTGGACACTGCAGGCACGTTTCAAAACATTTATTGACGAGAACACACATGGTATCAACAGGAACAGTCAGTGTAAACAAGGTCATGCTGACCGGAAATCGATAGGTATACATTAGGCATTCAGCAAGCTGGTAAACATTTGAATATTCGTGCATGGTCAATACAATGTTCTTAAATAAGGACAGTTCGTGGCGTCGCCCTGGGATTACTGACTAAACGCGTCAGATACCTTAATCATTTTGACACATAGGTGCAACTTGGCATTCCCCGCCAATTGCACATTATCAGGCTGTAGTATAATAGCCGAAAACACAGGCCTCGTTCTGACGTCGGCTGTGTACTTCTGATAAGCAGGTTACCATCAACCCTGCAGTAATGCTTATTGTAGACATAAATTCCGCCAATCTGCGGTTCCCACAATATATCTTCGTCACTGGATTTCTGGATGGTATGAAGACTAATAGTTTTGGATGGCTACCTTGAGCACAACATATATGTTCTGTAATGGAGGACCGGTGAGCTGCAGTTCACAGACTAGGCAATCTTCTAACATGTTCTGCTACCGAAAGCATAGTAATGGAAAAAGTCGGTATTACCTGTAACCGAGTCCACAGAACTTAACAAGGAACTCTGCTGTCATTCCAACGCACAGAGATTCACTGGGGAAAACTGCCAGTGCAGTCACTTCGAAGATTCTTCCCGAAAAACACAATGGACTCTCGTCCCTTCAGAAACCAGGACACTTCCCGGCTTGCCGGAAGTCTAACTCAACTCTCCCTTAAAAAAAACCTGCCCATGGGCATACGCCCGAACTGTCTACCTTTGACCCTAAAGGTCAAACACAATGAATGAATCAACAAGGGAAGACAACCCCTAATCAACCTGACATCGCAGGTAAAGACACAATTATTCTTATGATAAAAACATAAGCAAATAACTTGACAGATGACTCCGTCAAAAATGACAGCAACACAGGTGTAAGTGGAAGATTAATAGAGAATGAAGAAGTCAGTGAGATTTTTCAAAAAAATCAATTAGCCAAAAAATAAATATGAAGAACCGTTTTCTTTATTTATTTTGGGTTACATGTGATATAATATTAGAAAATAATAATATAGACACTCATAGAATTGTCCAAACCTTGATAGAGTTTATTCAGTAATATGATTAAAATACTATACACTTCTCCATGACATATTGTTCCTAAACAGAGATTTTCGCTCTGACTAATATCAAAGACCAGAAAAGAGAAAGACTTCTCTTTGCGTTGTTGAGGAGATGAGGAGTTTGTATTGTCTGCCAATAAGACCCTGATTTAAGTGAGATTACTCTACAAATACAAGCTCTCACCTCTCATTGAATTTGTATATTTTGTGGGAATCTGTATTGTTTTATACTATCTTGATGTCTCATGATCCATTTTCTGAAGTAGTTGTGTTCACGTTTAGAACGAAGCATTGTTTGATGTTCACTTTTTTGTTTTTGGAGGGTAGACCTATTTTCGAAATCAATATAAAATTTCAGTGTGGTGCGAGAAAACGTTTCATATCCCGTCATCCCTCCAAGGATGTAAGGCAAGTGACCAGTCTTATATAAATAAATATATAATATATGAATTTGGGTCACATGCCTACATCACGAGACATCACTAGCAAATGAGCCTAGAACAACTCCTTGACTTGCTTAACACTGTAATCTAGAATCACGTTATATTAATTTACTTAATAATGGCTTGTTGTTTTCGAACAGGAACACGCGCAGAGTCCAATACCCCTCTAAACCGTATCAACTCTCATCCACCTACCCTGAGTAACACAGCTCCCATCCTTGTGAAAGCAACCAGCACCTCCTCATGGGTGTCCATACCCACAAACGTGCCAGGAAAAAATACTATTTAAACGATTACAGATAGAAAAATCATAACAAAACCACAGTAATACAGCAAAACAAATATAAAAAGATAATCACAAATTAAAATAATGGAAATAAAACATAACAAATAA